>JAIXMQ010000027.1:0-376588 GCA_025716855.1 Pilaira anomala
AAATCAGCCTCATAGTCCTCAAAATCCTCTTCATCCAATACGCCTCTAGCATCCTTAAGCTCTTGTTTGACTAGTTGATCCTTCTTTTGATATACATCCTTTAATTCAATAAGACGATCCACTTTTTCATGATCGTTTTCTGCAAATTTAAGTACCAATCTCATTCTTTGAACATCATTTTGTGTCAAGTTTCTCAGTAATGATAAAATGATACAACAGATATGTTCTTCGTCTTCTGATTCAACAAAGGCGGAATGATGAGATTTTTTCAATTTTTTGTTACCCTTACCCATAAAGAGAGGGAATAGGGCCTTAAGTCCACCAACATCTACAAAACGAATACTTCTTTCTCTGCCATCGTCACCACTTAACGCATAATTTAATACTTTAACTGCTCGAATACGAGATAATGTCTTTTCTCTAATGCTATGTTAATATTATCTTGTTTTTTTTTTAAAAAAAAAAAAAAGCACTTACTTCAACATGAAAACCATTAGTTCAATACCCTCTGAATCCAAAAAACGTTTCTTATTCTCGGGTTCGTTTAAGAGAGAGCACATTGCAATAAAAAAGTTCTCTACCATTTCAGATTCATCCTCTGATCCAGCATCCTTACGTCTATATGCCTATTATTTTACAAGTGTTAAACTTTCACTCTTGTTGTTTAAAATTCTAAATAACATCAACTTACTGCAAGAGCTCTTAAAAGTACATCTACACCATCTAATTCACCAACCTTGAGACGAATATCTTTTTTTTTTTTTTTAAAAAAAAAAAAAAAAAAAAAATTAGATTCAAATTTTAGAAATTTTGATAGATATAAAGATTTTACCTCTATTATCTTGCAAAAGAATTGAAAGAATTTCACTTGTATACGCAATATTAGCATCAAAACCCTTTGCTTCTAATCTCTTTAACAACCAAGGAAGGATATCCGTTTTTAATGCAATATCTTCAGCATATTTGGGTTCTAAAGAGATGATATTCTCAAGAATACTTAAAATCTTAAAAACACCTTGACGATCTGTTTCTTCCTTTTCATCCAATCTAGCCAAGTTTTGTACAAGTAATTGTAAAAGTTCATTTTCCAACTAAATAAAAAAATTAGAAGACGTCTTATAAAGCACTTTATAAATCTTTTTTACCATAGCATCAACAAATGTCTTGATAGAAGCTTGTACTTGCTCTGATCTTTCCAAATCCTCTTCAGAAGATCCCATACCTACATCCTCATCTGTCAATTCATTGATAAGATCAATTGTATCAATCGCGATATCTGTATTTTCATGACTTAAAAGTGACATCAAAGAAGAAACACTTCCCAACTTTACAAACTCTGGATACATTTGTGGTGCCTCTGTTAAACTCATTAAATTCTTAATTTCTTCGTCCAAGTCTGCTTCTGATTCCATAAATTTTTCCGGTTGATCACCATAACGAACTCTCATCTCTTGGTTTTTATTAATTGCTTTTTCAAACTTTAAAATCATCTTTTTAACATTGGCTGCTGTAAGTGCCTCAGTCTTTTTATTGAAAGTTAGTAATTTGTTATCTTTTTTTTTTTTTAACACAATACCTCATCCACATCGTATTCGTCAACAAGATCCAAAATACTGCTTTGTTCGTTAGTTAAACCACCACCAAAAAAACGTCCTTCTTCGTCTTCAAGTTCTGTATCTTGGTCTTGATATTTTTCTGTATAGTTTTCGTCTTCCTCTTGATCGATATTTCGCTTCTTAATTGCTGGTTCACTACTTTCTGCCAACTCGACTGCCTCGCTTGCTCCTTTATACTTGTCAAAGAACTGCATATCAGGAGTTGCTGGCATCTTTCTCTTATTACGACCTGTTGGTATAGCAGGGATCTAATATCAAAACGCGTTTTAATAATATCACTTTTTATTATAGATAAAGCTTATTTATACCTTGAAAAGTTCGTCAATATTCATAATGTGTGTTTATACAGTTTTATAAAGAAAACAAGTAAAAAAAAAAAAAAAAAAAAAAAAAAAAGAGAAGTCTATTTGGTTCAAAATAAAACGTGACTTTGTTCAAAAAAGCAAACCTGCAATTGAAAAATATAAAAAACGTATTTTCTTTTCTCTTTCCCTTTTAAAAAAAAACAATTTCAACATAAATCATGTATAACGGCATTGGTTTACATACTCCTCGTGGTTCAGGTAAAAATAAAAAATAAAAATAAAATGTTGCAAAAGAGGTTAAACTTTCTTGTTTTTTTCTAGGTACAAACGGTTATGTCGTTCGTAATCTGTCTTTTGTTAGACCTCCTCCTACAGATAGAGATCGCAACACAAATGACTTTAGAAATGGTCCACATATGAAGAAAGCCAATTCAGCTATTTTAGATCACGATCGTAAACGTAAAGTAGAAGTCAAATGTATGGAACTTACAATCAAGTTGGAAGATGAAGGGTAAAAAAACAAAAAACTTTTTTTTTCTCGAGTAAAAAAAAAACCATTATACTCACGATTCCTTTTTTTTTTTTTTTCTTAGTTTAAGTGAAGACGTGATTGAAGAAAAAGTACAAGAATTGAGAACAACTTTATTAGCAGATATTGAAAAGATGGCACCTACTGACGCTAAAAAGTAAGTAGCTTGATATTTAAAATTAAATCATCACCATCTAATATTTTTTTTTTAAAAAAAAAGCTTCAAGGAATACGAAACACATCAATTGAGTGCTGCTAAAGAAGTAGATAACGAAAAGATGAAAAAAGCACTTCGAATCAATAAAGAGTACGTAGAAGGTGCTGCTTTCGACCGTGACCTTCAAGCAAAGCTTAAAGAAGAAAGAATCGCAAAAAAGGAAGCTGAACTCGAAGCTAAACTTGCTAGAGAAGAAAAGAAAGAAAAGGCAAGACGTGAGAGAGAGAAGGAAGATGCAAGACGTGAGAGAGAGAAGGAAGATGCAAGACGTAAACAAAAAGAAATTGATTCAAAAAGAACCGCTGAAAAGAATAAATCTTCTGATCCTACTTCTCCTGTCAAAAAAATCAAAACTCGTTCTGTTTCACCACCGCCTCGTATATCTCATAAACGTGCTCGTAGCATTAGCAGTAGTAGCAGCAAGAGTAGTGTCAGCAGAAGTCCAACTCCAGTACGTCGTCGTAGAGCTAGTCCAAGTGTAAGTGTTAGTAGATCTCCTGCTGCTCGTCGCAGTCCAAGTTACAGTCGTAGTCCCAGTCCTCGCCGTGGGCGTAGCTATAGTGTTAGTAGAAGTCGTAGTCGTGGACGTAGTTATAGCCGTAGCCTTAGTCGTAGCCTTAGTCGTAGTGACAGTTACAGTCGTAGCCCTAGCCCTGCTCGTGGACGTCGTGGGCGTAGCTATAGTAGAAGTCCTAGCCGTAGCCGTAGATCTAGACGTAGTGTCAGCAGTAGCCGTAGCCGTAGCCGTAGCCGTAGCGTCAGTCGTAGCTCCAGTGGTAGCCGTAGCCCCAGCCCAGTTCGTCGTCGTCGCGTAAGTTAACTTTTGTTTTATTTATATATATAAATCTCCTTTCTAATTTATTTTATCATTATAGTCTTAGAAGCTTGAAAAATATATCAAAACAACCTCCAAATAAAATTATGCATTTTTTTATTTTTTGATCAGTACTTTTTTTTTTTTTACCAACGAGCCCAATTAGTGGCTCTGAATTGTTCACTAAATCTGTGCATATCACTAGAACAATCGCTTTGAGCACGCTTTTGTAAAGCTTCCGGTAACTAAGATCGAAAAAATTAATGAGTATGAAATGGAAAAAAAAAAAAAAATTTGTATCTGTACCTCTTTCTTAAGATATTCAATACGGTTTTTATGACTTGGATGGGTACTAGCGAATTGAGGTATACCTGCTTCACCAGACGCTTCCATACGTTTCCATACATTAATTGCTTCTCTAGGATCGAAACAAGCTTGTGCCATTAATTGTAAGCCAATATCATCTGCTTCTGTTTCACATTTACGTGAAAAAGGCATCAACATTAAGAAATTGGTTGTAAACGTATTAAATACAAAGGATGGGTCAATACCCAACATAGAGAGCATAATTTGCATCACAAATAGAATCTTTGCAAAGCTAAGTTTTTCTGCACTATGACGAGCAATTTGATGTGAAATTTCATGTCCTAAAACAGCTGCCATACCATCTAACGATAAAGCCTTTTTAAAATTTTACTCTTTAAAAAAAAAATGACTTTTTTATATACATACCTTCGTTTTGAACAATAGGTAAAATACCTGTAAATACAAAGACTTTACCACCAGGTAAAACAAATGCACTTAAAAAAAAAATAACCCCTATTAATACTTGTAAAAAAAAAAATACAAGATTTCAACTTACTTTTTCTCGGGAGAATCTACAACATAAAATTCCCATTTCATATCTTCCATACCGGAAACATTCACTAACCTCTGTGCAATCCTGCTCACAAACTTACTATAAGGATGATTCTTGGGTAATATACGTCTACCATATTGATGCATCACTTCATTATATGCTTGTATTGCCATAGCTACCAAATAAAAAAAAAATAAAAAATAAAAAAAAACGCCAGTCTTTTTACATAATTAAAAGTTCTTATTATAAACTATTATTACCTTCTTCTTGACGTGGTGTAATATCCATAAATCGAGCTCTACCGGTAATTGGCACTCTTTCTAAATGAGTTACATAGTATCCACCAAAGATAACCGTACCAGTACCCAAGAATACCCATAGACGTTTGGATTTGTAAAATGGTAACTTGCGATTATGTTCGAATCGTGTATAGACATCTATATTTTCACGAGGTGGTTTATACCTTATTATGGGTGTTGCATAAGATCTAATGAGAGGTCTGGTCTGTGGTAAGAGTGTTTGTCTGGTGGTAAAAGACCATGATCGCATCAAGTTCTTTCCAAATCCTAAACGAGACATATTCCCTTGAAAGCTGAAAGAGAGAGAAAGAAGAAAGTACCCTTCTTTCACTCCCCGGTACGGAAAAACTTATAGACGTAATAATGCAAGAAAATGGATGTTGTCATTTTCCACTATATGCACACATCGATAAAAAAAAATATATTTAACACTCTTACATACATTCAGTGATGATGTTATGATATTGATATATGTACACATAATTTTTTTTAAACATTCTTGTATGTTTAGTTTAAACCGTTAGATTGTTATATAAAACCAAATGGCTCAGCGCGGGAAATAATCTATCAGATTTATGCATATATTCATGTTACAGAAGTAATTTATCTTGCTCTCTCAAAACAATGCATACTATAATATACTCTTTTGATAAACTTTTTGTCTTTATATTTTTTTTTAAAAAAAAAAGAAAAAAGTAACATCTATTTACAGTAACTTTTGTTCCAATCCCTCCTAATTTTTTTTTTTTTTTTTTACTTGGAAGCGTACTATAAAAAATAAACGATGAGATGGTTTGAATTTCGATAAATAAACAATATTTTTTTACCTTTTCAACATATTCTTTAGCAATTTTGTTAAATTTGGGTCTATTACTATTATAAACTTCAGCAATTGAAGAGACAAGTGCATCATCTGGGTTAGGTACTTCCAATAATTGAACAAGTGCTTGTAACACTAAATAAATCATTAATATCACCTATCCTTTTGATATATGTATATGTATATATATTACCATTCACTAATTTTGTAGCAGGTTTCCAAATGTCTGGCTTCAAAAGATCAACACAAATCGATCCATCATCATCAATATTAGGATGATAAATTTTGTTAGCAAATTTCATCTATTAGAACCGTGTTAAAAAAAAAAAAGAAAAAAAAATTTAAAAAGATTTATAACTTACCTTTGGTGGTTTGAAAGGATAATCAGCAGAAAATGTAATATCCAAATGGAAATAACCATTTTGGTAAGGACTTCCTTGCTAAAATAGATATGTCAGTAACAAAAAAAAAGTCATAACATCATCTATATAAAAACTTACAGGTCCACGTAAAGTTGCTATTTTAAAATAATAAAAGCTCGTTGGTCAATCTTTCTATTTTTTTTTTATTTATTTTTTTTTTTTTAATCTGTACCTCTCCAATGAAACAAATCTTCATCTACAGGAGCTGCATTCACGTTGGGAGGAGGGTTCTTTGTCAAGTCTGCTAATTCCTAAAATAAAGGAATATATCTGTTAAAGACTTTTCAAACGATATGAGCCCATTGCTTGTTCTTACCTTTTGAATTCGCTTTAAAGCCATTTTTTATTTTTGTTTATAGAAGAAAGAAAGAAAAAAAGGTTAAACGCGATATTTTCAATTTTTTTTTTTTTAATTTCTATTATTATTTGATTCTCCCTATATACTGTATTTTCACGGGTTATTGGGAAAAAGTGATTGGATTTTTGGGGAAATTAAACGCAGTTATTGAGAAAAAATGACTGGTATTTTTTGGGAAAGTTTATATTTTATTAATGAAATTGAGAAAATTTGATTATCAAAGTTTTCCTTCCGTAGCTAAACAGCGTTCAAAAAATGAAACAGAATGTCTAATCCAACCTTGGCATGCTCTTAAAATTCTAGGAGTTAATTTGTCCCCGCTGTCAAAGGCTTCTCTCTTCACGCCAATAACTGGTGTAAGTACTGAAATGTTGTGATTACTTGCCACTGAGAAATCACCAAGATTTAAACTTAAACTAGATGTATTTTTTTATAAATATGGTCCAACTAGAATTGAGTCAGCTTAAAAGATACATAGAAAAATAGATAATAAATTTACCACTAAAGGTTGGGCACCAATACGTAAAATAATAATAAAATAAAAATAAAAATAGAAAAGCCTACAGATGAGAAAGATAGTAAAAGGATACTTCCTCTTAATATCTTAAAGGGAAAAGTGTATCAAGAGTAACGAAAACAGGTAGTCACGCATCAGTACTAGACAACAATCCGCAGTAGCTGATTTATTTATATTGATTCAAAAAAACAAAACTCTTTTCTTTCTTTTCTTTATAAGTAGCCAAAGAATTTTTCGATATAAATTAAAATGTTATCTCCTTGTAAGGGAGAAAGTCATAAAGAAGAAGCTCAGAATGTAAATGTTATACAAACGCGGTTTTATTTTTGTATTTAACGTTTTTTTTAGCATAAAGAACTTCAAATTATCACTGTAAAATCTTCTGTCAAAGGAATAGGATGGAAAGACGAGTATGTTGATACGCTCAAGAAGTTAATATACGATGTAAATATCATTGTTACACATACCTTTTCTTTGATAAAGTATATCTTTATTCATGAATTGAACACGAATGAAAACTTTGAACTTGAAGAATTTGCTACGCGGGGCTTCTATAGAGAAGTTTTTCTATCGCTTCTAGATTACAAACGTCGAGATGGTAGTACAGGTGGTAAATCAAAATTGTCTGAAACAGTTAACAAGTTCAGAAGGATTATCGAAAAGCATTTCGAATCTTATAAAGAATGCTCATCATATGTACCCATCAAGCTTTCTAATGCTCAACAAATTGCTACTTACGAATCTATAAAAATTGAAACTGCCTTTGACAACAATCTTATACTGCAATTTGGTAATCAGTTAAGAAGATTTATTAATACCGTACTTCAAAAAAAAGAGCGTATATCTCAGCTGAAAACTGATTTAACGAATAAACACTGTTCCGATGCTGAGATCAAAGCCTCAATCAAAACTAACGTAATAGAGCCAATTACGCAAGTCAAACTCGCTATATCGACTAAAGATATTAACAAAATGCCCAAAGGTTTTATTGGTGATAAAAAAGTTCTTGGTTATATAAACGATCTGTTCTCATCCTATGATAGTTCTTATAAATTCAAGAAAGGCTCTATATACTATGACGTCAAAGCAAGTCCCAGAAAGCATCTACTTGCATATTTCAAGCTTGCTAATTTATGTGAATCTTGTAAGATTAAATCTTTTCAATGCTTTCCGACAAGAAAAAAGTTTATACCCTGCCACATAACAATTGATACGAAAATTTTAAATAATCATATATTAAAAAATACCAATCAAGGCAAATTAGACAAGCAGAGATTATGGGACCAAGTTATAAATATGTCTACTAAAGCCGTCAAACCACAGGGCAAAGCTAAATCTATACAATTTAGAGGTACTATTATGACGGATGGTATCGCTGTTTCTGTAATAAAACAGAATGAAGATACTAGCAAAGGTAACTGTAGTAAAAGCACTTTGTCTAAAACTGTTGATGAAAATATCGATTATTTGGAGAAGCTATCTTTACAAGAACATGTATCAACTGTAGGAAAATGCGTTCTGATAGATCCTGGTCGGAGAGACTTATTGTATTGTATGAGTGAAAATAGCGAAAAAGACAAAAAATTGGTATATCGCTACACTAGAAACCAGAAAGCAGTCGAAACAAAATCTACCAAGTTTAGGAAGCTTCGTCAAAAGTATAAACCCGAGCATGTTAAAGAAGCCGAAGAAAAGTTAAGTCTGCATGCTGCTTCCACTGTTGATATAAATAAGTACAAAAATTATATCAGAGCTAGAGCCGAAGTTAGTCAGGATTTATATCAATATTATTCAAACGAAGATAAGAAGAAAGAAGAACGTCCTGAAAATACACTTCCTTTTCGAAAGCTTAAATTATCTTCATATATAAACCAAGTACAGGCAGACAAAAGACTAGCAAGTAATTTAAGAAGAAAATTCGGAAAAGATAGCGTACTAGTTTTCGGAGACTGGTCTGGTGCTCATACTAAATTTCATGAACCAATTCGAGGTAAAGGAACTAGAAGAATGTTGAAAAAAGAGGGGTTTCAGGTGTACCTCCTTAACGAATACAAGACCTCTAGTGTCTGCCCCACTTGTACTAGCTCATCGTTAGAGACTTTTAAAAAATGCAAGAACCCCAGACCGTACCAACGGAGCAAAAACCCTATAGTTAACTGCCACGGACTCTTAAGGTAGGTCTTTTTTTAAACATCATATAGACTTTTTATACAAGCTCTAAACTTTTATTTTCAGATGCACAAATCAACAATGTTTAGAGTCAGTGAGCAATAATAATGGTAATAACTTCCGTGTCTGGAACAGGGATTTGGCTGCGGTTTTAAACTTTGCGACAATTGTAAAGCAGTTAAGAAAAACTATGACCCGTCCCGATGTCTTTAAGAGAAAAAACTTTGAAGACAGTTCTGCCAAAAAAAAGACTCGTTTACAGTAATTTTCCTTCCGAGTTAACGCTCAGGAAACACAAGATACTGTCTAACAGGTATTAAATATATATTTTTTTTTTTCATACCAAAAATAATAGCTAATATTTTCCAAAAAATTCACTCAATTCATTCCAAAAACTCACTTAATTCATCCTAAAAATTCGCTCACTTTTTCTCAATAACCCGTGAAAATACAGTACACACTATGATAATTTTATATTACGTGACGTTTAAATAGCGTCATTGTATATAGAAAGGAAAAGGATAAATAAACAACAATTGAATCAGTTTATTTAACAAATAACTATAGTGTTTTGACTGAAGAAAGTTTGTATTGTGTGAGTGAGTCCGAAGAAGAAAAAAAAATGTGATGCAATCTAAAAAAAAAAAAAAAAAAAAATCGTATATTACACACATGAATCATGCAGTCTGTACTACCACAACGCACTGCAAGTGCTTCTTCTGGGCGACCTCTCGCATATTTTTTATACTTTAAAATACGTGCCCAATAAAAAATATCAAAAGTAAGCGTTACCTAAAATAGTAAACTTTTAGTCATCACTGAGTAAAAAGCGGAAGAGAAGTATTTTGATAAATTCAATTCGTTATTTGAGTGTGATCACATAGAATTTACTCACAAAGAATGGATATGTAGAAACTTTTTTTTTTTTTCAATTCAATAGTGAAAAGATGTAACTAATCTGGTAAATACTGGTATTATTTAGCTGCGGTAAAGCTAATAATAGCCTGAGAATAAACTTAGGTGCCATTCTTTGGATCAAACAATGAATATGTGTGACGAAATACGTATAGTACACAATTGACTGCAACAACAACAACAACATATTGACATATCTTTCTTATATAGTAGATAAACAAAAACAAAAAAAAGTAACCATACTTTTTGCACATGTAACCTATCATTTTATAGTACACATAAATTACACAGCATTAACAAAAAAAAAACAAAGTAATATCGGAGCGAGAGAGAGAGAGAAAGGAATGACCACTAGGTGGTACATTGTATTAGTTAAAATAAGATAATAAAAGAACGATAATTAATATAATATGTATATAGCATAAATAATAAGGAAGGAATAATTTGTGGAAAATGATATTTTTGTTGTTGTTATATTTACTGAGGACGTCCAGCGTCAAGTCCAGAATAAGACCCATCATGATGATGATGATGAGAACGACCATAAGGATCAGTAGTATTAGTTGGATTCATGTTATACATAGGACCATACTGTGAGCTTTCTTGATGAGATAATCTAGGAATTTCGTTGGTAGATCCCCAATAGTGTTGTTTAGGTTCGTTTTTAATTGATTTATTATCATTATAGGAATTTGGTCCATTGTCATAAATATGTGAAGGTGGTGCTTGTCCGGAAGTAGTTGTAGTAGTAGAAGAAGAATCCTAATAAATAAAGTTAATACTATGTACAAATATGTTTAAAACCAAAAAAAAAAAAAAAAGACTTACGGTTTGAAAGTATGGACTAGGTACTTGACCATGCGATGGAGGTGGGTGACTAGCGTATGGAGGAATACCAGAGGAAGATTGATTATTAGATGAGGATGGTGGAGGCATCATAGGAGGATAGCTTGATAATGAAGAATATGGGTAACCATTGTAAGGAGAATATGGACCAAAATCACTAATAGGAGAATTTGGTAAACTTGTGAATCGATGACTTGGAGAAGAATTTTGATCTAACCCATTTGAATTTCCCGTGTTAGTAGCAGCAGCAGTAGCAGCAGCTGAAACAGTATTATTATGATTGTTACCAGTATTATGTTCATTTGAAATAGAGGAATCTGTATCTATATGTTTAAACCGAGTATGCGAATCAGCGTAATGACCAGGACTTCGACCACGTACTACAAGCGCAGCCGAAGTACAAGTAGCAACACGAATCGGCTCACCGCGAGCGAAATTAGCATAAAGATCTACTACAATTTCATAATATTGTTGAGCAGCCCTTCTTTTCCCATTATTGGCAGTAGCGGTTTTAAATTGTAATCTTTCAAAAGTAACGATATTATGATTAGAGCCTACAGAAGCTAAATGAAGATTACCACCAGCACGTACAGGACGTGGATCAGGTATCATTTGAGGACCTTTATCTCTTTTTGGGGTATGTTGAACCAACTCAATCTTCTTGTCATGATTCGTAACACGAGCACATACGCCAATAGAGAAAAAATCAACTTGAAGAAACTCTTGTGTATCTGTCTTTCTTAACAAACAAGGTACTTCAGGGCCTTGAATCAAGTAATTCATACCGTGTACATCAAATGTTGAACTCACTTGAAAGTAATTTCTTCTATAACATGTCCAATCTTGATCTGCTCGAAAGAAACCTCGATCCATCTTTGCATGAAGTTGAACTTGATAACTAATAATAAAACGATGAGTAAATAATGATATATATATATATATATATATATATGCACAACATATCATTATTATTATTTTTTTTTTTTTACCTGTTGGATTGATCCATATTACATAATTCATGTAATTGTTTCGTGTTTGAAAAAGTAGGCCCCATCTCAAACGAGAAAATAGATTCAGTTCTTCTTCTTCGAATAGGACCAGCACTAGGATAAGGATTAGAATGAAATGTGGTGGTTGTAAAATTGGCTGGTCTTGAAGGAATAGGTGGACGCCTACGAATTAAATTGGGTGATATAGCTAATTTTTCATTATTAGAGGTAGGTGAATTATGATTTGATTCAGGGCGCGGAGTCTCTGGTTGCGAGATCGACATTAAACTAACAGTATCAAAAATTTGTGTTTAGTAAATTCTTTCGCGTATATGTGTGTATTATATACAAAAAAAGAAAAAAAAAAACTTACCCTTGTTGTTGTCGTGGAGATACTGGTAAGACAGGTTGAGAAGAATTCTCACTGTTGGTTGACGGATCGTTTGAATGACTAGTGTATTCTCCATTGTAAGAATAAGGTAAAGGTATGTAGTTGGTCATTGCGTTAAAAGAATAAAGAGAACCCTATTTTATAAGTTTATATATATATATTTATATATATAGAAAGAGAGAGAAAAACGATAACAGAAAAAGAAAGAAGGAGAGAGAGAAAGACCAAATGAATTAAGTAGATATATATACAATAAAAGATACCCGGGAAAAAGAGCCCAATTTTTTTTTTTTTTTTTTTTTTTTTTAATACACACACTTATGAAATTAGAGTCAATTTCTACCGAGTCAAAAGAACACATGACAAATGAAAACTTTTTTTTTTTTTTTTTTTTTTTTCATTATATCTATTCAATTTCTACTTCTGTTTTACAAATAGAAACAAAATAAAAAAGAGAGAGAGGTAAGTAACTATCTTTTTGAATTTTATTTTCAAAATTTTATTTAAAAAAAAAAACGCACGGTTGTTTTTCTTTTTGTTTTGTTCATGATAAACACTTTTTCCTGTACATAGCCTTACTTTACTGCTAGATCTTTTAGTCCCAGGTAATCGTATATGTCGTCATAACAACGTGCTGTTTGCAGGAGTGCATGACTTTAGAGCGGTTTATCCAGTTATAGGGATATTTTTTTTTTAACCTTTTTGATTTAGTTTACGTTTTATTTTTTCTCTTTTACAGCTAAACTCTTACGTTTCTTATATTCTTTGTTCAATAAACTGGGATACGCTTTTTTAGAATATATAAAAAAAGCCTTTAAAAAGACAATCGACACGTGGATGATAGCCAATAATTTAACCGATTTCAGGTCCTTGGGAAAATCAGAGTACAAAGTTGTATTACAATTATATTCCTAACCCAACAATTTTTTAGTTGCTTGAAATAATTAAAGTTGGCAATAAGTGCCTTTTTAAGTATTTTGACAGTATGTTTTTTGTACAAAAACAATCACTATTGTTCTAAATCATTTATGAATTGAAATCCTAACTACTTTCTCTCTCACTTTATTTTAACTCATTTTTATTTTATACTACACTTTTTAAATATATGAAAAAGAAAAACAAAAAAAGATGGGCCTGGATTTTCCAATTTAACTGAATAAATCTTTATTTTTAGAAGGTGAAAAAAGAACATAAAAAAAAATAAAAAATTTAAAGATAATGTGACACTAAACTTTAATATTGCATTAAATGTAAATACCAGTTCTCTCTTTTTTTGTTAATATCATAAAAAAAAAATATAAGACGATATACTCACTTCAATAAATTCACATGATTCAAATGCATTAAATAGACAAATATCTTCCCAGACAGTAGTTTTTTTTTTTTTTTTTTCTTTAAAAATAAATGTCTATTTCTATCAACTTAATAAGTTTCTTTAACCACATGAGAAATATTCAAAAAAGAAAAGTTAGATCTGGTGGTACTTTCAGCGGGAAATAATAGAAATAAAAAATGTTGATCTATATGTAGCGCTGACATTTGTGTATAGAATGTAACATGTGAATATTTTCTTTTAAAAAAAAAAAAATCTTAAAAAGAATCGTGGTAAGTCCAACATTTTATAAAAACATAATTCAGTCAATTCAACACAGACCAATTCTTTTTATTCTCTTAAACGTTTCACCGAACAAATACAAGAAAAACAATTGGAAAACCCAATTATGGTATATTTTATCAACCTTTTTTTTTATTTTGAGATTTCTTGTACAACAAACAATTTTTGTGATTGGCAAACAAGACAAACTGCTCTTCGCAAGTTAAGGAACGAGAAAGAGATATGCAATGTCTTATCCTCTGTAATTGTATATGAGACAATCAATGATGAAAGGGAAAAAAAAAAAAACTCTTATTTAGTATTATGTTAAGAGCATGGAAATTTTTTGATTTATGTTCAAGTTAATTATTATATCCTTACATAAGTTTAATTGAGCTTACATGTATGTAATTCGTACATTTTGTTATTGAGTTTTTAATTGAAGTTGCTTCAAATTTGTTTTTTCTAAAATAAAAACAAATGATTTACTAACGACCCAACTTTTTTTAAAAAAAAAAATTGCATCTAATTGTATGTACACAACAAGCTTGAAATACATGCTGTACGTGATTGCTTACAAAGTATTGTAAAGAATTTGCAATAAAATGCTCTCTTACGAACAACAAAAAAGGTAAGAAGTTATAGAGAAAAAGAGGATATGTAACCCTGTGGAAAACTTATTTTTTTTTTAAAGATGACTCTACCACTAGTATATAATAATTAAAACCCTTTGCTCGTCTAACTTGTAATTTAAAAAGATGCCTTTTTATTTTTACACTTTCAATGGAGAACAATACTACCTTATCTTTTTTTATCTTAATTATTAATGCGAAAACAGAGTAATACTTATTCAAATGTCAAAAGCAATGTATGTATATATTTTATAAATATATTTTTATTTATACAAAAAAAAATCGCTTGCCTTTAAAACGATGCCTCTTCAAAAGATGGGCGAGGAGATGTAACGACAGATTCACACTTCTCCTTTACCTCGTTCATCAATTACAATACTTTTATCTTTTCCTAACTTAACACATTGACTGCAGGTAATCTATCAGACACATCTTCTTGGCCTACTATTCTTGTTGAACAGTTACAAAATTATAGGATTTAAGTTTTATGATACATTATCATTGATTAAACATATAATATATGTAGGTATATAATTATGTTTAAAACGGAATCAGGAACAATAACATCATTGGTAATTTTCCACAACAATAAAATCTTCTTCAACCGCAGACCTGAATAGACAATCTCACATAGATTTCGCCTATTAACAAGAGAAAGGAAAAACGTACGGTTTTTTTTTTTGCCGTGGTATATAGCTTCTTATCAGATACCGGTTTGCTTTAACAACGCCCTTTAATTAGATAGTAATATTTGTCTAATGATATAGAATACATAACTATAATGAGCCCAAAAAAAAGTATCAGTAGAAGTTTTGGACTAATCGAAGTAATAATCTATTGAGCAAGATGATAACTTGCAAGAGTCCTCACATCAAATGCTCAGTTTGATCGATTTGGCTTATGTGAATAGCATTTTTACTATTCAAGTGTCGAGCATTTTATCTTTTATTTCAGTCCACTTGTTTCGTTCACAGTTTAGAATTTAAAAAAATGAGATAGGATGGAGTGATGAGTATAGGGTGCTCTTTGTGAAGGGAGCGGAAGTGTGTGAGAGGATGCTTCAAGAAATGGCCAGAAAAAAAAAGCGCTTTATAGTGTCATACAAACTACCAAAAATTGGAAATTTCTTTTTGAACAAAAAATTCGTCCAAACGGCTGTCCTTTATGCTTGAAGGCTTGATTGAGACGTGTTTATAACAAAAATCGAAGCCATGATAGAGATAAACTGGAAAGGGTCGGCACCGATTATTGATCTTGAGGTTTTTTATGGTATGTTATAGCATTTGTATTAAATCTTACTGTAAAAGATGTATATATCTTGCTTTCTTGAAGAAAAAAGGTTGTTTACTTTGTTTACAATACGCTTTTTCAAAGAGAAAAAAAAAAGAAAAATGCATAAGTAAAATATTTACTTGAAATACATTGACCACATAAGAATGAACACTTTAGTATTTTTAGCTTTTAAATGGCAGTAGGATTCATGTTAAACACTTTAAAATTTTCAGGTTTAATAGGAAATAACTCATTAATAAAATATGAGATATACCTTGTATAGTGTAGAAATAGTCGCATTCATTACTCATCCTTGATGATATTTTAAACCTACACGCACCCAAACACAAAAACCCTGATATTGATCTTTAGCATTTGAATGAATAATAAATATAGTAAATTTGATCATGAAATATACTCATCTTACTGCTTTAGTATTCAATACAACAGAAAGTATTTGTATTATAATTATAAGTAACCACTAATGAATAAACCTGATGAGAAGATTTGGACCTGATATAGAAATACTTTAACATTTTAAATAAATAAAGTGTACACAGTGATGGTAGTAAGCAACTTTTTTTTTTATCTCCCGCATTCAAAAAATAAACTTTTTAAAACTGGAGGGGTATTTCGCAACGGTTAGATCTCTTTTTAAAAATAATGTTGCGTCGTATTTCTTCCATTGGATTAACAAAGACGCGTTCTTTTGCAAAGACACAAACAGTTTGGAAGCCCATTCCTATTTGTTTACAACAACAACGTTTTGCTGTAAAGTATATACAAATGTTTTATTAACTATTTTATTAAAATACTTTTTAATAGGGTCATAATAAATGGAGTAAAGTAAAGCATACTAAGGGTGCTAAAGACGCCAAAAAGAGTATTTTATTTTCTAAATTATCATTAGAAATTGTTTCTGCTGCAAGAGGTAGATCCATCAATGTTTTTTTTTTCTAGAAAAAAAAAAAGAAACGAAGTTTGACAGGTTTTTTTTATTATATTATTATTAGCTGGTGGAACCGATCCTACTCTCAACAACAAATTACAAGCTATTTTAAATAGAGCTAAAGCAGCTAGTATGGCTAAAGAAAGTATAGAAAATGCATTAAAGAAGGGTGGAGATAGAAATAAGGAGGATCTCGAGAGTGTATTATATGAATGTGTTGGTCCTGGAGGCATTGCATTAATTGTGTAAGTTTGAATATAATAACACAGAGAGAAATAATACTGACATGTATATATGTTCAGTCAAGCACTTACAGATAAAAAATCACGTACTGTAAAGGAAGTCAAGGAAGTTTTAAATAAAGTAGGTGGTTCAGTTTCATCCGTCAGCTACTTATTTGAAAAGAAGGGTAAAGTAGTATTTACACCTGGTGAATCCGGACACTCATTTGAACAAATTATGGATATTGCAATTGATTGTGGTGCAGAGGATATTGAAGAGGATGAACAAGAAAATTTGATTGAAGTTACTTGTGAATTTAATGATTTAAATACCGTCTCAAAAGCATTGATGGATCACAAGTATGAAGTTCAAGAGATTGAAGCTACTTATATCCCCTTAAGTACTGTGGAAGTACAGGATAAAGAAACGATTGAATTGGTTGAAAAGTGCTTAGATGACATGGAGAATTTAGGTGATGTTGTCAAGATTCATTGTAATGCAGTTGTTAATTAAAAGAATATAATAAAAGATTTATTTAAGAAATGGATAATGCGTATATATAATTATATATTGAAGAATGGGTTTGTAAGTGTGCGTGCGTGTGTGTGTATGTTTTTTTTATCTAAAAGTATTGTCCTAATGAACCCTCTTTTCTTAAGCTGGGCTGACTTGCTACAACATAATAAGTATGTAATAATAAATGAGGGAATCGAGCAGTGAAATAATACAAGAATTGATTTGGCGGCTCACCATAAACCAATTTAACAGCAGGTGGTAAATCCTGCCAATGATGTTTCTATATATATATATATATTTTTAGTGATTATTATTTACAAATCTTTTGTGTACTAATTATTTACCTTATTTCGAAGTGCTCTCAATAGATCACGAACTCTCTTACCATCATATTTTCTATATTTTCCAAGATCATTCGCTACAACACGATCAATACGCTTATACCAATCAGTACCAATCACAGTAGAGGCGTCTGATTCAAGTGCTTGTAGTAATAAAGAAGGTGGATCACGTTCTTCAATTTCAAATCGATCGGAAGCGTCTTGTAAAAATGCTAATCTCTTTGTGGTTGTCCAAAAGAATGGATGCGACAAAATTGTACTTGCATTGGGTCTATAATAATGATAAGAAAAAAAAAAGTAAGTAAAGCTAGATAAATAATTTATGTTTATAGCTTACCTTGATTTTGGTTCAGATGAAATCATCCTTTCAACTAAATCTTTTGCTTCAACGCCATCTTCACCCATTGAATCCAACTTATCTAGATTATAAGCACCAATTAAAATATTATTTTCACGTCCAAATCGATTACCAAATGGATGATCACCACCGCTCAAGACATAATAGAACACACAACCTGCTGAAAAGATATCAATGGCTCGTGTGGCCTTGACACGCCCAATCATGTTACTCGCATCAGAAGTTTCACGTGTACTACTAAAACTAGTATCAGACGAAGTAGCAGCAAGAGCACCTGCCAACAATTCTGGAGCTCTCCAACCTGAGGTACCAGCAGGTGAAGCCGCGGTATAATTGAAGCTACTTTGTTCCCCATCCAATTTTTTGCATAGTCCGAAATCGGAAATCAAAATACGCATGACAGGCGCGTCTTTAATATACCTATGTTTACTTGGAGCCAAAAGAATATTATGAGGTTTGATATCACGGTGTACGATTTTAAGTGAATGAAGGTATTGTAAGCCAGATATAAATTGAGATAAGATATTGGCTGGATTCATTGTATCGCAAAGTTGCATTTCGGGTATAGGTAATGATCTTTCCATGTAATCATTTAATGATCCATAACAAAGTTCAAGCGCAATATATAAAAATCTATCAGATTCTTCTTTGTAAAAGTATCGAACTACATTTGGGTGATCATCACTTTCTTGTAATAATTTCACTTCTTTTAATGCAACGTCATAAAAGTCAAGTAGTAATCGTTTTACTGCAACTTGTCTACCATCAAAATTTCCTTTATATACAACTGTACCATGACTTCCGTAGCCTATAAAGTAAAATATTATTACATGTTATACACATTCAACCATTAAAGTCCTTTCTTACCAAGTACACTGTCAGATATTTCCAACACTCTGGATTTTGATTGTTTGAAGCTTTCAAGATCCAAACCAGTGGATTTCTTTACAGCAATAACTTGGGTAGATGCTTTCAACCTTTCTTCTTCTTCTTTTGCAGCAGCGGCCAAAATCAATTTTTCTGCTTTGGCTTTAGCTTCTTCTTCTGCCTTCTTTTGTCTTTCTATTGCTTCTTCTGCGTCTCTTAATCTCTTTCTTTCTTGCTCCTTTTCATATATTTGTTCATCAATCTTTTCTTTTATATATCGATCTGCATCAAAACTGCCAATTGAAGTAATTGAATCTGCTCGTTCTCTTCTGATCTTTTCTCTTTCAGCTCTTGCAGCTGCTTCAATTCTTGCCTTGGTCTTCTTGGCCTTGGCCCGTTTCTTCAGCATCTTTTTCCATTTTGGTAATACTTTCACTTCATAAAATGTAATGATATGATCACGATAACAGTATACAATGACAGACGAAACCAAGACATAACTCTTCCAAAATTTACCAAATCCATCATGAAAGAACCCAGTCTTTTGCTCTTCATAGTCCTTCATATTTTCCAAATGATGATGATAGAGAGGAATAGTAGTCGGCAAAGAGTTACCAGATGAAGAAGAGGTAGAAGCAGTAGCACTAGATGGTAAAGAAAGTTTATACCGAAATACATGATCTTCTTCTACAATATCATCTACAACAGATTGAACGACATGTTGTCCAATCATACAATCAATATGATACTCGCAACCATGACAACACATTTCGTGAGGTTTCTGAGTCCATTCAAACCCAGTTGCATTAGCATCACTCGTAGTTGAACCACCGATTAATTGACTGGTATCGCCTGGTTTTCGACCTGTATACATAGATGCCCAAGGTGAGATCTGAACTAAAGGATAGTTCTTGGTAGATAATGCATAAAGACTGCCTTCATGAACACCAACATAGGCAGAAGTGATACCATTCTTTCGAGACATTAAGCTTAATAAATCACCTACATCACCTTTTGTTAAAGATTTAGGTGGAATTTGTTTAGATAAGGCAATGGTATAATCTTCTCGACGGTAGACATCAAATACACTGACAACGGGGTGAGGTAAATCCCGAGACCAGATCAGTTCACCGTTACGTACATTTATCCCGGTAATGGCTAAAGTAGCATCAGGTGCAACATAAATATCGGAAGGCACTGTGTTGGTTGGTACATCCCAGTCGAATTTATTTGGTATGTATTCACTATATGTCACATTCCACCATTTTTTATTATTATCGTAAATAGCTACCTTGTATTCTACATATATATATATATATATATAATATGTTAGTTATTGAAATAATAGTTTTTTTTTTTTTTTTTTTTTTTTTTTTTTTACCATTTCTACCAAGAAAGATGGTTCTAGGTGGATATTGAGTTGCCATACGATACTGATTATCCGCTTTATTTAAATCAATTTGCTGTAATATTTTTCCATTTCTTGGGTCAATTTCAATCATTAGAGTATTCTTTCTTCCAATATAAGTTGTGCCATCGGGTGTTCGGAAAGGTGAATTGTTTACAATCTCTTTTACAGAAAAAGGTAATTTCTTACAAAATAAAAAAAAAATTAGTAAACGATAATATAAACAAAAACAAAAAAAAAATCCTTGTTATTACTTCTAATGGTCTACCATCGCCATAAATATAAAGGCTTCCACCATCTTGAGGTTCAATAATATAATAAATATCTTGTTCTTCTGAATCCTCAGAATCTTCCCAAGAATGTTGGTCCAGATTAAAGTCGTCTAAATCATCGTCAGTTGAATCCTCATCGGTATCCATATTACTGAGTGTATCTACAAATAATTTATCGTTCTCTTCTTGTTCTGCTACAGCTGTTGTACTATCCATATCACCAGCACCTTGTTTGTAAAATTTATGAGTTTCAAAATGTGAATTAGACTTGATAAGTGAGCTTCCAGGCCCACCTTTCAATGTCCAATGCACTCTGCCTTCAAAACGGTCAATACCACGAATGGAACCATCCAACGTAGAAACAAGTACTAAATTCGTAGGTAATAAGTCATTTCCAGTCGTACTTTCTTCTGTTTCTTTTTGATTTGAGTCTAGTAATAAATGACGCTTTTGGTAATAGGTGAGTTCGCTAGAGAATGTAGATTTGGATTCCACACAATAAATTGCAAACATGGATAATAATATAATAACTGAAAATGATAGCCATTGAAGTAAATTGAGGGTACTCCTAAAAGACCTAACCATTAACACCATTTTTTTTTAAATACATTAACAACTAGAAAAAAAAATTCTCTTTTTTTTTTTTGTGTAGTGATTAAAATTCGGCGGCCACCTTTTTTCATATACACGTGATAATGATTGAGATGTGTTACTGCATCCAATGTAACATTACAATCAAAAAGGTCATTTACTGAAACAAAGTAAATCATAGATTTTGTTTTATGATCTATATGTTTAGAATCCCCACAATTGTTTTATAAACCACGGGAATAACTTCCAATAAATATCATCATTTTTTTTCAGGCACAAAATCACTTTATTTTTATTATGATTTGTGGGGCAAAGTAAACAGAAGGACAAAAACTATTTTTGTTTATTTTTTTTTCTTAACTTACTGTAAAAATAGGAACTAAACAAGTTTCTATATCATAATATTCAATACTCCAGTATACATCTCCGACTTGATGCATTGATTTTGTATTTATATTCAACAAGACAAGGCAAGACAAAAGTTTGATATTAGTACTGACTCTGGCCTCTCTTTAAAGCACTGGTTTTATTCTGACTACTCCGGCTAATGAATGTATTGTTTTGTGTATTAGTAGTAGTTTACATTTCAGATAAAACAACGGGAAATTACGTTTTGCGCTTTTTTGGCATTGTTTCTGTTCACTAGACATCAATATAAATAAACGAAAAACTTTAGAAGTAGTTTGCATTCATTTAATTAAAATGTGCCTAAACAGAAACCACTTTAATAACTACATATTCCTTATTTTCCCCCATTCAACTAATCTCGCTCCAGTGACCGTCAATAATTATCTATTAAAAAGTCTAAATTTATAACCTCAGAGTAAGACGACAAGCTACCAAATTTATGTTATATCAAAAATGCTGTAAAGATATTGATTCGATCGATATCACTAATACTGTCTTGTAGAATAGCCTATCACTTGATATCTTTGACCTTGCAAGTTCAAATAATACCGTAGTAAAAAGCTTCATTTATTTATCTTTTAAAGAGGAAGTGAATTACTTAATAACAAATAGCCCAAGTCGTTTCAAATCATGAAATTAGAACCAGGTGCGCTTCATTACGATTTACAGTGTAAAAGTTAAAAATGCATGATATACCTCTTTTTAAAAATCGTAAAAAGTCCAAATTATAATTTAAACATTTAACAAGGCAAAATAAGCAAAAATTTGTATGTAAGTTGCATTAAGTATCATCTTTAGGTAATAAAAATGCTTTTAGGCTATTCTCAAGTAAGATTTTTGCCCTGGCCTGGACTGAGTTAAAAAGTGCTGAGTTGCCTTAAAAGGGATAAAAACCCAGGGAAGAAGCCAGGAAACTTTTTCTTCCCTGGGTTTTTAACAGTCCAACCCAGGCCAAAAATCCTACTTGAGAATAGCCTTACATGTTTTTATTACTTATAAAAAGAGTTCACAACTATCGAAACTTACTAAAGTAATTTTTTTTTTGGAGTAAGAACCTATTTTAAAAATCAAACTTCAATTATTAACGCAAATTATACATAGAGGAACGTGCGTCCGAAAAAATTCATGCGAAGAGAAAAGCGCGCCTTTAAAAAAATTATTGCCACTTCCTTCCTTTGATATTCCTTTTTGGCTCATTTAACTACCTGTATGTCTTTATTCCCATTACATCTTCATACACCCTGTAGTGCACTTCTATCAAAAGTGGCACATATTCAAGCTCTCCCCATGAGTATCATCATATTTTAATGCGAGATGTACTCAACCACTGAGACTAAGGTCTTAAGTGCAATTAAGCAGAAAAAGTCTACAAAGGAAGAATTTAATAGGTGTCGTTGCCGTACCAGCTCTATTTAAGGCCGTTCTATATAAGACCGTTTCCGATTTAAGGCCGCAATTCTCTGCAAAATTTGGCCATATTTAACTTCCTCAAGTCAGAAATAAGGCTATGATACGATTTAAGGCCACAAAAGTCTGAAAATTTTTTCAGCCTTAAATAGAGCGGGTACTGTATATCTATTCTAATCTCTTTCTTCATATCAATATTCAAGATGAAGTACCAAGGCAAGATTGCATAGATACTTTTTTTTTTCAACATTTAACTCATACTTGTGTATAGATTTCTAATGGAGGATACAGTATTCTTAAATTTATTAAATATAAAATCAACCATTTGATTAAATTATGCTAGTGGTACAAATATGCAATCATATAAGGATACTAAAGTCGTTACTTGTTTAGCAGATTTAGGCTATTCTCAAGTAGGATTTTTGCCCTGGCCTGGACTGAGTTAAAAAGTGCTGAGTTGCCTTAAAAGGGATAAAATCCCAGGAGGGAAGAACCCAGGGAAGAAAAAGTTCCCTGGGTTTTTAACAGTCCAGGCCGGGGCAAAAATCCTACTTGAGAATAGCCTTAGTTCAGCCGGATCAATGCAGTTTGACTTTTAAAGAGTTCAAAAAAAAAGTTTAGCTGTAACTGATACAAATTGACTCGTAACATTGTTACAGTGGTGCAGTTTACTTTCTGGTGCACTTGAGATATTTCGTGCTTCAAGAGCATTCCCAGCAAAAGCTTTATATAATAAATAAATATTTATTTAAATCATTTCATTTAGGTATACAAAGCTAGATTTTTGCATCATTTATGCGCATTAAGTCATCTATACATTTAAAAAAAAACTATAATTGTTGTGCACGCCAATCCTCTTCTTCTTCTTCTTCACTTTCACTTTCATCCTCAAACATAGACTCATTCTGTTGAATAACCTTTGTCTTCAACAATTGTCTTACACTTGACTTTAATCCCAACGCATCCTCACCCTTTTCTATCTCAGGCACTTGTTTCTGTTGACGCATGATCTTCAATTTCTCGACTCTTTGATCCAATATGGCTTGTTCTTCCGAGATATCCTGATGTCTTTCCATCCAAAACGTTTCATCATCTTGTTCTTGTTCTTCTTTTGATTCCTTTGTCACATCAATCATGGCTTCATTGAAATCTTCTAAATCCTTTTCTAAATTCGCTTGAGCTTGTTCTTCCGGTGCCAAGTTACCTTGCATACGTGCTTCTTGCTCTGGGTCGTCAAAAAATCCAGTAGGAATCGATCCATTCTTTTCTTCTTGTATTTCTTCTTCTTCCTCTTCCTCATCCTCTTCTATAGGTTCTCCACTATCGAAAAAATCTGTTGGTAAGCCCATATCTTCATCCTCTTGTTCTTGTTCTTCTTCAGATGAATCGGGTTGTTCATCAAGTTCAATTTCTTCCATGCGTGAACGTTTGGTATCTTGTGGTGGTGGTGATGGTGCTTTACGCTTTAAATTCTGTTGTTGTTGTTGTTGTTGCTTTAACGCTTTTAACTTTTGAATATTATCGCGATGAGCATTGGAACCCAAATGAGCTTGCCAAACAGTTTGATTCTTTACGGGTGCATTACAAACAATACATATTAACCGGTTGGTTTCATCGTATTTAGCAAATGGATGTGTCACTTTTGTATCTTTATTTCGTTCTGTTTGTTGTTTCTTTAATAAACGACGTACATCAGGCTTAGGTGGCATTTTACAATAAGAGAAAAAAGAAATAAACAATTCGTGTATTTACATTTCAACCTTTTAGGTGGTGGCTTGTGTGACCGTCTTTTCTGATGAAACCCTTTTTCTGTCTAAAAAAATCAAGGTACTTTTTTTTTCTTTTCTTTTTTTTTTTCTTCTTCTTCAATATATAGAATAAGCTTTCAACATGGGAAAAGAAGAAGTTGACGATAAATTCGATGTACTTGCCGAGATCACCGAAATGAATGTGGACTCGGATGAGGAAGCTCGTCTTGCCGAAAAGGCAGAGCGTAAGAGACTTCGTAAATCGATGACAGCTGAAGAAAAGGAAGCACAACGTAAAATTAACAGAGAAAACAGAGAAAAGAAAAAGCTCAAGAAAGACTTGAATAAAAAGAGAAAGGTAATTGAAGAAACTTTTTTTTTTTGACATGTCACTAATTTTAAATCGCTTTTGGATCAGAGAGGAGAATTGAGCGATGAAGAAGAAGAACAGGAAGAAGCAAAAGAACCTAAACTTGATGCAGAGGGTAATGTGATTGAACCTAAAAAGAAGCTTGCTAAGGACGAGAAAAAGAAGAAGGAAATGGAATACGGTATTTGGGTTGGTAATCTTTCGTATGCTACCACATTAGCTAGTATAAAAGATTTCTTTAAAGAATGTGGAGAGATTACACGTATCAAGTGTCCCAAGGGTAACGGTGCCAAGAATTACAACAAAGGGTAAGATCTATAAGTTAGCTATATATATATACAAATATTAAAATTTTTTGTATAGTTTTGCATATATTTTCTTTTCTACTCCTGAAGAAGCAGCAAAGGGTCTTGCTATGAATGAAAAGCAATTAGAAGGTAGATCACTTTTAATCAAGGATTCAGAGAATTTTGAGCGTGCCGATGGATCCAAAGCACCTACTGAAGCAGAAAAGAAAGAGATCAAAAAACAAAAGAATCCTCCTTGTCCTACACTTTTCCTTGGTAACTTGAGTTTTGATACCACTGAGAAATCCATTCGTGAAAACTTTGAGTGGGCAGGTGATATTCGTAAAGTACGTGTTGCTACTTTTGAAGATTCTGGAAAATGTAAAGGGTAAAGTAGTAAAAAAAAATCAATTTTTTAAAAAAAAAAGTGGAAATTAATTTTATTTCTATAGTTTTGCATATGTTGATTATTATGTCGTTGAATCTGCTACAAAGGCAATTCGTGCTCCTGATAAACATATGTTGGATGGACGTAAAGTACGTGTTGAATTCGGTAGTGCTGAAGCTCATTTAAGATCAAAGCCTTGGTTAATGCGTGAAAAGCAAAAGGCAAATGAACCTCGCAAACCTACCGAAAATACAGCAGCTGGATCAACAGATTCAACAACAGCAGCAGCATCAGCACATACTGATAATAGATCATATAATAAGTCAACAGAAGGAGGAGATGGAGAGGCACCTTATCCCAAGAGACAAAGAGGAGATGCCGACTTTAGAGAAAGAAAGCCCAAGAAACCTGTTAGTCATGAACGCGTAAAGCCTGGTCAAGCATTGTATGCTGCTCAAAGACAAAAGCCTTCTGTTCAAGAATTTACTGGTAGTAAAATCACTTTTGATTAGAGAAAATTGTACAATAGTTATTTAAAAAAAAAAGATATCACACAATAAATAAAAAAACATTATAAAATGATACATACACTTTTTTCTTTTTCTTTTTTTTTTTTCACTTGACTTTACTATTCTGATGAATACTAAGGATAAATCTATCATTTTTGTTGCTATAGCAACTGTACGAGATTTTTTCATATTTAAGCCTTTGGCTTGGTGCCTATTCCTTTAGTTGCCACCAATAATTTTATCTTCCTCCGAAGATATAGTATCTAGTTACCTCTACCTCATGCGAGTGTCACTGCATGATCGCAATTGTTGAATAACGGAATAGACTTTTAATTAACTAAAAAAAGAAGAAATATAAGTCAGAAAGCATAAATAAAAACAATAAATTAGCTGAATTGTGTATTATTTTATGTGAGTCAACTGTTTCAGTATATTAAAGCGAATCAAGACTATAGCTAAATAAAAAAGAAACGATAAAAGTTACAAAAGAGAATAGAAAGGCTGATTTGTTAAAGGTAGCTAATAATGCAAAAAATAAGTATCTACACAACAACTCAACTACTTGATGATGAGGAGGACACTATATTTATATGGAAGGGTTTTATTTAATTTTAAAAGATAACTATATAGTTCGAAACTAAAAGGATTGGCCATGAGAAGGTGGAAGTGTACTTAATCGAAAAAACAAAGCACGGCATAAAAATGATTGGGACGACAAATGATTCTAGTGGGTAACTATAACAGTGAAGATAAAGGAGGATTTAATTCTCAATAATTGGGCAAATGTAGGATTTAATTCGAAAACTTTCCCAAATAGCAATCATTTTTATAAGGCTCGCACTTCATTCAATGATCTACATGTGGAAACAGAAAATTTATGCATATTTTTTATTATATTTCCCTGGGGCTTGTGCGGCATGCAGGATTTATAATTATAAATATCTGAAAATAGCAATGGCAAAATTTTAACTGGTAAATCGCAAATGATAAAATACTGGTAAGTAATGACTATAACAGACATAACTCAGGATAACACACAATACGTTAATGTTGTTTAAAGTCATCATTTCAGAAACTAACCTTACAGATAAAAAAATAAAATAAAATAAAGACGCAGTCCTTCTTGAAATTAAGGTTTATACTTTTCCTTTTATTGATTATTTCTCGTAAAACTTAATTATTAATCTCAAAATTAGTTGAGTTATTTGATGTACTGGTCGTCAATAACGGTTCTCTTTAATTCTGTCGAGAACTGAGCTGCTTGATTAAGCCTTATTGACGGAGATCAAACCCTTTACGACGTCGACAACAAAATACGATGCTTGACGACGTCACCTGGTCTTGTTGTATCATGTTAGCGTATTTCTCTTTTTCAATCCAGTTACAATATTCATAGTACAAATGTAAAGTATATCTTGGTATTGATAAAAGAAAAAGTATTGATATTGGTAGGGTACATAAGCAAAAAGCAAAACAAACTTTTTTCTTTATATCTTAAAACAAAGAGCATAAGCGCTATTTGAAAGGTTGAAGGGGACGATTCTCGAAAAACGTTTTTATTTTTTTCTTTTCTCTCTCTCTCTCTCTTTATTTTATTTTTATTTTTTTTTTTTTTTTCTTACAAAATAACTACAGTAATTTTAATCTAAAAAACAAATTGTTAAGAATGTCGGAAGAACATAACTGGAAGTTTGCACAATGCTTTGGTGATAAAGGAGACTCTGATGATATCACGGATGGTAAATATACATTTTTTTAAAAAAAAATTGTAGTACAACATCTCACTTTTTTTTTAGCTGATATTATTTCAACTGTTGAGTTTGACCAAACAGGTGATTATCTTGCCACAGGTGATAAAGGTGGACGCGTTGTATTATTCGAAAGAAATGAAAGTGTAAAGTATAAGCCAATCGAATTATTTATGTAAAAGAGTAAAAAAAAAAAAAAAAGGGGGGGAAAGAGGGGGGGGGAGAAAAGAATAGATTCTAATATAATGTAAATAGAAAAAGAATTGTGAATATCGATTCTATACAGAGTTTCAATCTCACGAAGCCGAATTCGATTATTTAAAGAGTTTGGAAATAGAAGAAAAAATTAACAAGATCAAATGGTGTAAAAGACAAAACTCTGCTCACTTTTTATTATCCACTAATGGTAAAGATTTTTGTTTACAATGTACAATCATCATATATGTATATGTAACTGTTATATTTTAGATAAAACGATCAAATTGTGGAAGGTTTTTGACAAATCATTAAAGTTAGTCACCGAGAATAGTATTGCTCCTAACCCTAGCCCTGTCAATACCCTTCGTTTACCTACCTTGACTCATCATGATACCATTGTTGCCGCTGTTCCTAGAAAGGTTTATGCTAACGGTAAAGAAAAAAAAATTATATGTATAATTATTGTGTATATAGCGACCTAATATCTAAATAGCACACACTTATCATATCAATTCCATCTCCATTAATTCGGATGGTGAAACCTATATCTCTGCTGATGATTTAAGAGTAAATCTTTGGAATTTGGATGTCTCTGATCAAAGTTTCAGTGAGTACAAATGATGTTACTTTATTGCTATATATATATATATATATATATATGTATGTATATATAACCTATTTGTTACTAGACATTGTTGATATCAAACCTGCTAATATGGAAGAATTAACTGAAGTTATTACGGCCGCAGAATTCCATCCTGAACAATGTAATGTATTCATGTATAGTTCTAGCAAGGGCACCATTAAATTGAGCGATATGAGAGAATCTGCATTATGTGATCAACATGCTAAAGGTAATTATCACAAAGAAATAATAATAATAATTGAATGATTTATATTAATTCAATCTTTTTCTTATTTCTAGTATTTGAAGAAGCTGAAGATCCTGCTCATCGTTCATTCTTTTCTGAAATCATCTCTTCTGTATCTGATATTAACTTTAGTTATGACGGTAGATATATTCTTTCTAGGGATTATCTTACATTAAAGATTTGGGATATCAATATGGACAACAAGCCAGTTCAAACAATCAATATTCATGATCAATTAAGAACAAGATTATGCGACTTATATGAAAATGATTGTATCTTTGATAAGTTTGAATGTACTTTTAGTGGTGATGACAGGTATATATTTTTTAAAAAAAGACGTCGCTAGGTTACTTACTGTTTTATCTACGGGAAAAAAATATATTTATAGTCATGTTATGACTGGTTCTTACAACAACATGTTCCATTTATATGATCGTGAGGGTAAGACTGATATTGCTTTACAAGCAGATAAAAGTGCTTTTAGATCCAAGCGTCTTGGATCTTCAAAAAATAAAATGTCAATGGCAAGAAACTCTGCTCCTAGTGCTGATAATATGGACTTTAACAAAAAGATTTTACACTCTTCATGGCATCCACAAGAAAACACAATTGCAATTGCTGCAACCAATAACTTGTTTATTTTTACGTAAGTTGTTGTTACAACAATTTTATTGTTTATAATTAATTTTTTTTTTTTATAATAGTGAACAATAATAACGACTATGTAACCCATGCACAACAAACAAATACATACATAAGCAAACACACAAACATGCAAATAACCTCTTTTTATTTTTTATTTTATTACTTTTTTTTTATTTTTTTACATGTATAAAATTTCAAGTCAAAATTATTTATCTATGTACAACATGATCTTTTTGCATTTTTATTATTATACAATTTTTATTTTCTTCTCTTATGATTCCCAGTATCCGTTTCTTCTTTTGCAGCTCTTCTTTTACGATCTTCTTCATGCACTCGTCGTTTACTAAAATAAGATTTGTTAAGCCACATAAAATATAGAGAATCTGTTCGATTTTTTTTTTTTTTTTACCTTTCTCTTTCTGCTATTTGATTTCTAACTTCAGGATAAGTGGGTAACAAGGAGGGATCTTGAGCACGAGGAGATTCTTGGAAATAAGGATGAGCAATAGCTTGCTTTACAGTGAGACGAGATTTTGGGTTATAAGTTAGTAAACCAGCAAGTAAACCAAGTGTGCTTTCACTATATCTTGGAAAGACTTCCTTGATATTATTATAAGATTGATTTGGTAATACGAGTGCTTTTGCAGAAGGTAATTTACTAAATCCTGGCCAAATAGAATCATTTGGAGAACCTAATAATTTAACAATCAAATCTAATTGAGCTTGCTCTGTATTTCCGGGTAATAAAGGTTTATGTTGCATTAATTCACCCATAATACACCCTGCTGACCATAAATCAATTGCGGTTGTATAATTTGTATCTCCAAATAAAACTTCGGGTGCTCTGTACCATAATGTAACTACATTAGGTGTCATTGGCTTTCCTGGTAAGCTTAATGTCCTAGCCAATCCAAAATCAGCTATATACGGATATCATAAAGTTAACGCGGGTTAAATTTAAAAATATGTATATGTATGTATACTCATACCGATTTTAAGTACGCCGGTAAATGTAAGTAACAAGTTTGACATTTTCAAATCTCTATGAATAATTGAGTGACTATGACAATACTCTAAACCCTTTAGCAATTGCAACATCAAACATTTAACTATTTTCGTATTAAATTAATTATACGTGTATCATATATTCCAATTATTGTAATCTTACTTTCTGATGGTGTATATGGTGTTGGTACCATATCTAATAAGCTACCCAAATCCTTTTTTTTTAAAAAACATGTGTATGATTAATGATTTGATATATACATATATAAACAGAGGGAAAAAAATATACTTGTTCACAATATTCCATAACTAAAAATATAGACTCTAAACGAGGACCAACGGCGACGTCTGTAACATTAACAATGTTCTGATGCTTCATTCTTTTTAAAATACTAATTTCTCGTAAACTCGATACTGGCATACCATCCGTCTCACGTTCCATTCTAATTTTTTTTAAAGCGACAATTTGTTTCGTTCTCGTATCTTTTACACGACTAACAACAATAACCAGTTTTTTTCAATATATGATTCTTATTGGGGGAGTTTGTTATATTTTTTTATAGCAAACTTACTAAACCACACCATAAGTTCCCTCACCAACTCGATTTAATTTTTCAAAATCTTCTACATCTCTACAATTTCCATAAAATGGAGATTCATTACACTCTATTTGTGTTCCTTTTACGGTAGATAGATTTGTATTACGGGTAACTTGAGGTGAATCCGGCATTAAACAATTTAAATAAAAAGAAAGTGTGTAAAGAAAACAAAAATCACTGGAAATCGCAGGTCACGATCGCCTCTTAGGTTTCTTCTCCCCATTTTTCTCGAATGTAAATGGAAGTCCAAAGTCGGTCACGTTAAACAATGCTACAAAAACTTTCTTCTATAAATATCTTTTTCTCAAACTGGAACTTTTATACATGAAAACATGTATGTTGAATTCAACGACACTTTTCGTGTAAGAAAACGATTTGAAACGAGAGACGAACTTAAAGTAACAATACGTGCGTTTGGTTTAAAGTACAACGCTATGTTCTCCTATCCCAGCAAGGAGGTCGATTTGCTTACACCCGTAAGTTCAGTGGCACTAAATGTGAGATAGAAACAACCGAAAGCGATGTGCCTGAGAAGAAGCAGTACAAAAAAAAAAAAAAAAAAAAAAAAAAAAAAAAAAAAAAAAGAGCCCAGAAGTTCCTTCGTCCTGCTTTCATCAATTTGTATAGCCTTGAGTAACTGATACAGAAATGGCTCATAACCATCCTGTTTCTCAGGACATTATTACCTATGCTCTTAACCGAAAGCAATCTCCTACTATTATGCAGCAAATATTATCTATTTTAGGTAGTAGTGGGATTGATAGTTCTGTTAGCCTTGTTTAAAACCTTATTTTATTTAACTCGTCTTAGAATATCCAGCAGTGGGATTAAAAAACTTTTTGCTAGTTATGAATGCTTTAAAGCCAATTTTAGATGAATTTTTTTTTTCATTTTTTAAAAAAAAAAGTTAACCTGCCTTTTTTTTTTTACAAGTTGTGAAGACAGTGGAAAGCCACCACCCGTCATCAGTAACTAAGAATACTTGACTATTGTGTCCATTATGCTTCCTATCGTTTTCAGAAAAGAATATATACCAGATCCCTCCATATTCACCCGAATTCAATCCTATTGAAATATTTTGAAAAAGATTGAAGGATCGAGTTAGAAGATAGAAATTGAAGCAGATTATTTGATAAAAATCCCAAATGCGAGATGTTACAATGTTACGCAAAAAAAACTTTCCTTTTTTTGCTGATTGTCAAAAAACACCACCTGGCCGTTTTTTCTACTAAACTACAGAGATGTAAGAAAAGCGAAACAAATTACTAAAAGATCAATCGGTAAGCAGTTTTTTTGAATTAGGTGATACTTGCTTGATTTGTAGAGAAATGAAGATTAACTATAATTCTGATTTAAAACCGAAAATTCGGGATTGAACAATTGGACTAACAAAAAAAAAAATCGTTTGCTTTTTCAGTCCAGGTTTCTTTTTTTTTGAATACTTTTTGGAAAAAAAACCGTTCGCAGTGTTTGTTTATAGGTTGGTCATTGATCTTACTTTTCTTTTGAAGCAATTTAACAACCATAACAACCATAACTGAATTGTTCCATTAATAGAGGATGTTACACGGGGGATGACCGGTGAATCAATTTGATAAAGAAAGAGATATTGCCCATGAAAGGACATGCTTTAGGAAATAATTAATGGAAGGGAAAAGTACTACACATTTGCTATGTGTTCACTAGCTACATATATTTGAAGTCTCTAAATTAAATAGCAAGCATATTTCTTGTTGGTCTGTAGTTTTCAAACGTTTTAAAGAATCAATTAATATATCCCACAAAGCTGCACACTCACCCAAAATGATCGTAGCAAGTAAATGGTTATCAGCTGGTACCAAAAAAAAAAAAAAAAAAAAAAAATAGAAGGTTAAAAAGCTTCAATTGTAAATATTTACTATTTACTATTTTTTTTTGACAGGCTGGTTACTATGTATGTAAATATAAATAACCATGGTTACTAACATGATGTTGTTACTGTAAACCATAACACCCTTCAATGATGTCACTGCTGCAGCAGAAAAATAAAACGTAAAAAAAAAAGGGGGAAATTCGGTCTTTGAACCCCCCTGGGTGTTCACTGGCTGAGAAATTGTTTGTACTGAGACTTTTTTTTTTCTTTCTTTCTTTTAACATATAGAATGTAAGCTATTGAATGAAGGTTTTTAAAAAAAAACAAAAAGAGAAAAAAACACGCACCGAGTCAAAATTTTTAATAATTTTCTATTTTTCTATTTTAGAAAAAAAATGAACTCTGTTTTGCGTTTGACACCTCGTTTCACTAGTATGACTACACGTCAACAACAAGCACGTTTTTATGCTTCCTCTTCTCCTAAAATTGGAGCAGGTCGTGGAGGGTAAAAAAAAAAAAAAGAAATAGATAATAAAAAAAAAGGATATTGATATACCTGCTTTTTTTTTTTTAGTATCATTGGGTTTTTATTAGGTGTAACCGCAGCTGGTTCCGCTGGTTATTATTATCTTTTAGGCGAATATAATAATGCTTCTGCTGCCCTCTTATTATCAGTACAAGAACTTCAAGCATCTACTGACAAGGTAAAAAAAAAGGAAAAAAAAAAAAAAAAAAAAAAAAAGATCGGTATTGACGGGGTTTTGGATACAGGTCAAGGATTATGCACGTCGCATTGAAGCAGTTGATCGAGATGTTGCAAAATTGAAGGAAACTACAGCAACTAAAAAGCAATTGACAGATTTAAAGGCTGATTTCCGTAAATTATATGTAAGTAATAGTTATGGTGATATATTAGTTGTTTATGGGTTATATTAAAGTAATATTGTTAGGATACACTCAATATTGAACATCTCGAATTAAAAACTCATGTTTGGGGATTAGGTAATTCATTATGTTTCGTAAAAAAGAAAAAGAAAAAAAAAATACTGATTAAATTTTCTAGAAAAAGATTTGAGTAATAATAATTCAGTAACAGCAGTGGTGAAAGAGGAAAAGAAAGACTAAACTAAATACTAGTATTTTAAAATAAAAAATATGATTTGTTCAATACTTCTATACTATATATTATTTTGAGTGGCTTATGTGCATTGATAATACAAATGAGATTGAACAATTAAGAGGCAAAAAGAAGGTTTGTGACGCCAAAATTAGGCAACCGAATTAATTCAGGAGATAATTGGTTTAACTATAGTAACGAATGAATGTATAGTTTGTATTATAAAAAAATTTTACTAGAGAAAAAAAATTTTTTCTAAAAAAAAAATTTTCAATTGAATAAATAGATTGCAAAAAAATGAAAGAGAAAGAGTTTCTTTTAACGTTTTTGTTCCCTTTTTTTTATATACAAAACCTTACAACCTTTTTGTGTTTAAAAAAAAAACCTCTTTTTTAATTTCACTCTTATCCATTCTCTTTGAATAATATTATATTAAAAATGCCAGCTGCTGCCGCTGCCAAGAACAACACCAAGAGCGAAATCGAGAACAAGAAGATGTCTATCGTTTCTCAAATCCCCTCTGAGGTTGAGACCAAGAAGGCTAAGGATATCGTTACCAAGCTCGCCGCTGCTTCCGATGAAGATCGTGATGCTGTCGCCGCTGAACTTGCTGCCGTTGTCAAAGCTAATGGTATTCTCTCTCTTAAGCCCGTTATCGAACAACTCAAGAAGGATATCGTTAACAAGAAGAGTGCTAATGCTCGTGCTGGTGCCATTGCTGGTGTCGTTGCTCTTACTAACGAAAACTTAGCTGGTCAAGCTGAGCCTTTCCTTGTTTCTTTCACTGCTAACCTTTTGGAACTTCAAGCTGATAAGCAAAAGTCCATCATCGAAGCTTCCGAAAAGGCTGCCAAGAACTTAGCTCAAAAGATTAACCCTATTGCCTGTCCTCTTTTGGTTCCTTTCATTCTTGAAGGTCTCGGTAACTCTTGTAAGTGGCAAACCAAGATGCTTGCTCTTGAACTCTTGCAAGTTTTAGCCAAGCAAAACTCTGAACAATTCATTGTTGCTATTCCTGAAGTTATCCCTACTGTCTCTGATTGTATGTGGGATACCAAGACTGATGTCAAGAAGAAGGCTACCGAAACTATGGGTGTTATCTGTACTCTTGTTGAAAACAAGGATATTGAACGTTTCATTCCCGCCGTTATTGGTTGTATTAACCACCCTGAAAATGTACCTGAAACTATTCATTTGCTCGGTGCCACTACTTTCGTTCAAGAAGTTGATTCTGCTACTCTTTCCATCATGGTTCCTCTCTTGGGTCGTGGTTTGAACGAACGTGCTACTCCTATCAAGCGTAAGGCTGCTCTTATTATCGATAACATGTCCAAGCTTGTCGATGATCCTGATGTAGCTGCTCCTTTCTTACCTCTTCTTTTACCTGCTCTTGAGAAGGTTCAAGATATGGTTGCTGATCCCGAATGTCGTGGTGTTGTCCAAAAGGCTCTTGCTACTCTTCAACGTGTTGGTAACCCCGGTATTGAAATCTTCACCAAGGATCAAAAGAAGGCCAAGGTTGAATCTTCCATCAAGGAACTCTTACCCGAGAACATGGATCCTTTCCTCGATACTACTGTCACTTTCATGAACGAAGTTGCTCTTACTCTTTGTGTTTCCAAGAACTTCTTCAAGAATGTCTGGATTGAATCTCTTGCTCCTTATGCCAAGTCTTTCCTTTCTGCCGAAGATGCTGAGAACCTTGCTTTCTCTGCCCTTAACAAGTGTGAGGAAGCTGTTACTGCCAAGGATGAAGAAGAGGAAGAGGATGAAGGTGAGGATCTCTGTAACTGTGAGTTCTCTCTTGCTTATGGTGCCAAGATCTTGTTGAACCGTACTTCTCTCCGTCTTAAGCGTGGTCGTAGATACGGTCTTTGTGGTGGTAACGGTTGTGGTAAGTCTACTCTTATGCGTGCTATTGCCAACGAACAAGTTGAAGGTTTCCCTCCTCGTTCCGAGCTCAAGACTGTTTATGTTGAACACGATATCGATGGTTCTGAAGCTGATACTCCTCTTGTTGACTTCATTCTTGCCTCCAGTGGTGTTGAAACCAAGGATCCCGTTGAAGTTAAGAAGATTCTTTTGGAATATGGTTTCTCTGAACAAATGGTTACCAAGATGGCCATTGGTGAACTTTCTGGTGGTTGGAAGATGAAGCTTGCTCTTGCTCGTGCTATGTTGATGAACGCTGATATCTTATTGTTGGATGAACCTACTAATCATTTGGATGTTGTTAACGTCGCTTGGTTAGAGAACTATCTCTTAGGTCTTAAGACTGTCACTTCTATCATTGTTTCTCACGATTCTGGTTTCCTTGATCATGTCTGTTCCGATATTATTCATTATGAGCCCAACTATAAGCTTAAACGTTATGCCGGTAACTTGTCCGAATTCGTCAAGAAGGTTCCTCGTGCTGCTTCTTACTACTCCCTTGAGGTCTCTCAAATCTCTTTCACTTTCCCTGAACCTGGTTTCCTCGAAGGTATTAAGACTAAGGAGCGTGCTATCTTGAAGATGAAGAACGTTGATTTCCAATACCCTGGTTCCGATAAGAAGCAACTTATGAACATTTCCATGCAATGTTCTTTAGCTTCTCGTGTTGCTGTTATTGGTCCTAACGGTGCTGGTAAGTCTACTTTAATCAAGTTGTTGACTGGTGAAATCGAATCTGAGGTTGGTTCCGTCTGGAAGCATCCTAACTTGCGTATTGCTTATGTTGCTCAACATGCTTTCCATCATATTGAAAAGCATTTGGATTCTACTCCTAATGAATATATCCAATGGCGTTATGCTACCGGTGAAGATCGTGAAGAACTTGACAAGAATGATCGTATGCATGGTGATGCCAACAAGAAGGTTATGGAACAAGTTTTCATCATTGATGGTGAGAAGCGTGTTATTGAAGAACTCGTTGGTCGTAGAAAGCTCAAGCAATCTTATGAATACGAAGTTTCTTGGATCGGTCGTTCTTCCGTTGATAACACTTGGATCTCTCGTCAAAAGCTTGAAGATATGGGTTTCGGTAAGAAGATTGCTGAAGTCGATTCCGCTGAAGCTGCTAAGATGGGTCTTAACCGTCCTTTAACCTCCAAGGAAATTGAAAAGCATTTAACTGATGTTGGTCTTGAAGCCGAATTCGCCACTCACTCTCGTATCCGTGGTCTCTCCGGTGGTCAAAAGGTCAAGCTTGTCGTTGGTGCTGCTATGTGGAACAAGCCTCATATGTTGGTTCTTGATGAACCTACCAATTACTTGGATCGTGAATCTCTTGGTGCTTTAGCTATGGCCATTAAGGGTTACGGTGGTGGTGTCGTTATTGTTACTCACAACCGTGAATTCACTGAAGCTCTTTGTGATGAAGTCTGGATGGTTGATGCCGGTCGTTTGACTGCTTCTGGTCACAACTGGGTCTCCGGTAACGGTACTACTAAGATCGAAGAAGCTGATGCTGAAGATCAAGTTGATGGTCAAGGTAACACTATTAAGGCTGTTGAGAAGAAGAAGAAGTTGTCTTCTAAGGAACTCCGTAAGAAGAAGAAGGATCGTATGGAACGTCGTAAGCGTGGTGAAGAAGTTTACACTACTGATGAAGAATTATAAACTTTCTACCCTTTATATAATTAATTTCTATTAGACTTTTCTCTTTTTTTTACCTTTCCTCCTTTGATATAAAAAATCATTTCATTCTCTTTATACTCATTTCCCTTTAAAATAAATAAAAATTTATTTTGTATTTTATAAAACTTGTCTTTTTTTTTTTTTTTTTTTTTTTTTTTTTTTTTTTTTATATATACAAGTATAACTATTAAATATGACAAAACTAGATAACTTGTATAAAAAAGTAACACCTGGTCACATTGGTCTTAAAAGTTGGTTACCAAACGAAAGCTATTCACCAAGTCTTTGTCATGTACGAGTGGAAGAGTCAGAAAAGGAAGGAAAATATCAAGTTGCAAATAAAGAACTTGGTCAAGGTGACATTGTTTTGAAAGAGGAGCCATTCATTCGTCAATTAAACAAATGTCATTATAAAGACCATTGTTACTATTGTTTTCGCTCTTTAACAACAAAGCCTTCTGTCAAATGTCACGTCAAAACATGTCGTTGGGGAATTTTTTATTGTGATGCTATTTGTGAAGAAAAGAGTTGGTTGACAGGTCATGCTTGGTTATGTCGATTTCCTGAATTAAATGCGGATGAATTACAAGACGTTTTATTTGCTTTTGTTGGTCTTATTACAAGTCGCTCTAAAGGCCATAGTATGTTTGTTTATTTTTACGTTTTAATTATTTTATTACCTATCTAAAAAAAAAAAAAAAAAATAGACATTTTACCTGGACTTGTGTCAAATGAGGAAGAGAATAACAAATATTTAAAAAGCATGGAAGTATGGGATAAAATCATAACAATTGTTGAGTTGTTTGCTCTACCAGATCAAGCTATTAAGTCCTTGAGGACTATTCTTTCACAAATAAGATGTAATAGCTTTGCTGTCAAACGAGCTGCATCTGTAGCTGTAGATTCTTCTTATGTTGTATCAAGAGAATCAATTCATTTAGGGCAGGCTATTTATTTAACAGCAAGTCGATTTAATCACTCTTGTGAACCAAATGCTCTAGTTGTCTTTGGTGGGGATGATAATCCATTACAATTACAAGTACAGATTACAAAAGGACCTGTGACAGAAGGTCAAAGTGTCTCGATTAGTTATGGTCCGTTGGCTACTAAGCATTCAAAAGAAGAAAGACAAAGGAAGTTGAAAGAAAAATACTTTTTCAATTGTCAGTGTAGTGCTTGTCGGGATAGCAGGTAATAATGCATAAGTTGTAATTATAACTAAATTAATTCTTTTTTTGTCTAGTGGTAAATCACCCGATTGTATATATAAATGTCAATTCTGTAAATCGAGTCGGTTATATCGTCAGCAAGATACATGTAAGCAATGCGATCAAAAGCCGTACTGGCCGTATTTCCTCAAGGTAAAAAATAAATAAAATAAAAATAGAGTACACTGCATGTATGACATATTTATTCAACACAATTTAAATAATAGACAGAAGCTGATATTGAAAGGTATAAACAACAACAAGACTATCTTAAAGTACTTCAGCTACAAGAAAATATATACCATGCCGATTCACTTCCCGTTGGAGAAACTTGTGATAAACTTGCACAGATTTATTGCGTTTCAGGTCAAATGAGTTTAGCAGCTAAATATTGTAAGCAATCTCTAGAAGTGACAAAAAGTATTTATGGTAAGATCAGTATTGAAACAGCCGAAGAAATGATGAAATTGTCTACATTATTATTCAACTCGTGAGTGTTTTCATTTATTTATTTTGTCATTATTTTTATTAACTCGGATCAATTATATATAGAATGCAAAAAGCAGAAGCGATAAAACAAATTAATGAAACTATGATTGTATATAGAATATTAGGATTAAACAATTCTGCACCAGAAGATATAGAAGAGTTAGAGGATATGAAGAACCATTTGGTTTACATTGGTCGTTAGTTATTTCTTGTAATAAAATTATGGAAAGATTATAAGAGGTCAAAACATAACCTATGGTAGTAGTAGGAGAAAAAGAAAAAGAAAAACATTTATTAAATCGAGTGGATTTGCACTGAAACATAGGAAAAAAATAATGGGGAGAAAATAAAGGGTTAAGAGTAGTAACTAGTCCTGCAATAATTACCATGATTTTTACCTGGAGTAGTTTAACGCAATGCACTTAATAAATATTATATTGTCGTATTCACCTGCATCGATGTAAAATTTACTTTTTTTTTTCTCTCATTTTTTCAAGGGTGGTTACTAATAAAATATTTACGGAACAGATAATTCATTAGCGGCACACAATAAGAAGCTTTTAACCATTAACTGATATATTGTATTTAAATCAATTTCACGACTTGGATCATTAGATCTATAATAATAGTAGTTGGACCTTCTCTTTCATTAATACAACAAAAATTACTTTCTTTTTCTTTTTTTAGCAGCCGTCAACTCCTTGAACAATTGACGCTTTGATAATAATAATAAAAAAGAGAGAGAAAATTCTCGGTCTGTTGCCATTGACTTGAAAGAATGTAAAAATGTTGACAAAATATGACTTGTTGATAACACTTTTTAGTTTTTTGAGTTATAAATAATGTATCCAAACTTGACAATTTCTAACTAGTAACTTTCAGTGACACATATAAAATTATCCATAAATCGTAATACGTAGGGGTTGAATCTTTTTATTAAGAAGGAAGGGGGTTAAGAAAAGAAAGAAAGAAAAAAAAAAGAGAGAGAAATTTAGAGTTTTTGATGCAATTATCAACTATTTAAGCTGCGTATTTTTATTACTATAGTAGTAATAATCAAATAACTTTGCGTTCTTTTCTTTTCAGATACATTAGTTAGTAATAATTGATATTGTATTTTATATTCAAATAAAGGCGCGATTCTTCATCTCACAAATACATATATATAAAAAAATATAACGTGCTAAAGGGGGTCTGTACCAGTAAAAAAAAGAAATTACAAGATATGGTCCTATATATTCAGTATAAAGAAAATACTAAATGTAAGGGGTTCTTCTTGAGAGTGTGCAACCAGCAATGTTCTACTATACCGTCTTTTTTTTTTTTTTTTTTTTTTTTTTTTTGTAGTCATCAAGTTTCTATATATATATTTATAGTTAATAGAGAACGGAAGATCGAAATACACATGTGTGTATACACGATAGATACATTCATTTAAACAAGAAGAAAAGGTCTTTTTCTATCATGTAATATTAAAATATACCGAGTAAATAAAATCGGTTTTTATTAACATAAGAACGGCTATTGATCATAAACTAAAACATTTTACCCAATGATATATATGATGTGTACACTGATGATGACTATGATGATGATGACTATGATGATGATGACTATGATGATTATGATTTTATAAATATAAAAAATATACATCATGTTATATCAGTGTGTTAAATAGTAAACAATTAAATTTTATTATGTTTCTTGGCTAGACCAAGTCATAATAACTAAATTACATTTTTTTTTTTTTGGTCTCTCTCTCTCGAATTTTTCTTTCTTGACACTCCTCAATTGAGGAGCTATTGTGTGCGTCTGGATCACATGTAAAAATAGAATATCATCCATTTCTTATACCAATTATTTAATTAGAAATCACAGTGAATTTATTATTAGGTGGAAGGGGTTTTTGTTATTTGAATGTAAAGAACTATTTTTTTTATACGAATTCATTACTTATTTCATAAAAAAGAACAGTCGATTTTACATGTTTGAGTACATATTATTATTTTTTTTCTTTCAGGGGCTTTTTTATTCCGTTAATGCAAACCAGAGTACTTCTTGGTAGTAAGGAGAGCATACATGTATATATATATATATTTCAATATCTGTTGGGCTACATGTAATCTAGTGAGTGTGAGTGTGAGTGTGAGTGATTGAGTGGCAAACAATAATAATAAAATAAAGCCGGATTGTGAGTATAAGGAGTTTGTACAGTTTTTTATTATAAGCTATTATTAAAATTATGTTTGATATAATCATTCCCCCTCAGATATAAAGAAAAAAAAGTATATATAAAGACAAGTTTCTTTTTTCGTTTATTTTAGATACAATAACCTTCTTCTCCTAGTCCTCCTCTTTTATTTCTCCATTACATTCCTTCTTTTTTATCTTTGTGAATCATGGTTTCTCTTCTTTTTGTCACTTATTTTTTGACTCTTCTCTTTACATTTTGCCAAGCTTCCGGATCCACGGCAGACGGTAAACGGGCCGTTGCTCGTGTCATGGATTTTGATGACGTAGAAACATTCAGTAATTTGACTAGACGTGATCGAGTCACTTGGTAAGACACTTTATATATACTTGATACATAAGATATATTTATACTCACCTAACAATTTTTTTTTTTACAGGTATCATGGTCAAGATCTTAGAAATGCTGCATGTTATGACCGTAACGGTTTAGCTCCTTTCCATGCTGGAGTTGGTGACATGATTGGAGCTATGGCAATGCACGGCTTCGAAGAATGCTACAAGTGTATGCAAATTACCAATAACCGTAAGAAGAACCTCAAGATCGTTGTTCGTATCGTAGATAAATGCGCTGCCTGTAAAGTTAAAACCGCAATTGATTTGACACCTGCAGCATTCAGCTTACTGTCACCTGGAGGAAATTTAGATGTGGGTGTGTTGGATATCAGCTACAGGGCAATTAAATGCCCAAGTAATAGCATCGTCCAATAACCGAAGTTATAGTGAATTCAATGAAATCCTTTTCTTTATTTAGTACATATACAACTCTTCCTATTTTTTTTTATATATTCTTTATACATTTGTAAACCCTATTATCCTCTCCAAAAAAAAAAAAAGAAAAAAAAAACCAAAAACCAAAAAAGAAAAAAAATCGCCCCTCCTCTCTTGCTTCAAACATCCTACTATCTGTATTAAGTTATTTTCAATAAAATAAAAATTTTTGAAGCTCTTTTTTTTTTTAATGTCTGTGCGTACTGTATGTAATTTAAAAAATTTAATCCCTGCTTCGGTTCTCCCCCTTTTTTTTAAAAAAAAATCTCGAGATATCTCTCTTTTTCTTTCCTTTTATCAAAGCCACATGTATGTGTATTTAACCATTTTCGTATTTTCAAAGAAAATGATATCGAAAGCAATTATCAAAACCATGGTACCTCACGTTTCTTAATAGTTGTCGATAATTTGATTGTAGTAGTGCACAAAACAAAATTATGTGATGTTTTACAATTTTTTGAATCAAATCGATGAGATAAGAAAAAGCTGCGTTTTAATTGTTTTGCGAAGAAAACGAGTTTTTTTCTATTGTAATTCACTTGAAATTCTTCATGTTTTATATCCATGGCAACAGATTGGACACCATGTTGTCATGGAATAAAATATGGGGAACTCAAAAGTGTTGAAAAAGAGAGAAAAATGTTCATCATATTTTCAAATAATCTCTCTCTCTGATAAAGCGGAGATATAAAGACATTTTTCTTTCCCGTGTTTTTCAGTACAACTCCTGATTTCTCCAGCCAGGGTTTATTTTATTTTTTCTCTTTTGTCCTTTGTAACAATTTTTGTAAAAAAAAATGTCTTTGTTAAGAACCTCTGCTACTGTCATCCGTGCTTCAGTCCCTAGAGTCTCTTCTAGAGCTCTTCCTTTATTAACTCGTCATGTTGCTACTCGTACTTTCACTTCTACTAGGTATAGTTGAGTTTTTTTTTTAATGACACTATGGAATTCATATATTAACTGACATCATGTAGTTCAAAGTCCTTTAGTGCTCTTCGTGCTGTTGTAATTCCCAACGCTGAAAAGGGTGCTAGATATTATAGCTCTAAGAGTAAGTAATAGAGATAACCATAATTTAACAGCTCAAACTAAATTTTATATAGACTTCCCTGCTCATAACGTTATTGCTATGCCTGCTTTATCACCTACGTATGTATATATATATATATATACATATACATTTCTTTTTTTTTATAGATGAGTGAACTAAAATTGAATTGATAATAGTATGACTGCTGGTGGTGTTGGTAAATTTCAAAAGGTTGTTGGTGATGCTGTCAACCCTGGAGATATTTTAGTTGAAATTGAAACTGATAAAGCACAAATGGATTTCGAAGTTCAAGAGGAGGGTTTTGTTGCAAAGATTCTTGTCAATGAAGGTGATAAGGATATTCCTGTTGGAAAGGTAAATATAAACATATATATGTACTGTGAATAGGGGAAACAAATGTGCTCATGTTATATTTTTATGTAGCCTATTGCTATTTTCGTTGATGAGGAATCTGATGTTGCTGCTTTCAAGGATTTCACTTTAGAAGATCTTGAATCTGCTGCTGCTCCTGCTCCTGCCGCTGCTGAAGCTCCCAAGGAAACCAGCGCACCTGCTGCTGAACAATCCAGCGCTGCTCCTGTCTCTTCTGGTAAGAATTGATTTGAAAATAGAGAGAGAGAGAGTATATATTAACTCTGTTTTATTACTTTTTATAGACCGTACCGAGGCAAGTCCTTTAGCTAGAGTATGTTATAATAAATTAATTAAAATGAGTATATACAGAATATTCATCCTTTCCTCTTTTTTTTTAATATAGTTAATTGCAAATGAACGTGGTATTGACATTTCTAAAATTCAGGGAACTCGTATTTATAAGTCTGATGTTGAGAACTTTAAGGAAACAGGTAAAAGAAGGATGATGAATAAAATTACTGTGTTTTTGTATTAATTTGTTTTTTTATGTGCGAATGTTTAGCCGCTGCACCCGCTGCTATTGCTGCTGCTGCCGCTAAACCTGCTGCTCAAGCACCACCTGCTGCCTATGCTCCTCAAGGTACTTCCGGTGATGCATTTGTTGATCAACCTACTACCAGCATGAGAAAGATTATTGCAGCTCGTTTAACTGAATCTAAGCAACAAGTTCCTCACTATTATGTGACAGTTGAGATCAACATGGATAAGGTCAACAAATTACGTCAAGTCTTGAACCAATCCAGTGAAGGAAAGTATAAGCTCTCAGTCAATGACTTTGTGATTAAGGCCTCAGCTTTAGCACTCAAGGCAGTACCTGAAGTTAACTCTGCCTGGCAAGGAGAATTTATTCGTCAATATAACTCTGCAGACATTTGTGTTGCTGTTGCTACACCTACTGGATTAATTACACCTATTATTGGACAAGCTGAAACTAAGGGTCTTTCTAGTATCTCTGCTCAAGTTAAGGATATGGCTAAACGTGCTCGTGATGGTAAACTTGCTCCAGCTGAATATCAAGGTGGATCATTCACTATTTCCAACTTGGGTATGTTTGGTGTAAGCAACTTTACCGCTATCATTAATCCTCCTCAATCATGTATTCTTGCTATTGGAGGTACTCAACAAAAGGTTGTTGTAGATGAAACAACTGAATCTGGTTTTGCTGCTCGTGATGTGATGGAAGTCACTTTAAGTGCTGATCATCGTGTTGTGGATGGTGCTGTTGGAGCTACTTGGTTACAATCATTCAAGGGCTTCATGGAAAACCCCCTCAAGATGTTATTGTAAATTAAAATTAATTATAAATAGTCATAGAATAAACAAATTTCATTTTTATTATTATCAGTATTGTTAACGATGCGTGTAAAAAAAAAAAAGGTGTGTAAATGTGTGTGTATGTGTATAATAATATGTGTTGTTTATAGGGAATATTTATTATTATTTTAATACTACAATCATTACTTTTTTTTTATCTACCATACGCTAACGAATCTAATGATAATATCGCTTCAGCTTTTGAAGCTAAATCAGTAATGGATTGCGTTAATTGAGATAAAGCATATGCTTGTTCTGGTCTCACTTGTCTTCTCAAGTGTTCTAATCGATCAAGAGCCATATCGAAATCAGCTAATTCATAGCCACCATGATTTGAAGGTGTATGAATATGTGCAGGTGGAGAAGGTTGTTGTTGAATAGGAATAATAGAAGGAGATGATGAAGAAGAAGAGGTAGTTATAGGTGGAGAAGATAATGTATTAAAGCTTGGTCTTTGTTGAAGTTGTTGAGATAATGGTGGAGTCAATGGTGGTAATGAAAGAGGTGGAAGAGTTGTACCAGTAGAAGAAGAAGTGACAGTTGAAGAATTAGAATCTCTACGACCAAATAATGATTCTAATCTATAAGATTGACGTTCAGATGATATAGGCGGTAAATAACTTTTATTAACTGATTGATCAGGATATGGTTTTGAGAATAAAGGTGTATTATCAGATGATGAATTTATCGTATGTTGCTTTTTAAGTGGTAAATCCAACTTTTTCTTCTTTAACATGACATAATCTTCTATTTCAGGTACTGGATTAGATGTTGTTGATACAGATACAGGTGCTGGTGAAGGTGATGGTGATGCCATTTCTTTATCTTCTTCCAATCCTTCTTCATCACTACCTTGTGCTACAATAATTCTTTTTCTTCTTTTAATGACACTGCGCTTCATACTGACTGGTCGATGTACGTTATGAAGTTTGTAATATAAGCCACAAGCGTTACAAATCGTATTTCCTTGTTCATCTCTTCTCCAAAGTGGTGTAGTGGTTGTTCTACAGTTTGCACAGATGAGTGCTTGACGATTTATTTGATGTTGGTTAAAAGCAGGACAACCAGCACAAGAAGAAGAACCACCTGTTCCATTACATTGTCCACCACCTGGACAAGTACCACCAGAGCCACAACCAGCTTTTGGTTCAGGTGTTGCTTTCTTATGAACAGTTCTTTTTAAAGTAGGAGGTCTAAGGGTATTACGAGCTTTTAAATAAAGACCACAAGCATTACAAATAGTTTCGCCATTAGAACCTCTTCTCCAAAGTGGAGTCGTTGTAGTACCACAGTTTGCACATTCTGTAGCAGATACTGCATCAATCTTTTTATTATTATGTTGGTGGGGTTGTGGTGATAAGGATTTAGTATTAATTTTAATCATTTAAAAAAATCTGATAACAAAAAGGCAAGGGCCTAATATTCTTTTATTTTTTTCCTTTTTGCCTTTTTTTAAAAAAAAAAAAAAAAAAATTGAAAAATTCTGATTGTATAATTTGTATTATAAATGATTGTATACGCGGTATTGTAAATTTCAAAGGATCTTATCAGTCTGAAGATCAAACTTAATTTTATCATGATCTTTTTTTTAAAAAAAGCGGCTAAAATAGAATCATCCCTACGTCGTTTAATTTTTAAATAAGTTTGTGGATTCTCTGACAACTAAGTTATAGTAACGGTAACTATAGCAATCTTGATAACCATAAAGACAATCCTTTGTAATTTATTCATCTTTTTTTTTTGTTTACTTTTTTTATTTACTTTCCTTTCCCTTTTTTTTTGATATTTTTGAGTCTAAATTATTCACACTCCCAAACGTAAAAAAAAAAAAATTTTTTTTTTTTCTTCTTCATTTTTACCCATTCCTTGAAATGTATTCATTTGAAAAATTAAAACAAAAAGAAGCTGAATTTGAAGCAGCAATTAAAAGAAAATCTGACGTATTATTATTGAGAGAATCACCAAAAGAAAATATAACATGGCCATATAAATAGTAAGATTCAAGAAAGAACTACCACAGTTTACAACTTAACTTTGACTCTCTAGTAAAGTACGTTCTGCTGAATCACACTATTCTACTACCACTTCAGCCAAAAGGTCAAGGACTCTGTATACAAAAGTGCCTATGAACAAAACAACAGAGTTGAAATCCGAGAATACTGCTTCTTCTAAGCCAAACGATGCATTTTGTCAAACCAATTATGAGTTAGATGAATACGTGAGCCAATTATTATCAAAAGGGACAAAACATGCTGATCAAACTAAAGTTGAATCGGTACAAACCCTATCCGTTGATTTATTAGATAGGATGTTTGCCAGTTTAGCTGATACACCAAAGTTAGATTCAGAAAATCAACCTATTGGCTGGGAATATGTAGTGGGGAAAATGCTCCATGTTGGGTTGCCACAAGTGTAATAAAAGTATGTTATCTCTATACTTATTTTATAACTAACCATGAATCTTATAGTGTGATTGATAGAGTAGTAAAGCGGATGGAGCAAACGATTGTGAAGCCTTCACCAGGTATAATGTGTACAAGCGAATGTTTGTTTGACATAACTCACACGATATTATTTTAGTCATTCCCGCGATGAACGTTACACGGCTTTTATTATCAGATCTTACGATCACAACGGCTGAAGGTAAAAAAAAAAAAAAAAAGGTTAATTTATAGATGAGAATACTTATTAACCCTTTTTTTTAAAAAAACACACAAGTTGAAATGCAAGAAGAAATTAAAAAAATAGCTGCTGAAAGAGAAAGATTTGAATCTAAAGAAGGTGATGAGCCATTTGAGGACTCTATTAAATGGCTTATCGATCTTGACAAAAAAGATCAATACTTGAAAGATAAAGAGATTGAAGAAATTCATCTAGATTATACCAATGTCCTATAATTAAAAAAGGCGCCAGAAACTATGCTGTATTTAAAAAAAACAAAGAGACCCACGCTGCTATTTTATTTATTTTTAGTTATAACCACTGAAGAGTTAATAAACATTAACAAAATCACCCCTTTTTATAATATTCTTAGCTATGGTATCTGCACTGACGATTTGTATATGTCTGGTTCGAAACCGCTTAGCTGCCAATCAAAAGATACACGTTTAGTACCACGCGAATTTGAAATGTAAAATATTTTTCTTTTTTCACGTATTTTTCAAATGAAATAATCTTTTATAAACCAATTTCGGAATGAATATCGAGAATAAATTAACCCTTTAATTAACTAGTACTTTTGGAGTAATAAGTAAGTGTGTATTTATCATAATTGCGCAGGACACCAATTTGCGGTTTATCTAGTTACAAGTCCAAAGAACATGAATCTGAAAAACTTTTCTTCACACAGTGATTAACTGTAGACACTCTTTGAAGTTCGTCTCAATAGACCGGACAGGAACGTATGTCAACACTCTATAAGATTAGAAGCTTTAGTATTTTTAGGATCTGAGGGTTGAGAACAGAAAGTCTATACCTTCTCGTAATTGTTTCTGTAAGTAAAGGTTTAATTGGTTTGAATCTAAGATGGACCACACTTTAATTAATATTTTTGATCTTTATTGATAAAAATAAGAATAAGAATAATGCGGGATGTATCAATAAGATTCGTAAACTACGAGCGATAGAATGATTGTAGTAATAAAGCAAAATTCTTTTCGTTGACAGAAAGTACAGCGGCTTTTCTTTTAATACGGTCGTCTACATTTCTATGCAAGAGGGAAATTAAATCTGACTGTCTGAAATGCGTGAAATTGAATTTCCCAGTGATAAATATGTTAAACGTAATAATTTATTGAAAGTCTTAAAAATAAGATTAGGATTTCATTAATGTAAAAAAAGAGGTTGTATTTATACTAAAATAAAGAGTGGAAAAGAGTCTGGGTCATTGACAATAGATTTGACAGCCTCTAGATTAGAAATGACACATGTGCTACACATTGAGTTTTGTTATACCGGGATATTAATCATTCGTAAAAAAAATTAAGGAAAATTAATATTGTCAAGTACAAGGTGGTGGTGGAACCACCCATTAAATAGTAATCAATGAAAAAAGATATATAGCTGGTATATATCAGCCCATTCTGATCAATTCCATTTCCAAGCCTACTATGTACAAGCACGTTATAATTGGTTATAGTAATACGTTTATTTTGTAGTTTATTACTTACGCATCATTTAAGAGCCCAGCTGTAACTAGATAGGCCGTTTGCTTATTTGGCCGGATTCTTCGCTACCAATATAGAGTATGTCTCTCAGCGTCTTAGGGAGTTTGACAAGTCTATCATCCATATATTTATCATCTACGGTAATAACGCAAGCTTTCTCCACTTCACATGAGCCTAATGCGTCTGTTCCGTTCTTGAAAAGGATATACAATCTAGCTCCCATAATCTTTCTTTTCTTTTTTTTTTTTTTTTTTTTTTTTTTTTTTTTTTTTTTTGCTTTGCTTTCTAAATATCCTTCACTATTCTTGGCAATTGTAACGGTAACACTGCAGCGCTCATCCAACATTGCTCTGGAACTGCAATCCTTGAACTGTTTGTATACAAATGACCAAAGTTGGTATAAATGGTTTGATTCAGAGGTATCACTTACAACTAAGTCTTTTTGGTAGAATAATAGCTCAGAAACTCCAACCATAGTTTCTCGAATCCACTTTTTCTCGGATCCTTTGATAGGTTGATACTTTTGGCTATCGGCAAACTCATAAAGATCAAGGCCGCTTTCCCATTCTTTATCATACAGATTTAAGTAAATTTGAAGTTCCTCAGGTATATTTTTAATGGTTTAATGTTGTAAGACTTGATCTCATTTAAAAAAAAAAGAACAAAAAACAGTGATTAAATTACGAAACTAAAAAAAACCCTGTTTGTGACAAGCCAATATACAATTCGTACATATATCTGCCTGATGTATTCAAATGTACATACATATATCCCATCATTTCAAAAGTATTTTAATTTCTTTTTTCAATCACTTTTTATTTATTTATTTATTTTATTCTGTATATATTGGAGTGACCACTTTATGTTAATGTTTAATCACTTTGAAAATTCTTAACACTGTAGATCATAGAGCGCTTGAAAAATCTTTACTTGCGTCTATAACTTTATCTCAATTTTGTAGATCATCTCTCAAAGTGATTATGGTAGAGAAGTGAACTTAAATAAATGCCAGAAAAGCATAAGAATGGATATTTATACACAGAATTAGTTAACTAGGATTTAACTAGCCGCTGGTATATTGACCAAATAAGAGTTTTTTTTTTTTTTTTTTTTTTTTTTTTTTTTTTTTTTTTTTTTGCAAATCAATAGTTTACTTTTTTATACGACCGTTAGAAAAGAGTTTATTTTTTAATGCACTCAATATTTCTGCACACATTTATGTGTATTTATCAGTAACTAGCATTTACTGATACAAACAATACTGATAAGTAAAAGAATAACTGATTCGCAAAAAGAAGACTATATCAGATTAAAGCTGATCCTATTTTTGCTTCGTATCACAAACTAAATGTGCCAAATTTTGTGTTTAGGGAACCTTCCAAAAAATATATGAACATGTTTTTTATTTCTATTATGTATGATTAAGCACGATATTAAGCTGGTTTTTTTTTTATTTGAAGCGTGTGTATAGAAAAAGGATGTAACACAAGTTAGTAAATATTTTGCAAATTCAAGAAAAAAGGTACAGACCTAGCTTTGCGAAAGAAAAAAAAATGTTATTCAAAGTTTTACTGGGTTAAAGTATGACAAAAGAGGCTGTGTTTTTCGTGTTACAATGATCTTAAGTAAAAAAAAAAAAAAAAAAAAAAAAAGTTTCTAAGCCAAGGTATTCAAGAAGATCACCACTGCAAAAGTATAGTTTAAAATACCTTAATAACCTAATGTTTACAAAAGTAAAAGATTAAAGTGAAAATGTCTATTAATGTTTTTCTTTTATTTGTATGAGATATAATACAGTATATGTTGTAAAGAAGGAAATTGTTTAATGTTATACAACATTTTTTTATGGAAGGGACAGGTTATATTCCTTTTAATTAATGGACTGAAAAACTTAAATATTCAAACTTTAAGTTTTCTCTCCTTTTTCTCTTGTCTTTTTTTTTCAAATTAATTGCTAGATATGAAGCGTTTACACTCGCTCGCCTTCCTTGTAATTTTACTCGGAACAAACGTTAAATCAATAGAACTAGTACCTCGTGAAGGACAAGGTAGAGCAGCATTTAGTTCGAAAGAAATTTAATAAAATTATTCAACTATTATATAAAATTAGACTGTGCACTTTTGTCCAACAAGATTTATTGCTTTGGTGGATATATGGTTGGAAATCCCAATGATGATGCTTTGAATTCACTCGATATATATAAAAATAATGGTGGCTTAACGCAAAACTTAAACAGCCAGTGGGAAGTCGTAACACCCGCTCCAACTAATCTTGTGATTGGAAGAAGAGGGTTTCCGCAAGCAGTAGCCGCACCAGATGGTGAACGACTTTTAATTCAAGGAGGATATAACTACGATGGTGTTGGCAAACCCATTGCACAGCAAACGATTGCATATAATTCCAAAACTAATTCTTGGGAAACTTATGCTAATTACAATGATATCAAAAATGGTGGTGATAGACAAATGTAAATTCAAAAATCTTTTATTATTGAATAGTTAGAATAAGATATTAACAGTATACTTTTTATCTAAAGCTATTATGGAAGTGGAGAATATATTCCGAGCATGAATGCATTTGGATTCTATGGTGGATATCAATTGTAAGCATAATTGAAATACAATCAATATCTACAGCAGACTCTAAATAATTTCTTTTTAAAACTACTAGGCATGCTGTTGATAAATCCGACTTTATCACTCCAGATAACCGAGTTTTAAGCGGCTTGACTTTCAATAACTCAGCTGACTATGTTAGTAGTTATGCTGGATTCTATTATTTTACCCTATTTGATATGAAAACTAATGTATGTATAATCATATAAAAGACACAATAACATTTGCATAGATAAATTTACATTTATTTTTATCTTACATAGACTTGGACCATCCCTCCACAAACAAATGTACCTCGAGATTACCATATCTCTTTTAGTGCTACTTATCATCCAGGATCCAAAAAAGTGTTTTATACTGGTGGAAATTACTACAACACAACCAGCGCCTCCGTTTATAGTAGTTATTTGTCGTATACAACCACATTTAATACAGTTAATGGTGAATGGTTAGAAGAACCTATTAATGGTGATCCTCCATCACAAAGAAAGCAACATACCACTACCCTACGTTAGTCCAGATGAAAAAAATAATTACATATACCTGTCATTTACTAACAGTTTCAAATTTATATAGTTGCAAATGGTGATGACATTTTACTTTACGGAGGAACTGTGTCCGAAAAAGTAGGTAATATTACAACATCAAGTATAATTTATGAAAATAAATGGGATTGAGTACTTATATTTCTGTTATTATTATAGCTGTAATGGATTATTGTTATACTCTCAATGTACCCACTATGACTTGGAAATATCATAATTTAGCTGCTCCTGCTGGCGTCTCTGGTCCGCGATCTCATCATTCAGGTATACTTTTTTTTAAAGGAAAAAGCAAAAAGATTTACAAGCTCACAAATTTGAATCTTTTTATAGCGATTCTTGTTAACAACACAAGCTTATTCATTATATTTGGTCTTGACAAAGATGGAAAGCGAAGTAATCAGTTATCAGTTTTAGATGTAAGAGATGCCAATAATATTACTTTTGCAAATACCTTTCCTTTTGACAACCCTACTGGTAATAATGGTGATGGAACCAAAAATAAAGATAAAGATGGATTAGGCGCAGGAGCCATTGCGGGAATTGCAATTGGTGGAGTTATAGCTGTATGTATTCTCATATAATTATTCAACACATAAACAGATTCTCACTCATACATTATGTTTAGGGTGCACTCGTAGTTTTAGGACTCGTCTACTATTCCCGTGGTAAGAAAAACAAGAAAGCAGGTATTGGATCCGGTTCTACTCATTATGAAGAGCAAAAAAATAATGAAAGTGAGTTGTTGGAAGTTGACTGGGATAGAATTGATAATCATTATAAAGAAGTTGATTTACCACCTGCTACTATCTCACCAACTGTACATCAACAGCAGCAACAGCAGCAACAGACATATTACTCCCAACAACAATATATGTCAGATGATCTTTATTCTCAAGCTGAGAGTAGTACTGTCATGTCAGTATCTCAACCTCCTCATACTTCAGCTACAACCAGTCCAGAAACAAGATTCTCAGGTGTTTCGCCTAATCTTTATGAATCTAAACCGGACGCTGCTAGGGTTAACTCTCCTGATGTTGTTAAGCCTTCATTTTTGATGAAACCTGTAAAACCTGACGGTGGTTTTTAATTTTTTCCATACTAAATAATAAAAAGATACTTCTAATAGATAATGCCTCAATTTTATATTTTAAAAAGAGTTTATTACTGCATTTTTTGAATGTGATGAAAAAAAAAAAACTGAATCAGCTCTTAAATCTCGAATATTAAGTTCTGATAATTCTTGAAAATACGGAAATCGGTAGAATTAAGAGTTCTGACATCCACTCAGTACCTGCTAAATTCCATATTTCCCACGATTGTTAGCTTTAAAGCATAAATTATGAAAAAAAAATCCTGCACGTTCGCTCCACAGCCAGATCCAAATAATCCAAGTCCAAATAATCTAAGTTAGTCCATGCTTATTCACTTCACAACCTAGATAATTGACATAATTCAAGCTTCTTGGCTAAATGAATAAAATCCTCTTTTAAAAGATACTCATTCAGAGACAGAGTAATCTCTTTTTGGTTATGTAAGTTAAACGATAGTCATGCTTGTTGAATTTGGAGTAATTATATTTAGTGGTAATGGGCTTATTGTCATCGAATCTAAACAAAGATTTTTTTTTTAAACAGTTCCATCCTTACATTCTAAAATATATAACTACTTGATCATCATCCACTTTAAGATATGATGATTTTTTTAACTAGTCAAATGCTAACTGAAACCAAAATTAGCTTAGAAAATAATAGTCGCATAACTACCGAATATGTAATTCCAAATCATCCATGTTCGTAATCAAATCCTCAGAAACGATAATAACTAAACAGCGCTTTATCCACCTTTTTGCAAAATCCTTTATCAAGTTTACAAGCAAAAAGTTGGTATTGTATGCAAGATAGTGTTCTATAGTATTCTTCAAATCTCTTCCACGTATGGGAGTCTAAGTGTTACAGCTGACTATGACATAAATGTATTTTACTATTTAAGGACCTTTTTTTTATAATCCAACTGTAAAAAATTGCTCAAAATTTTGAAAATAAACAAGTGTAGTTATACGTAGAATAAAACAGAACATAAAAGAATTATTAACCTGGAAACTGCATGGAAAGATATGGAAATAAATTTTCAAATAACCTAGTTACGCGCGCTCAAAGTTACTTAAGCACATACGATGTTTATATATTCGTACTTTTTTGTTCGTTTATAGAGGTTACATATTTATGCTATACTCATTTCTAAACAAGAGGGGGTACGTTTCAAGCATTCAAAAAAGTATACTTTTATCATAAACAAAAGAGTAAAATAATGCAATCAAAGGTAAAAAAAAAAAAAAAAAAAATCGCTCACTCACAGGACATGGAAAATCATGTTTTGTATCAGTTTAAGCGATTTCAGTTTTTTTAGAAAGTGATCAAACACAGTAATAAGATCTACACTTGCCAAAAGTCAGAAATAAGCTTTATTCTCTGTCTTTGTCATACACTTTTTTGTGTTATCCTCCGTGACCGTTAAGTTTTATTTTATTTTTTAAATAGCTTTGGGAGAGCGCGGCGGCTACCCACCCGGAAAAAAAAAATAATAAAATAGAAGGGGTGCAAGTACCTAGTTCTTCTGACATTACATTAATGACAACGGCTCATTGCAACAAGTTTCTGCTTCATAATGTATTCAAAACACTATTTACTATCAAACCAAATATTCCAATTACAACAGGAAAGAGAAGGTTGACGACAGGTCCTCAAAAAGTATATGATTACAACAAGTTATTACGAATGCATGCAGAGACTTTTAAAAAGAAAGAATCGAGTCAACGAGAGGCAGAGAAACTATTAGAAGAGATGAAATCAAAACGTCTTGAAGCGACTAGTCAAACATGGTTACACCTGGTGCTAGGTGTGTCGGCTCAACGTCACAGAACGCATGTACAGAACCAAAGATTAGAGGATTGGTTAACGAATTTGTTGATATTAGAAAAGGATAAAGAGCGAATAGCATCAAAGTTAGATAAATTTAAAATGGTGCTTCGTGGATTATCATCTTATGGTCATCCAAAGCTTTATCAAATGTTTTTAAAGATGAATGATATGGTGGAATTACCAGTTGATAGTTGGCATATGGCGATGAAAGGTTGCATAAAAGCAAGAAAGATAGAAGATGCTTTAATGTTATTTGAATTATTACGTGAAAAGGAGATGGCAACGATGACAAGTTATGAGATGTTGATAGAATCTTACTTGTATTTGAAACAGCAAATGAATGCTAGTAGAATATTTTCAATCATGTTACAAGATAATATGACAGCAAATTATCATACATATGAGTTATTTATTCAGTACTATATGAATTTAGATTATTTACCTGATCATGCTGAAACACTTTATAAATTATGGCAAGCAGTTTTGATGACAACAAACAATGAAGTACCTGACAAAATGATTCAAGAATATCTTTTATATTTTGGGAAAAATGGTGAATTATCAAAAGTAGAACAAGTTTATTTGGATATTAAATCAAAACAATTAAATAGAATTTGTTTTGGTGGATTAAATAAAACCATTATTCGTTTCTCCAAGAGGAAACAATTACGATCTGCATTATCATTATATTATGATCTTATTGGACAAGGATATAAGCCAAGTAAAAACGTGATTGAAAAAATAACTCAAGCTTGCATTAGTAGAGATGATAAAGAAGCAGTTCAACAATTGATTGATATCACAAAAGAACATTTTACACATGAAATAACAAATAAATAATTACCTGGTTTCGTGACTGTCAACTCGATTAAAAAAAAAATTGAAATCTATAAAAAAAAATACGATTTTTTTCTTTTTCTTTTATATACTTTTTGTTGTTGTTTATAGTATTATATACATTTCATGTCACATCATAAAAAAAGGATTGATAAGATTCGAAAGGTGTTACATGATATATGGGATAACAAGATTCATTTTCTTCATTTACATTATACATACGTTTGGATTTTATCATTTTTATTCTCTGGATTATATTACTGTGAACCTGGCACGAACTGGAAATATATTGATGCACTTTTTATGGCAACAACTGGATCAACCGATACAGGGCTCAACACGATTCCCATGTCAGAAATGTCAACTTACCATATGATATTACTTTATATTAGTTCATTTCTTGGTTGCCATGTTATAATTTCCTTTTTTGTGGTGATGGTCCGACGTTATTATTTCTCTCAAAGATTTGAAGAAGAATTAAAAGAGAATCAAAGAAGAAGAGAGGCATATAAAAAACAAAAGGCATTAAAGCAACAATTTGAAGCAGGTAACTCATCTTTAAATACAACTGATGGTGGTCATACAATTACGGGTCCCATTCGCCGAAGATTATCATTTTTATCTTTACATTCAAGTTCATCTTTAAACCCGAAACGATCATTCTTTTCGAAAAGAAAACAAGATATATTTAATTCAAAAAGAGCTCGATCTATGGGTGATATTGTAGTTCATCATCATACTATGACTACTATTGATCAAGAAGATGATGATTATAATTCAATTATTAATATGGAAAATAATGATACGCCAATCATATCAAACCAATGCACAAATGAAAGTACGCATCCTTGTGATACAACAAAGACAACTTTAAATCAGGAAGAAGAACAAGAACAAGAAGATAATACAAATAACAACAGCAACAACAATAATAATAATAGAACAATCACATTTTCTGATGATTTAACAATAAGTAATCCAAATCAACAAATTACATTTAGAGAAGATACAAATGTTTTAAGAGAACGTGAAAGAAGAAAGTTGGTAGAAAATCGAAATAATAATAATAATAATAATAATAACACTGAAAATGAACAAATTCCATTACAACGTACAAACTCTGAATATGAAATTATGAGACAACCTACTGAAAAATCAGAACTTACAAAGAATGAAAGGAATCGAATTGGTGGTACAGAATACAGAGCTTTAGAGATGTTGGCTATAATTGTACCAATGTATTATATGGGGTTTATTATTTCATTTGGTTTCTTTTTCCGTATTTATGTTGCTTCATCATCTTATGCACAACATATATTAGCAACATCAAATCCAACTGGTCCAGTAGATCCTTGGTTCTTTTCAATGTTTACTAGTTTATCAGCATTCACAAACTTGGGATTAAATCATTTAGATGCCAGTATGACTCCATTTCAAAACGCGCCTGCTCCGCTTATACTGGCGATTATTTTGATTTTGGTAGGTAATACAGGTTTTGCAATTTTGTTACGTTTTATCATTTGGTTATGTTATTATTTTACTCCACATTCAAATGTCATGCGTCGTGAAACATTTCGTTATTTATTGGATCATCCAAGAAGATGTTACACTACTTTATTCCCTTCTACTCAAACTTGGTGGTTATTAATCGTATTAATTGCTATTACTTTGGTTGAGTTGATTTGTTTTCTCTCATTAAATTATTGGTTACCTGTCTTATCTGGTATTAGTTGGGGTTCAAGATTTTTAGATGGTTTATTTCAATCTGTTGCTACAAGAAATGGTGAGACACTTTTATTTTATTTGTTTATATATATTTAACTAATTATTTTTCCTAGCTGGATTTAGTGTGGTAAGTTTGGCTGATCTTAATCCAGGTGCACAACTAGTATATATTATCGCAATGTATATCAGTGTTTACCCTGTAGCTATTTCTATGAGAAATAGTAATATTTATCAAGTAAGACAAAAAAAAGTTTAAATTTAAAGAGAGAGAGAGAGAGAGAGAGAGAGAGAGATGCTTATTATATATTATTTTATTATTCAGGAACGTGCATTGGGTATATTTCGAGGTGAAGATGAAGAACCTGTACGATTTTCAGAAAAAGATTTATCAGATGCACCTTTTATTAAGCTCAAACGTCATTCTACTATGAACAGTATTGCTCAAAACACAAAAAAGTTACTTAAAGGACCTGACTTCTTTGTTATCACTCAAATTCAAAGACAGTTAACAAGTGATATTTGTTGGGTAATCACTGGTATATTTTGTATTTGTGTTTTAGAAGCAGAACCTATCATGTCACCTTCTCCTATTACAATTGCCACTGTCATTTACGAGTGTGTTTCAGCTTTTGGTAATGTCGGTGCTTCTACTGGATACCCAGGCACTTCTACCTCACAGGCTGCTCAATACCGTTCACTAAGTAAATTAGTTTTAATTATTCTCATGTATAAGGGTCGACACAGAGGTAAATTTATAGATTTTTTATAATACAAACTTTACTTTATAACTAACAAAAATATATAATATATACAGGTTTACCTGCTTCGATTGATCGTTCCATCTTATTACCTTCTGATGAATTAGCTCAAAAAGAAAAAGAAGATGAATTAAGAAGACGAAACACGTCTGTATCTCTTGTTCGTGTCAATTCGGATTCAGCTGGAACCAGTACTGGTATAAATAGCCCTGACCATGTCATGTATGCAAGATCATGTACACTCTAAACAAAAAATCAAACCCATTATAGACACGCATACGCATTATTGTTTTTCCAAATGCAAAATTATACCCTACTATCTCCTATATATTCTTAAATGTATTAAATGATTTCTATTATTCCCTTCGTATTTATATACATGTATATTTATATAGTTTAAAATGAAATGGTTTATAAATTATAGTCTGGTTCACTATCAGATGATGATGATGATGATGATGAAGAGGAAGAGATAATCGATGTAGAAGACGTAGCTTGTTGTTGTTTCATTTGATTCTTTGCTTTAGTAATTGAATCCAATACAGTATCTACTTTCTTTGGTCTTGTGTCTTGTTCTTCTTCTTCATCATCATCTTCAGATGCAAAATCGTCAATATATACAGACCGTTGTGTTGGACGACGAGAAAATACATCATCTGGATATTCTTCTTCTTCACTATCTATTTCTTCTACTTGACTATTATCCTCTTCATCACCATAAGAATGAATCATTTCTATATCACTATTATCATTATCCTCATCGTCATCATCAGGAATACTAATTAATTCACTATTGTGGTTGTCATCATCATCATCACTAAGATTTATAATTCTTCTACGCTTTCGATTATTTCTTACAACAGGTTCCATTTCTATTATAACTGTTATTTCATGTACTCCTCAAAATTTATATATAAACGTATATATATATATATATAAATACCTTCATCTTCATCTTCATCTTCATCTAATATACTATCATCTATCACATCCTCAAATTCTACTTGCCCGTCATCTACTATGAAATCGTCTAAATCTTCTTGTGGATCCATATGAGATCCTGCATCTGACTGCAGGTTATAATCACTTTCGTTATCGTTCACAATACTACCATTATCGTAATGAATCATACAATGGCCGCAGTAATTTTCCTCGTCTAATTCCCAACCACAATTCGAACAACGATGACTACAATGTATATATAAATTAATATGTAAATATGTGTATGTGTGTATATAGCTTACATAACACCGTCTTGATCTTGATCACGAATATAACTCGATTGGTTTTCTACTGGATACAAAGTTTCCCAATCTGCACGAGTTAATTTCTTATCTAATATAACATTCTCAGGCCTTAATAAATCGCCTATGTAAAAATCTATCAGCAAATGTATAATTGGGTTGTATTTTGTTTCTCATACATATATCTTGTAAGGCAATGATAGGTACAGGTTGACGAATAGCAGGCACTCTACATTTAGGACAGCATTTCTTTTGTTGAAACCAGAGAAGAATACAACTACCACAAAATGAATGTCCTGTATTTTATCATGAGTTGGAGTGAAGAGAGAGGCTCGTGTTTGTGCTGTATAACACTTACCGCAGTTTAATAAATGAGGATCGTGATAAAGACCTGTGCAAATAGTGCATTTGGTTTCTAAATAGAGTTTTTTTTTTTTTTTAATGGTTGACATGGTGGGAAAAAAAAAGGTCAAGTACCTTCTTCGATCTTTGATAGTATATTTGAAGCCTTTTGTTGTTCTGACATGATCTTCACAAGTGTATAGAAGAGGAAATAAAAAAGAAATAAAAAAAAAAGTGTGTGTGTGGTGTAATACTAATTGATTTACCGAACAAAGCCACGTTAATGTCTTGTATTACAGTGCTTGTCAAACATTGCATCGTCTAATGACTTATCCGCAGGAATTATTTAATGAATACAGGTACTTTATTAAGCTATAACTTTGTGTCAAGTCATTTTTTTTTTGAATAATATACTATTACAGAGTGAACTGAGTCCTGTGATATGTAGAGTGAATTTATTATACACATACAACATGATTTTCGAAAATAAATTTTTTTTTTTTAAAAAAAAAACGCGTTCAAGATAAAAGTTGTCTAGGATTAATCTGATGTCCTTCACAAATACCTTCAAATACACGCCAATAATCCCAATAACCATATAAGCTAGCGGTTTGATAAATTTGTTTTGCTAATTTAGTGAGAATGGGTTGAGAACCAGGCCAAATTTGACAAAGCTCCATAATCTCATATGGTTTTACGGTATGATCTAGTTCTAAAAAGGCATCGTTATGATTGCTTTCGATTTGATAACTCTTTTTATTCGCCCCTGAAACTTGTGTTGCATATTGTACGATTTGTAATGTAAACGTATTGGTTTGTACTGTAGAGGATAAGATACCTAATAAATCTTCGGAAAGAAATGCAAGTCCGTGACAGTGTTTGTTATTTGTTTGGGTTTGGAATGATTTGGATAGGATTGAAAGTGTTTCTCGTTCAACTGCATTGGCATGAGAAGCTAAATGAAGTACATGTTTCTCTATTGTGGGGTATATATTTGGTGGCGATTGTACAAAACTAGAAATACAAATTGTGTTGCCAAACGTCCATTGAGGAGAAGAAGTTAATATTTCGTCTTCTTCTTCGGCTGACGTCGTTTCAAGTGATTTTATAGAATGTTTAATAATAAGTGGAATGGTCAAATATCCAATTGATAAAGTAACCGAGATGGTCATTAGAAGCGATGTTGAAAAGAGAGAGATTATGTAAAATTTAATTGTGACGAGGATTTATTTTTATTTTTTTATAAAAAAAAAAAAAAGGTGATACTTGATTTGATCATACGTTTTTTGTTTGTGTGTGTTTGTGAGTGTAAGTGTGAGTGTATGAGCTCCAATGGATAAATCGACAATTGGACATGTAATATAAAGAATGATATACAAAAGAGAGAAAAAAGTCTGTATACATGTAGCTTTTTGGTATGTGAATGTATGTAACTACAATGCCACCAAAAAAAAAAAACTAAGGCACTTTAACTAGGCGATTCCAAGTCATAACTCTGTATTATATTATTACTAAATAGAATCAAGGGAAAAAGTTTACCTACCCAAATTTTAAAATTTAATAATTTACCTTGTCTTTTCCATCGGATATGGATATATTCATAACGTAATCCGAGTTGGCGTGTAATGCTAATCTTTCATACTTTTCCTTTTCAGCTGGACCTAATACACTCCATCTGTCATAAGCAATTAATCTTATTTCAGATAAAGTCTTTTCACGATAATCTGATTTCAATTCGTTTATGAATTCATCAAATGCAAGTACAGGTTTTGAAGGTACATATTGTTTACGTTTTCTATGATTGACATAGGCTCTAGGACTGCGCCTTGACGATGAAGAAGAATCATAAAAAGTTCCTGGTTTAGGCATATGTGAAATACCTAAAAAGTAATATTATAATTATTATTATTATAATTATTATTATTATTATTTATTATATATAAAAAAATGAGGAGAAAAATCAATTTTACCTGGTTCATCATATCCATAGTTTATTAAAATGGGCGTAGAGATAGGAACACCACGAGAAGTAGCGATCGCCCTCTGAAGTAACTATTAATTGCATTAGCATTGAATTAGTTATAAGTTAATATGACGTACAATAACAATAATAAAATAAAAATAAAAAATAATAATCGAAAACCATCAAAATTGTCACACAATACCTACTCGTCTATGTCCACGTTTAACGTTGAGTGAAATTAAATCAGATTCTGTGATATCAAATAACTATATATATTACATATAGGAGAGAGAAACATAAGAAAAAGGGAGATTAATTTATATTTTTCTATTCAGTTACTTACAGATAATAACCTGTCGAATCCTTCTTGAACAAATACTTCAAAATACTGTGATAAATTGTATCGACTTAAAAAGTTTCTTACTTGATCCAAATCTTCATTTAAACTATATACCATCTTCTATTTAAACCAAACACATTACGTAGTTGGTTAGTTTAAATAACTCTACTTTCAATTCATTTTATTCAAAAAAAAAAGAAAAAAAAAAAGAGAGAACAACTCATTTACTTTATTAATTATTTTAATGAATTAAGCACAAAAAAAAAAAAAGAAAAAAAAAAAAAAATTATATAGGAGATACACTAAAAAAAAAAAAAAAAAAAAAAAAAAAATTCAATCTCTCATTTTCGATTGATTTTTTCGAGAACAGTTTTTATACAAAAATGGGTGAATTGTGACCAATAACTCTTTTTGTGTTAAAAGCTCCTTTAAGCGTAAGTAAATAAAATAGTTATTTTTTTTCCCCTATTAAAAGAAGCCCTTGAACTCGTGTTTTTATAATTATTGACGTTTTAGCCTCGATTCTCACTTTCTCTTTTTATTTTGCATAAAAAAAAAGCATTCTAAATTAGACTCCCTTTGTTGTCTCTCTCACTCTCTCACTCTCTCTTTATCTATATAAGCACTTAAAATAGAAATTACATTACCCTTAAATAACAACTTTAAATTTATTTATTTTGTCTGGTTATAAATACGCTTTTTTTATTATTATTTTATTTTTTAATCTCTTTTTTTTTTCTTTTCTTTTATCTAATTATATAAAAAATGACTTCATCTTCCTGTATTCAACAAAGATTTATTAATCCAAACTCACTTACACAACAGCAACAACAGCAATTGCAACAAATACAAGATCAGCATCAACAGCAACATCAGCAACATAATGATTATAATCAATTCTTAAAGAGACAGCAACAACAACAGCAACAGCAGCAACAACAACAACAACAACAACAACAACATAGCAGAAGGTTTAGTTACACAAGTATGCTATCTGATGCTGATCCATGTTACATGCCAACCAATTCATCACCCTCAAATGATAGTGAAGATTATGTTCAACAGGATACTCCACCTCCATCATCTGTTAGTCCAGTTTCAGTTACATCCTTTATTGATCCTATCTATGTTGATATTCAAACAAAAGGTTCCGTGTATCATCCAATGATGATGGATCATGGTAGACAGCAACAACAACAACAACATCATCATCATCACCATCATCACCAACATCACCAACAGCAACAACAACAACAACAACAACAACAACAAATTCATTATTATGATCCTCATCAAAAAAACTTTTCTCCATCAAGTCAAAATAATATTTATCGTACCTCTTCTATGATGCATTTTCCTTCACCTATCAGTAACAGTATCTGTTCAACAAGTTCAATCAATAAGAATATTTCTCGCCCTGTGACTCCTGTATCTCCTCCTCTCATTTTAAAAGATAATTACCCATCACCCAATAATGTAATTTCATCTCCAACCGCTAATACAACTGTTGCTGCTGCTGCTGCTTCTTCTTCTTCTGTTAATGCTGCCGCTAATGCTGCTAATAATAAAATTAAGAAAACACCTCGCTCGAGAGGACGTCGAGTCTCGAATATTCCAGGTTGTAATTCTCGTATGTTTACATGTAAAGCAGATGGATGTGGTAAAGTATTCAAACGATCCGAGCATCTTAAAAGACATATTCGATCTATTCATACATTAGAAAAACGTAAGTCGCTTTTTATTATTATTATCATTATTATTATTATTATTATTATTTGTTTATTTTTTTTTTAACATATTGTATATGTGTAGCATTCGAATGTCCTTATCAAAGTTGTAATAAGCGTTTTTCAAGATCAGACAACTTAAATCAACATATTCGTATTCATCGACATAGTAACACGGGTAATAAAGAACCCACCAATAAACCACAAAAGCAAGCTTCTACTGGTATCCATCATCACTCACAAGTTCATTTTAATAGTAATAATAGTACTTTTTCAAATTTTATTTAAAAGTTAATAATAATAACAATACATATAATACTTTTTTTTTTTTTTTTTTTTTTGCTCTTTTTTTTTCTCTTCTTTTTTTTTTTTTTTTTTTTTTTTGCTCCTATAATATGCGTGATAATAAACATCAAATATGGTTATTAAACGAATGCTTTCTTACTGCTATTTTTTTTTATAATATGTACTCCTATCTCTCATCTTTAGAATATATTAGATATAGGGGAAACTAATATATATTATACAGCCACACCAACTCATATTTTAAAATCAACAAAACTTCCAAAAAGAAAAAACTAACTATATTGTGAATTAAAAAAAGATTCGATTTCTTTGTTCAAAATAATACTTGTATATTTACGCTGGTGTCAATAAAGATTTCAATTCCAATCATCACTGCAGGTTTTTATTTTGACTGCAACAAGTGGCACAGTGGTTTTTAACCTCACCAAATCCACTTATCACTCTTGCTCCCCCCCCCCCCTTCTTTTATCCAATCAAAAAAATTCTAATCCCCCCAAGAAAATAAAAATAATAAAAAAAAACATTTTTTTTTTATATCTTAGATCTATATACTCTAATGCAACGATCGATCCAAAGAAGTTATTCTTCACTTGTAAGAAACTTTAAAGTTCCTTCTAATGGACCTAAAAAGACAAACTTGATCGGCTTTACGTTAGAAGAATTACAACAAGAATTAGCTGGTTTAGAGCATAGTAAAAAATTCACTCCGTTACAGATCTGGCAGCACATGTATAAAAAAGGCTATACCGATTTCGAAATGCCTAATATTTCAAAGGATTTAAGAGCTGAACTTAGTCGAAAATATGAAATTAATTATGGAGAAGTCAAGGTACACCCAAAATAAAAATAAAAAAAAGGTCCTAAAATAATGCAAACCTATTTATAAAATTCTAGTTAGATAAAATTGCATTAGATAATACTCGAAAGTTTTTAATCGGATTCAATACAAAACAAGACCCAAAAGCCATTGTAGAAACAGTCATTATTCCCGAACAAAAACGATCCACATTATGCGTATCATCTCAAATTGGATGTTCTTTAAATTGTAGTTTCTGTCATACAGGCACACAAAAATTAGAACGTAGTTTGACATCGGCTGAAATTGTAGGTCAGTACATGATTGCAGCAAGCAAAAGTGGTGATTTCCCTTTTAAAGACGAAAAGCGAAAGATGATTTCAAATATGGTTTTTATGGGTCAAGGTGAACCATTATATAACTGGAAACATGTCAGTAAAGCTGTCAAGATTTTAACAGATACACAAGGTTTGGGTTGGTCAAAGCCAAAGATTACTATCTCTACTTCGGGTGTCGTCCCTTTAATACCAAAGATTGCCACTGAATTAGGTGTTTCTTTAGCCATCTCTTTACATGCTACCAACAATACCTTGAGAGATGCTTTAGTACCATTAAACAAGACATTTCCTTTAGAAATGGTATTAGAGGCTTGTAAATCTTATGCTCATCATATGGGTAATAGAGGTAGAAGAATCACTTTTGAATATGTCATGTTAGATCACGTGAACGATTCTTTATCAGATGCTCGTTTGATGGTCAAATTATTAAAACAATTACCTGCTCATGTCAATTTAATGTAAGTTGCATGCTGAATCTTTTTTTATTTAAAAAAAAAAAAGAAAACTTATTCGTTCTCTAGTCCTTTTAATCCTTGGCCTGGAAGTGGATATGAATCTACAAAGATGGATCAAATTGAACGTTTTGCACAAGTCATTGTACAAGGTGGCGTCCATTGTACCATTCGTAGACCGAGAGGACAAGGTATTATCTTTTTATATATGTATATATTTATATTTATTGATTCATCTTAACTTTTTATCAAATAGATATCATGGCCGCTTGCGGTCAATTAAAGAGCTCAGAAACAAATAAAGCTTCTGCCAAATAAATTTATGTATAGAAATTACCTGTAAAATTCACAAAATGTCAATTTTTTTATTAATAAAAATAAACGATTATAACTATTAGTTATTGTGATATTATCCTTTTTCTACATATCGATCATGGATAAAGGCGAAATCTTGTAAAAGAAGGTGTTAAGAACCTGAGTGAATCTGAAGGTAGTTAACTCCTGCTGTTGATGAAGACGTTAACTAACTAATAAGGCTGCCACGAGCGATAAGAGAATATAAAAGCAATTGGGTAATAGTTTTATCTTGTATACATTTTCTCTATGGAGAGTAAAGAAAGGGAATTCTATTTAAACGAAAAGACATAATTCGCTACATTCAATTGCTGATGGTAACCACTCGCTAGAATCCGACTAGACTCAAAACTATTGGCGATGAAGATCCGCCAACTCTTTTCAACCCCTTTCTCTTTTAACTTGTTTACCTTCGCGTTTATTATTTGCGCTATAGACTGGCTTCAGGTTCGCTAGTATCTTATCATTAAATCTCTTGATGTAATACATATGTATAAAGCAAATTCAAAACATAACAGTCTAATAAAAAAAATTATGACGTTGTAAACATCTATAACTTGGCCAGGATCGAAAGATCGTTTCTGAAGGTATGTCATTTTATAAATTCCAAATTAGTAAACTCATTACTTTTTATTATTCAAGTCGTATTTAATATAAAGTATACATATACTGCCAATAAAAAAAATCAATCTATGAACATGAGATCCAGAACCACTTTTAAAAATAAGTTTATTCGATTAATAAAGATAGTAGTTATAGCTTTAAAAAAAATAGTTTTATCAAGTATCCAATGGCAAAATAAAAGGGTGTTTCGCTTAATTCCCAAAATAGTAATAAATGAAATTGCTGCAATGATATGTTACTAGCAGGACAATAGTCAAAAAAGACGGGGGAAACACGCATGGCCTCAAAGCAAAAGCCCTTACCAAATATTCACTGTGCAAGTTCGCCCCAATAAAATCAGGTATATAACTTGTGATTGCAACTTACTTGGCTGAAAAAAATAGTATATGAATATTTTTTTTTTTTTTTTTTTTTTAAATCTAGCTATGGTCCATAACTATAGAGCTATACAGATACCAGTATAGTAATGAAAAAAATAGGTGGTCAAGATTTAATTACATAAATGATATTAACATAACTAGTTATGTGGGATATAATCAATTTAACAATAAAAATCGTCTTCAGCAGACTTTATTTAATTTTTTAAATGATATAGGCGAATTTGGATTTATCGGAATTATGCAGAATAAGAGCAGTTATTTTTCTTTTAAACAGAACAACTAGAAATAAATACAGAAATAATGATAACAATAGAAAGCGCCAGGTTAGCAAACATCCTAGGTATTGTATGGCTCAGTGTAACTCAAGTGTTAGTAAAAAAAAAAAAGGACATTCAAACAAGGATTGGCTTTTAAACTTATTAGCAAGATTTATACGGCCACCGGGCTAATACGCTGCTGCTGTAGGAAGAATGTATTGCAGAAGAGTATTAAAGTAAAAAAAAGAAAAAGAAAAAAACGGTTTCGTTTAATTTCAGCGAAATTCCTAACTTTGAAATAAGAGTGTCTACTGCTAAACAATATGAATAATAACTCAAATGTGATGCTATCTTTTTTTTTTTTAAAAAAAAGGGAAAAAAATTTTGACAAGCAAAAAGGATGTCAAATAATAAATATCCGGTCCGGAATTAGCACTCGGCTCGGAAATTGAAAAAGTAAAGTTTCTGCGCTTTACATTGTTTGATTTGAGATGCCACAGTGGATTCCTTCTTTTTCCAAAACCATAGGTGAGTAACATAATGATTGGAGAGAAATAAGAAAAGAAAAATAGATACGAGAAAATAATATGATGAATGGATCATTTAAAATGGATGAATTACAATTGAAGATGAACTCACACAATATCGCTTTTTTTTTGTATATATTTTTTTTCCTTCCCTTTTGATACGATTTTGAATTTGGAATGAAACTTGTAGATTATCACAATGGCTCAACGTCTCACCTACAGACGCCGCTGTTCTTACAACACTCGCTCTAACCGCGTCAGAGCCGTCAAGACCCCCGGTAAGATCATGAATAACGAAAAAAAAAGATAGTTGCTGTTTTACTTATACAAATGTACTTTAGGTGGAAAGCTCGTCTACCAATACGAGAAGAAGCCCGTCAAGGCTCCCCGTTGTGGTGATTGTGGCGAGGCTCTCGCTGGTGTAAGTTGAATAATTGTTTTTTTTTTTTTTTTTGCTGATAGGATAGTTTATTGATATATATATATTTTTTGATATGATACAGATCAAAGCTCTCCGTCCTCGTGAGTTCGCTACCGTCTCCAAGACCAACAAGCACGTTTCTCGTGCCTATGGTGGTTCTCGTTGTGCTCACTGTGTCAGAAACCGTATTGTCCGTGCTTTCTTGATTGAAGAACAAAAGATTGTCAAGAAGGTCCTCAAGGCCCAAAAATAAATTTAATATGGCATTTAATGGCTTTTTTTTAAATAAATCAACCAGCTTTTGAAACAACAATAATAATTATTTTTAATATGTATATGATGATTAAGAACAATGTACAGCGTTTTTTATTTATTTATTTTAATAAATTATTTCTTTTGACGTTTACCAGTGGTATTTTTATCTAAACCGGACTTACGCTTCACAGAAGCAACAAGTTGTGAAAGAGAAGACTTTGGCTTATCCTCAGTAGAGTTATTCGCACTAGTCTTTGTTTTCTTTTCCTTCTTCCATTCATCGTTCACTGCAACAGCACCTTCCTTCATCTTTTCTTGTCTAGCATTTAATAACTTCTTCATACTCTTGGTCTTCTTGTATTGAGGGTTTGTAGGATCGATAGCAAAGTGATGAGATTCTTGAACAGCAGCGAAACGAGGATCAGCAACATCAATCTCAAAGTTATCTTCACCCATAGCTTCCTTGGCCTTCTTTGCTTTTTTACCCTTCTTTTCTAATTTCTCTCTCTTCAAGACTTCCTTCATATTGAAACCTTCACCCTTACCATCATCATCCATAAGAAGCTCGAGTTCAGCTCTCTCACGAGCCTTTTCTTCACGTTCTTCCTTAGAAGCTCTCTTCTTATTAGCCTTCTTATTTTTTTTATCTGACTTCTTCTTGGCAACAAAACCTTCATCAGCCATTTCTTCCATAGCTTCCTTGAAGAAAGGATCATTTTCGGTTTCAGCATCAACTTCAGCTATGAAGATATATTAGAATTCATATAAAACATACACTTAAAAAAAAAAAAATTATAATATACTTACAATCATCATCTGCTTCTTCTTCGTCAGACTTTTCAGTATGTTTAGCAGACTTCTTGGCCTTTCTCTTTTCCTTTTGCTTACGAATATATGTTTCAATCGTAGTTTCTTCTTTCTCTCCTTCTTCTTCCTTCTTTTGAGCGGCAGCACCTACAACTTCACTTAAACCAGGAGTGAAAGTAATTTCCATATCACCCTCTTCATCTTCTTTATTATCTTCGTATGCAGAAGATTGATTGTTGCCACTTAATAATTTTCTATACTTTTCACGAAGGGCATCCACATCTTCATCCTCATCCTCATCTTCATCAGAGGAAGCAAGATAAGCTTCAAAATCAAGAGCTTTAATATCATCTTGAGTGAATTCACGACGAGTGACTTGTAAACGATCAACGTCATCTTCATCCCAAGTTAAACTGACCTTTGTACGTTGAAGAGCATCGGTCTTGAACTTGGTAGGAGTATAACCTTCAGGAGCGTCAGTAGCAACATCCTTGGGTTTATCATCAAAAGTCATGTCTTCGGGTATATAACGTAAATCAAAGAAATTGGCACTACTTTCATATTCAGTGTTATCACAAGACTTGTAAATGACCTTTGCAGTTTGTGGACTATCACATTCAATAACAGCATAATAATACTTGAGACGATCTAATTGATATTTACGTAATGCCTCTTGATCAAAATCTTGACCAGCACCTTCTTCTACTTGATTCTTGACAATACTTTCAGCAGTAATTTCTTCATCCTCATCTTCATCATCAGAACCGAGGTTCTTCTTTGAATCCTTAAAGATTTCTTTAGGAGGACCTTGAGTATCTTCTAAAGCCATACGTTCTTTACCGAATTCAGAAGGATAGATAGAAACACTCTTGACGATACCTGTATCAGGTTTAAATCCACTCAATACCTTCAAGATATCAACTGCCTTAATTTTATCCCAATCCATATTAACAAGTGCTAATCGACTGGTTTCTTCACCTTCTGAAATATGTTTAATGGCATCCATCTCATCTAATTCCTCTTCACTTTCGACTTCAGCTTCACTATCATCTGAATCCTCATCAGAAGAAGAAATTTCACCTCTTCCACGCATAGGATCAAAACCTACTTTAGCATCCACTTCTTCATTATCAGAGCTCTCGTATTCAGATGCTTCGTCTTTCAAGTTTTCCTCATCTTCAGCAAGTTCCTTTTCTAATTGTTCTAAACTCTTGTCTTGATCGGAATCCTCGTCGTCTTCTTCTTCTTCCAGTTGATAAAAACGCTTTAATTCTTTCTCGGCAGTACCTTGTTGTAAACGACGACCATATTTATCGACACGAGCTATAAAAAAATAAAATAGTGTAAGTTGTCATGTATTTATCTATATATTTAAAAAAAAAAGGGGGGGCGGGGATACTTACGGGCATCACTAAATTCAGTAGAATTCATCATACCAGCAAAACGTTTATCAATAGTGACCTTCATGTCCTTCTTCTTGGGTCTCAAGAAACGAGGATCATTATGAACACTAGAGAAACGAGGATCGCTGGTAATGGGAACCTTGGGTTCACCTTTCTTGTAAGATTTCTTGGGCGCCATAATTTTGATCTTTGGAAAAAAAAAGAAAAAGTATGCTGGCTTTGGAGTCCTTTTGGAAATTTGACAGAAAAAAAGAGAAATGCAGTCACATCAAGCCACTTATTTTTTTCTTTTTGGTTCGCATGAAACACTTACAGTGCTTCCACTCTCAAATCGATCATTTTTTGAACTTCGTGGTACATTTCTCGAAAATAAAATGGAGTATTCAATCAATTAAATTCGAACATAGTTTGAACTTAATTTGGAACACTTCTCAAACTTCAATTAGAACACATGAAACCCCAACCGGGCATTTTCACTGCTTAATTATTTTATTTATTTTTTCAACCGGTCCATTTCACTGCTTAGAAAAAAAAAAAAATTCAACCGGTCCATTTCACTGCTTTTGTTTAGAGTCTAAAATGAATATCGTCTCTCGTGAAGAAGCATGTTGCATCTTTTTTTGTAAAAAATTTAATGAAGAGAATGTTAAAATCTGTACAGAAAGAGTAGAAGAAATGGTGGAAGTTGAAATTTGCTACCGAAGTAATCCAACTGAACCAGAGCTTGTTTCTGAAGCACGAATATTTGGTGCCCCAAGTTTATTCAACATGTACAAATCAAAAGAAGAAATAGAAAAAAACGGCGAAGAAATTGAAAAGAACAAAGATGGAAAGGGAGATATCTTGTTTTGTAAGCCAAAATAATTGCGAGAAACGAAATCTTTGTTAATTACATTAAAATATAGGCAATGACGCGCAAATTGTAGATTTTATAAACTATGTATTTCGACCACATGTAGAATTTTCACCAGACTCTTCGTACAAGCTAGATTATGTATATGATAAAGAAATTTTAGGAGTTGTTTGGGTTTCTACAAAAAAATTCGATAAAACTACAGCTTTGGCATTTAGTAAATGGTTGAACAAGCAAAACATCGATTTTTTATTAGAAGAGCCAGAACGTAAATTAGTAAAAGGTAGTAAAATCACGGATGACTTTTATCCGGATTTATAAAAAGTATAACCAGACACATCGTCACGTGAATAAGGTTTTTTATAACTTTTGCATGAAATACACCATTACATCAAATTTTTTTTTCACATGGCATACAGGCAGGTTTTTTTTCTTATACGCCAGACAAACAGGGGTTTTTTTTTTCATTATAAATCATCCTTTTTTTTTATTTTGTTCGTTTCTTTCACTTTCTTCTTTTTATATATATTTCAAAATGAACCTTCCTTACCGCTCCATTTTTAATCTCTTCTTTTGCCACACTCCTTATCTAGAGAAGAGATTGTTCCAAGAAAAAAAAAACCTGTGCATAAAACATGTTGTTATCAATGGTAAGTCTAATAATTTTATCAAAAAATAAATGATTCATTTTGTCTAATAAATCTCAAATAGAAAATGATCCGTTTTTCTTTTTTGTCCAAATTACAAGTAAAAAAAGAAAAAATTACCTGTTTTTTTGTTAAAAAAAACAAGAATTATACTAGTCTTTTCTTAAAAAAAACTGTTAAGTATTTTGGTGGCTTAACGGTTAGTTTGATCAAATTTCATCCGTGATTTTACTACCTCATTTTTTACTACTCTTTTACCCAGAACCGTAAAAGGAGACACCGACAAAAAGATAAGAAGACGCCATTTAAATGTTTTGAATAGCGTATATTATGGTAAAGCTCGTAAATGGCATCGCAAATAATCAAATAAATTAACTCCAGTTCTGTAGCTGGCCTTGTGAAAAACATTGTACATATGATACCAAAACACCATGCTTATATAAACCAATTGAAAAATGACGGATATCACGTTGTCGGTTATTGTAGAAAGTCCAAAACACAAAGTAGCAATCGAGCAACTCTATTGCAAAGAATGGTTGACATATTACGACAAAGGTCACTCGTTGAAAAAAATTTTCGTCTCACCTTCCAGCAGCGTAAAAGAAAGTTTTTATAAACGAGACTTTAATGATCAAAATATTTTATCGGAATTAGATAAAGTTAATGGAAATACTCAAGGTAAAAAACTAAATATTATACGGCCAAACACATTTTGAAAATCAATTATTCTGTAGATTTTTTAACTTTTATTCAAGAAAATGATAAAGTTTGCGTCGTTGCATTGGATTATGCAGGGCTCACCACCAATATGACTGATTTGAAAAATATTTTAAGGCAAGTAAACAAACAATATGAAGTCTAAAAAAACTGAACAAACAATCTTGTACAGTACCCGCTCTATTTAAGGCCGTTCGATTTAAGACCGTTTCCGATTTAAGGCCGCAATTCTCTGCAAAATTTGGCCATATTTAACATCCTCAAGTCAGAAATAAGGCTATGATACGATTTAAGGCCATAAAAGTCTGAAATTTTTTTCAGCCTTAAATAGAGCGTGTACGGTAGAAACAATCCCAAATTGCAAAAAATTATCATTGACTTGTATTGCTACGAAAATCAATTCAAAGTTTTTGACAGAGAGCAATTATTGAATAATGTGAACGACTTAAAACTATTCAACTGTCGTCCTAATTACAGACAACGAAGTAAATAGGCGACTTAACTGATTTTAAAGCTAGAATGACTACTCTCGGTGTCAATAAATTCATACTTTTATTGTTTGATTAAAGAATTTTCTATCAAAAATGAGCTAGTACTATATCTCTTGTATTTTAAAGGTTCAGATTCAATTTTCTCGTTACAAAGCAATACAGGTTGCAGTGGATCATTGTCGTAGCAAATGTCGACATCTTCAAAAGTTTCCATTCTTTTCAAAAGCTTTTTTACGTTAGATTCAGTGTATTTATGGCAAAAAAAAAAAATACATATCGCCTGCTCTCTGGCTATATTCTTGGCCATTAGTTAGCAACCAACGTTGGTTGGAGTTGATATTATTAGGAAAAAGGCCGGTTGGTTTTTTTTTTTTAAGCAGTGAAATGGACCGGTTGAAAAAATAAATAAAATAATTAAGCAGTGAAAATGCCCGGTTGGGGTTTCATGTGTTCTAATTGAAGTTTGAGAAGTGTTCCAAATTAAGTTCAAACTATGTTCGAATTTAATTGATTGAATACTCCATTTTATTTTCGAGAAATGTACCACGAAGTTCAAAAAATGTTCGATTTGAGAGTGAAAGCACTGTAATTTGTGTGATGATCAATCCAGGTACGAAAACTGAGAGAAAAAAAGGTATTTTTTTATAGGTTTTTAATTCGTTCTTGGACATGTGTTCAAAAACTGACAGTTAAAAAAAGGTTTTGTTCATGGTACTAAAGTAATTAAGTAACTACCAGTATTTTCAATCCGAATATAGGGATATGTACAAAAAAGAAAATTGTGTTTGATTGAACTTACAATTAAAACAATCGAATTATCTATTACAACAAAAAGTGGTTCTGTTGTTATGGAAACATGCACAAACCACTATTTGTCAATAAAAACGCAACTTTTTTTTTTTGAAACTCAAAAATGTGACAAGTTCAACGTCACGTAAAGTCTAGTTTTTTTTTTTTTTTTTTCTCTTTCTTTTTCTTTTTTCATAGATATTTTTTGTTGAAAATGGTAAGAAGAAACGAGTTATAAAATAAAAAGAGTTGTCAAATTGTATGACTGACACAAAAAGTACTTTAGGGAAATCACACTATTCTTTTGTTACAATCAGGAAATCAGCAAAGGTTAGTTTGTTGAAATATATTTTTTATATTCAGACAAGTCTAAAGTTTTTATTCTTTTATTAGTACACGTACCTACTTGTAAGTTTCAGGGGAACAGATCATTTTGGGTAATAAGTAATTGATTTTCTATCTTATAGTGACTTTAATAGTGAGAGTGAAGCTATGGATCGTAAGTTGACGAATTTAAGAAGATACAGAGAAAAGTTAAAAACATTTATTTTATAGACATTGCTGGATTATATGAAACACGTCTTGCTAAAGAGAATCCTAATGCGGGACAAGTGCAATATAGAGCTGAAGATCTTTTTAGATTTATCGATACATATAAGGAATTTGTTGCACTCGTTTTTGATCCTTCGAAAGCCGTAAGATGAATTGACCTCTTTTTTTTTTTCGCATGATTTTTTTTTTTTAACATATATTTTTAGATGTATCAACCACGCGATATAGTTTGGATTAAGGCAAGTTTAATTGCACATTTTAGTGGTCAACAAGCTGCACCTCCACAACAGCAGCAAGAGCAACATAGTAGACCTCGTAGTAGACGTCGTCATTAAAAAGATAATATGTATTTGTGTTCAATTCATTTTTTTTCTGTAAACTCAGCAATCACCCTGCGATACAAAAAAAAAAAAAAAAAAAAAAACATATAAATTTTTCGTTTTCCCTCTCTTTTCTTCTCTTACTACTTTTTTTTTTTTTTTTTTTTTTTTTCGCTTAGAAAAAAAATATTTATTCATAACCAAATAAAAGTAAATGTAAAGAAACAATTACCTTTTTTTTTTAAAAAAAACAAAAAGCAATTACTAACAACAATAAAGATGTCAGTTTATACACCAGTGATTAGATTACCTTCGAAACGAAAACCGAGTATAATAATAAACAATAACCCAATTACATATGAACAATTTGAGCCAAATGATAGTCTTGTATTTGACACATTATTCTTGAGTACATTACCAAAGAATGTTCGAGAAAGTGATATACGTACCTTGTTACAACATTGTATGCCTATGGAGTAAGTTTTAATATAGTCAATATAAACTCCACTACCAATAGTAAATTAATAATTTATATAGAATTATATTTGATCGAGAAAAGGATATTGGACAATTACGATTTAGTCATTCAAAATATGGTAAAAAAAAAAGATAATTTAGTGTTCAACTAGTATATATTAAATATATTTTATTTAGCTGATAGAGCTTATTCACTATATAATGGATTTACTTTTACAAATAATACAAAATTACAACTTCAAATGTACCAAGATGGTGATTTGGATCCCGAGGCAACAGCCGCACTTTTAGAGATCAATGGTTTGCCCGAATATTATGATGATAACAAATTGTTTGATCTATTTCGACCTTATGGTCCATTAAATTTATGTAAATGTATAATGAAAGATGGTGCTTTCAGAGGTAGAGCTTTTATACAATTCTTTCATCCTCATAAATCAAAAAATGCTGAAAGAAATTTGGTAACTAAAAAAGAAAAAAAAAAAAACCTTATTTACTTTGATCTAATACTTTACAATTAAATTAGAATGGACGTTTATTGGATGGTTACAAATTGTAAGGGGAAACAGTACTGTTTAAAAGCTATTTAAGGAGCATTACTTATTCATTTTATTTTACCTTTCTTTTCTTATTAGATCTGTTATTCCTTTTATGCATGCAGTACAACAAAAAGAGGAGGTAAAGTATATAATAATTTTATTTTTTTTTTGATTTTTTGCTTTCTTTCTTTTTTTTTTTTTTTCTTTTTAAAATTATTAACACGTCATTTTATTATATTTATTCAGACTGAAGATAACGGTGTTGTAGATATTATGAATCTCTATATTAAGAATCTCGAACCACACATTACAAGTGATGACTTGACTCAAGTATTCCGAAAGTTCGGCCGAATCATCTCGGCAAGAGTCATGACGAACCCACAAACTGGTCAATCCAAAGGTTATGGTTTTGTTAGTTATGGTAAGACTGAAGAAGCTGCTGCTGCCTTACAAGAAATGGACGGCGCCATGTTGGGAAATCGCCCTTTAACAGTTGCCTATCATGAGCCCAGAAAGCCAAGACCTACTACTACTACTACTACTACTGCTACTACTGCTACTACTACAAATACCAATACAAATTATCAGGATTCATATTACAATAACAATAATCATCAACCACAATACCAGCAACAGCAACCACAACAACATCAACAGCAGCAACAATATCACCATCAGCAACAACAACACCAACACCAACAATACCAGCAACCATACCAACAACAACAACAACAACAACAACAACAACACCAACAACAACAACAGCACCAACAACACCAGCAACAACAACACCAACAACACCAACACCAACAACACCAACACCACCACCAACAACAACAACAACAACAACACCAACAACAACAACAACAACACCAACATCATCATCATCAACAACAACAAAGATCCGTAAATAGTATGTAAAGTTTTATATTAGTCATTAGGATACAAAACTTAATTATTATTATTTTTTTTTAAAAAAAACAAATAGTGCCTATTAATGGTCTTGGTATCGATAACGTGGATGAATTGGGTATGAATATGAATATGAAAGACCTTTCGATTGGTCAAAAAGCTAGCAGTACCTTGCATGCGACTACCACAATCAATTTACCTCAAAGAAAATTATCGTCATCCCCGAAATCAGGCACAAGTGCTGGTAAATCACTTGCATCTTTAGCCTCCGGCCTGAGTATTCAACCACCGCCATTACAGCAACAGCCGATAGTAAATATGGGTAATAATGGTCGTCCCACATTACGTAGAAGAGGTTCTTTAGAATCTGTCATGACAGAATCAAGTGCTAATATGCAACGTATAAAGTTGGAAGATGCTGTGAGGAACTGTGGTGATTATGGTAAAGCTGCATCAGATATTGTTGATATGTTGTTGACCTTGAAGAGAAAGGAAAGGTCCTTGTGTTTATTTAATCCGGATTTCTTGAAAGAAAAAGTAGATTTGGCTCTGGAAGCTTTAGCTACCTGTAATGATACCAATAGCGAAGACGAAGATGATCAAGATGATGATGAAGATGATGAAGATGTAGATGGATTAAATATGGAGTATACTATGAGAAAGTAAATAACATATATATAATTATGTAATATACATAATTTAACACTAATATTTTTTATAGTAGATTGGCTTCTTCTGCCGCTTTAACAAAGAAATCACCTTCTCCACCTCAATCACAACCTTCTTATTATGGCTCACCTTTAAACCAAACACCGCATACGCCTCCTCTTACAAGCATGAGAAGAGAATCGAAAGCTATACCTATTGTGGCTCCACCACATCCTCCTTCTTCTTCTACCATGACTTCTTCTACTGCTTCTTTAACAAAAGAAAATTTGGTAGATTCAGCGCCTACACCTATTATAAATAAGGACGTAGAGGCCCTTTTATTTTCCTTTGAAGGTAAACCGATTCATGAAAAGAAACAATTGTTGGGTGACAAATTATTCCCACTTGTCAAGGTAGTACCACATTTAAATAATAACAGTATATTATACACACTGATATTAATCACATCATTTTATTTATTTTAGTCAACGGGTACAAGACAAGCTCCTAAAGTAACTATCTATTTACTGGATACAGTGGATTTACATGATTTAGCAAAAATCATGTATGATACCTCATTATTAAAGATGCGTGTTGAAGAAGCATTTCATTGTTTACAACACCAACAATCATAAAAAAAAAATATATATATATATAATAATTTATTCCTTTGAAACAATACCTAAAGATTCTGTCATGCCTTCCTGTTCTATATTTTCATAATAAACTCTTGCCCTTTGAAGTCCTTCAAAGTATCGTGAAGGAATATGATCCATCAAGAAATAAGGATAAAGCTTTTCAATGAAATAAATTGGGTTACCATTGGGTAAATAGCCTTGTAACCATGGTTTACTAAGAAAGAATTTAGCCCAATTTGGTAAAATTGGTAACGGTTGTGGAACCGCTTTGGGTCGACTCGTTGTAAGTAAGATGGATGATGCGTTGGTCTGAGTCACTATATTCACTTGCATAGGAGGTTGGTAACTAGACGGAAATGTTTTTAATGGTTTAGCGTTCCATTTACGTGTTATTTTAATAGCATGTCCAACATGGGAATAATTGAAAAAGTCAGACTCTGACACGAAATGCCCTAAAAATAATGAAAAAAAAGGAGGGAAGGAACAAGAGTATATAGATGAAAAAGAAGGGGGGAGATAGTGGAGGAGTTGTATGTAATGTAAGGAGTTAGTTTTTCTTATAAGGAGCGCTTATATATATATATATATATATATATGTATATAAATCTACTTTACCTACGGATTTGCTATCATAGCCTGGTGGAAGTCTAGTAAAAATATCTGAATTATTCACAATTCTCCATAAAGTAGAGGATCGAGTCACAGGTAAATTACTATGAGACGCAAAAGTAGAAGCGAAATCACTATCACCTACTGCAGGTGTACCAATTATATAGCAATCACGTAAAACCAATCGACGAGATAAATCTGAAGGACATTTTAACCATCTTGAGAATAAAAGCGAACTAAGGGCAGCACCCAAGGAATGTCCTGTAATCCATAATTGAATTGGTTCCATCGTATTTAATTGTTCTTGGAGTTGAGTTGCTTTAGCTTGTACTGCTGCTAAAATTGCTCCATAAGGATCTCGAATATCTTGATCTCCAAAACCTTGTGTACTAAATAAAGACTCATAAAATCCTTCATGAACACAACCAAATAGAAATGATCTAGCATCCGTACGTTGAAAGGTAGCATCGACTAAAAATTCTTCATAGTTGGTAGGCGTTGTACCTTTAAACGCAACTACAATAAATGGTGCTGTTTCAGACCAAAAGATACCTACACATACATTTATGTTAGTTTAATTAAATCATCTCTATATACATATATACCTATGACTTACCGCAAAAGGGACCACCTAATGACTTTAATTCAGAAACCCCGGCGAAGTGAAGTCCCCAGCTTTCTGAAATCTGTCTAATTCGAACCTCGGATTCCCAGAATAGTTCTTTCATTTTAGCTTCTACTTTAGTAAGATCAGCAGGTGTAACTTGAGGATCTTTACGTGCTTCAGAATATAATTTGTATGCTTCATTTACTTTAGCTGAATCACGTTCGTAAATTAATGAAGAAAGTAATACAAATGTTTGAGCAATCGAAAGATCAAATGTACGACGTCGACAGTTAGAAACAGTTATAGGTGTAGCTGGTAATCCTAATGTCGAAATAGTAGAATGGACAAGTAAAGCAGAAGATTCACATAAAAGTAATTCTGGAGTGCCTATACGTACATAAATTTATAAGTATAACTGCGTTATGTAATCCGTTTATTTATCTATTTACCCCAATTAATTGCACCAAAACCTGTACAAACAAAAACAAATGTATGAGTAAATTAAATGACACATGACAAGTCCTAAAAAAAAAGTGTATACATACCATGTCCATATTTAAGACTAATGTACCGAATCACTTCGGTGCCACCCATCTTCTCCAAAAACAATTTGAGACCAATTTCAAATACGACGAGAAACGTTATTGTAATAGGATATACGAGAATGAAAGCAGCAGAACTTATAGGAGCTGTAAAGATCATTGTCCAATTAAAATAAAAAGTCAATATAAAGTTTTTGAAGCTATTCAACATGTAACCCAGGTAAGGCCAAGAATGGCTTCGGCCGGGCTCGGGTACACCCATTTGATGATGCTGAAAAGTTCGTAAGAATTTGTTGCCAGGTTTCTTGGTTTCAAGAAAGATGGGGTTACCAGAAAGACTGGTTTGGGCATGCTTTGTGCTATAGTCCTTTTCGACAGAGATATGCATTGGAGGAGATAAAGGAGGTACTTGACATGCCTTTTTCATTACTGTTGTTGTGGACCCATTGAGACTATTAGTTTGACTATGACTACGATGATGATGTTTATGTGTATTTGTTTGAGTATTGAGCTCCTTGGCATAATGAGGTTGTTTGATATTGGTTACTTTGGCGTTATTGTTACCACCAGTACTACTTTCGGAAGCAGAGCTATGAATACTACTTGCATCAAGTGACCTAGATCCCTTTACTAAAAAAAAAAAAAAAAAAAAAAATCATAGATGAATAAATGTTTTAAAGTAATCATTTAGTTAACGTTTCCAATTATATTTTTTTTACCGTGCTGCAAGCTATGTGGATACATGATATGAAACGAAGGATAAAACAATAACAACAAAAAATAACGCAAAAAATAAAAAAGTGTTGGGTTTATATAGTTTTTTTTTTTTTATTTATTATAAATAATACAGTTATATTTATATGTTTCAGCCTTACGCCAAACCTACTGTTTATAAGAGACGATCTTTATCTTGGGGAGTTAAACGAGAGACTCTAGCTCTTGATTTATAATCGTCCCAAGGGAAATACGCACCGCAAATGCGTCTATGACCAGTAAATGCACTACGGCCGTGTAATACACGCCAATTATCAAAAGTAACAACACGTCCTGGGGTCAATGGATCCCATAATTCGTTTTTCTTTGAAGTTAATAATTTGTTCCACATAAATAAAGCGTCATAGAATTCATCTAATTGAGTGGAACTAAGATGATCTAAAGTAGATCGATCATCATTATTATAACGAATTTGATAGAGCTCGCCCTCAGTACCATGATTTAAGATGGGGTTTGCGCGAGGAGTGGGTACAATCAATACATTTTCATCACCTGCAGAATGCGTGGGAACGTGTGTGTTTGACAAAGTGCGATAGGCGTTTGGTGATAGCGCCTTGAGTTGTTGAGCAACATGGAATCCATCTACAAATAAAGAATCACCACCTTCTCCTTTAAACTCAAGCTTGTGAAACATTTGTAATCCGGCAGGTTCAGTGAAATACGTATTATCAGTGTGGGCACCCAGTGCAAGTTGAGTATAAGCCGTATCTGCATGAGCTAAATCGGCTGTAAAAGACCACATGCCTTGGGAATAATGTGTTTCCCTTAAAAAGCATAATCTACGAGCCAATTTCTCGGTAGCTTCTAATGTGGTAGGTACACCCTCAACAAAAGAAATACCATAGGTTTCAAGTTGGTCCAGCCATTGTTTCACTCCTTCTTCTGTATTCATGACAGCTTCATGAGCAACAGGTTCTAATTTGAATTCAGCGTCCCATAACTTGGGTTTCTTAGATTGAAGAGGTTCAGAGGTACGAAGAATAGGGCTATAAGAGTGAGTATGTAACCAGTCCCAACGATACATTGATTTGTGCCCATCAGGCCAAATTATAGACAAACCATCTTCAGTGCTGTCAACAGCAGTAGGTTGAATATCTCGAGGAATACCAAACGTATTAACCAATCTTTGTCTGGTAACAGGGTGGTAACATTCTCCGCAATGGCAATGGTCTCTTAACCAAAAGTGATTGTAGACACTTGTCTTTCGGGCATTCCAGTCAAGAAAGACTTGACGGTCGTTAGCGAGACCTGCTCTTTGAGGGACTGCACCAGTACCCTGTAACTGCTTCTTGGCATTAGGTTTATGAAAGCGTGCAATAGAGGTAGAGAATAATGCTCTACGCATACCAAAGTTACTAATAACTTTAGTAATATTTTGCATTTTTCTAAAGTAAATAAAAAGGCCTGTCTTTTAAAAAAAATAAGAGAAGAGTGGGTCCGAATAATAAAATTTAATAAGGTTTTTATATTCTCAGCCAGAGAAACTTTTAAAATAAGGAAATATACTTATATCAGTCATGTAATACATACAATCAAATTTTAACTTGTTAACATCCTTCACTATTAGTCACACAATAGCCTTTATTCCCACAGAGAGAGAGAGAGAGAGAGAGCCTTGTTGTCAAAAGTAAAAGTGAAAGAATGAATTGACAAAGCGGTCACGACCTCACGCGTCATTGGTCCTGTTGGCACTCGTTCAAAATTAAGGTGCCGTCATAGCGATTATTTTTTTTCTTTTTTTTTTCTTTTTTAACCCCTTTCCTTTCATTGTATAAATATTAACATGTCTTACTACGGAGGTGATAGAGATCGTGGCGATCGTGACAGAAGTGACAGAGGAAATGACAGAGGTGGAGGAGACAGAGGAAGACCTAATCCTTGTAGACTTTATGTTGGTACGTTTCCCGTGATTTTATTCACATGATGTAAATACCTTTTTTATTCAATCTATACTCATCATTTCTTTTTACAGGTAAAGTTAGTCGTTATGTTCGTGAACAAGATTTAAAAGATCTTTTTTCTAGATTTGGTAGAATTAGGGATTTAGTTCTTAGAGTAAGCTATTTTGTTTTTTTTTCTTTTACGTTTTTTCCAAGATGCTAATCTTTTTCTTTTTATTGTATAGGATTTTTATGCTTTTATTGAGTATGATGTATGTATTTATTCTCAATCTTTTATCGTAATCTTGCTAATTTATTTTTTCTTTATTTTTTTTTTCTAGAACGTCAGAGGTACTTTTATTTGTTTAATTTAATTTTCTTTGTCTGCTGAAAATTTTTTTATATCCTAAACGCTTCCACTTCTTTTTCTAGACGCTGAAGATGCCTCCAAGGAACTTAATGGTTACAGACTCGAAGATGAAAGATTGATTGTTCAAGTTGCCAATAGAGCCCGTGACCGCTCTGACCGTGACACTCGTGATAGTCGTGACAACCGCGACAGTCGCCGTGATAACCGTGATTCCCGCGACAACCGTGATAGCCGTCGTGACAATCGTGACTCTCGTGATTTTGACAGAAATGATAGAAGCAGAAGAGGCGCTGATAGCGCTGCTGAACCCGCTAATGATAGATGTTATAACTGTGGTGAATTCGGTAAGTTTATTGTCTATATTTTGCTCTTGAATTTATACTGAAATTATGTTTCGTTTTTAGGACACATGTAAGTAATATTAAACACATATAAAAGATGTAGGGATGAGAGAGGGGAAATAAAGAGAAACTGAAAGACAAAAAGAGAGAGTGCGTGTGTGTGAGGGAGAGAGAAATAGAGGATCTATGTGAGTTAAAACAAAAATAAATAAATACTAATACACTTTTTTTTTAACTTTTTTTTTATAGTGCTAATGAATGGTAAGTTGTTTTCTTTTTTTATTGTTTAATACCAAACTTATGTTTACTCAATATAACTTTTCTTATTTTAGTCCTTTGCCTAAAGGTAGCGGTGAACGTGCAATGAGATTCCAAAAGGGTTGTTGTTTGTAAGTATAGTAATAATTTTTAAGCCCAAATGCATTGTTTTTAACCTTCTCTTTATTTTTTAATAGCGAATGTGGTCAATCTGGTCACAGAGCTCGTGATTGCCCGTAAGTTTCAAATGAGATACCAGTTTGTATAATAAGAGGAAGTTTAACATGAATTTAAACTTAGTGATAGAGCAGAAGGCGGAAGCTCCTCAAGAAGACGCAGATCACGTTCTCGTAGCCCTGCTAGACGTTCTCGCAGTCCTCCCAGACGCTCTCGTGGTGACAGACGCTCTCGTAGTCCCGCTAGACGTTCTCGTAGTCCTAGAAGATCACCTAGTCCTAAACGTAGACGCTCTCCCAGTGGATCTCGCTCCGGAAGTCCTCGTCGTCGCTCCATGAGTCCCGCTAGCCCAAAGCGTCGCGGACTTAGTCCTGCCCCTCGTCGTTCCAACAGTAAAGACTCTGCAGATGTTAATATGGATAGAATGGAATAAAATTGAAGGAAGAGAAAGAAAAAATAAATTAACAGCTCAAGAAAAAAAAAACAGATTTCGAATGACGTCAAAATATCATTAAATAAAAAAAAAAAAAAAAAAAAAAATCTGTCCAGTCAATTGTAAACTTTTCCCTTGGAAGAAAACGCGCGTTTGTTTTTGTTGTTTATTACAGTCTTTTTAGAAATGCCTATTGTTTACTCATTTGCTAACGGAGACGCGCTTTCTAGTGGTCTTGACGGGTTCGTAGAGAAAGTATCGCGTGAAGCTATTGCTGATCATGGTCATCTTTCTATTGCCATTTCGGGTGGTTCATTACCAAAGATCCTCTCAAAGAATTTAGCACATAACAAGAATGTTGATTTTTCCAAGTGGCATATCTTTTGGGCTGATGAACGTTGTGTCTCTCATGACAGTCCTGATTCCAACTATCTTGAAGTAAAGAAATCACTTTTAGATCACATTCCTCAAATTCCTCAACAAAATATTTATGCTATTAATGAAAAATTTGCTAGTGATAAAGATGCTGAAAAGGCCGCAGTTGAATATGAGGAAAAATTGAAGCGATTTTTTAAGAACGAATTACCTAGTTTCGATTTACTCTTGTTAGGTATGGGACCTGACGGTCACTGCTGCTCCTTGTTCCCTGGCCATCCTTTGTTGGAAGAAAAGACACGTCTTGTAGCTCCTATTTTTGATTCACCCAAGCCTCCCCCAGAGAGAATTACTTTGACTTATCCTGTTGTAAATAACTCAAAGTTAGTCGTCTTTGTTACTGCCGGTGATGGTAAGAAGGAAATGGTACAACAAATCATTGAACAGCCTGAAATGGATTTACCTTGTCAAAGAGTAAAACCTACTCATGGACAAGTTTATTGGTTTATTGATCATGCTGCCGCTGCTAAATTAAGAAAAGAATCTTGTTCAGATTATAAATTATAAAGAATTTTCATATATAGCTATTGAATAAAATTTCTTTTGTGAGAAGGGGCTTTTATTAATATATATCTGCTTTTATTATATTATTTTTACTTTATATCGTTGTAAATGTACATGCTTAAATAAATAAATAAAAGGTGTAAATTTTCACACAACCTGATTTTAAGGGATATCTATAGCAATGTTAAACAGACAAGCAAGCAAAAACAGGCAGAGGAGCTCATGAGTCGCATTTAGCTACACGTGTGCATAAAAATAAATGCATAAATAACAAAAATCATGTATGCGTACGGGGCTTACATGGTTGTGATATATTTTTTTCTCGCTATATGCTAGTAAGAGGAGCGAAATCTATACACAGTGATTTCCCCCTTTCTATTGTCTATATAGCTTGAATTTATTAAATTCTTGATCGCTTTGAGGGTTAATTACACTTTACCAATAAAATAGTTTGAGGGGTCCTTTTTTTATGAATTCTCCCCGTGTGTTCAAGTAAAAAAAAAAAGGTATATATACATCAAAATTTTGAAATAGAAAATATTTTCTTCATTATACTTTTATAAACTCAAACTTTATCAGTAATAATACAACTATGGCTCGTCTTACCAAAATCTGTTTAATTGCTCTTGCTTTCATGGTAGCTGCTGTCACTGCTGCACCTTGTGGACATGAAGGTGGCCATGGTGGTGGCGGAGGTATGGACCACGGACATCACGATGATAATGGTGGTGGTAATGGTGGTGGTAACGGTGGTGGTAACGGTGGTGGTAACGGTGGTAACGGTGGTGGTAACGGTGGTAACGGTGGAGGAAATGGTGGTAACGGTGGAGGAAATGGTGGTGGTATGAGCCCTTGTCCCCCTCGATGCAATAACAGTATGGATCCTTGTTACAATCCATGTGATAATGACAATGGTAACGGCGGTAACAATGGCGGTAATGGTAACGGTGGAAACAACGGCGACAATGGTAATGGTGGAAACAATGGTGGAAATGGTGGAAACAATGGTGGAAACAATGGTGGAAATGGTGGAAATAATGGTGGAGATGGTAACGGCGGTAATAACGGTGGGAATGACAATGGAGGCAACAATAACGGCGGTGGTGGTGATATGGGCGGTGGTGACATGGGTGGCGGCGGTGATATGGGCGGCTCAGGTGGTGTTGTTGGATCTCTTGTTAATATTGAAACTGGACATATTGGTGCTAACAATGTTGATATTTCGGATAATCTTAATGATCTTGTCGATATTCCCAATCTCGATATCAACAATATTCTTAACGCTGCCAAAGTTCTCTAAATATCGAAATACAATTTACATTCATCCATTACATATCCCTTTAAAAAAACTTCCATATCTCTTTTTAATTCAGTCGTATAAATTATACTGCTTATTATAGTTATCAATATTCATATATGTCATTGACCATCAACTTTAACTAAAATAATAAATTCTATTATTGTCTCAATCATCACCAAAAAAAAAAAAATAGTAATACTACCTATCGTTTAAGGATTTATAAACTTTAAACAGTTAAATTACTTCATTGCAGATCACTCATTATTACTATATAAAGTGACATGATTATACATGAGAAGGATAAATTTACAATCACATAAATGAATTCATAAAGATCGCCCTTATTCATCCTGAATACATACACAAATGATTTTCGTTTCGCCCGTTACTTTTGTCTGTGTAGCGTATATATAAAGTGCATGTTTGCATAAAGGGGACCCCCGCTTTTATTTATGCGCGTTGTTTTCACGTAGTAAACCGGGTTTATTACATTTACGCTTTTACTGCATTAATTTATACGTAGACAGGTTTTTTTTTAACCTTCTCATGATTTAATACATATTTAGCGGTATTTTTAACTAACTCACGGCTTATAAAGGTATTACTTATAAGATATGTACATACATAGGTTGGATACAAAAAAAAAAAGAAAACAGGCACAGCCTTTATTGTTCCTCCTAAATCATAAAGACCATTGTATATTTGGGGAGAGGGATTCGATTAAATAACTATTTCAATACATGAGCTAAAATGAAATATAAAGAATCGTTTTAATTATTATAGAGGTTACTCTGTTTTTAGCTGAGCAATCTAGATTTATAAAGTATTTTTTTATAAGTCTTCATTTATTTCTGAATATTATTATGTACAATATATAGCTCGTTTTTCTTAAAATTTTATTGTTTTAACTAATAAGGAATTGCATACTTTTTTCTAAGAGAAAGTTGCGCAATGAAGCAACACTTATAGGCATGCCATCCAGATTGTTATTTTTCTCTTTTAAAATTTATATGTTATCATAAAACTACAAAAAAGTATGATACAAGCACGTATAGTTAAAATGAATTAACATACGTACAGGTGTAGGCTTTGAAGATCGATAGTTTTTTTTAAACATATTTACCATGAATCTCATCACCCTTTTTGAGACCTTTTCAACACTTCATTCTCTATGTGGGTCTTCTGGATTATTTGATAGATTTCCAAAAACACAGTGTTTTGGTTATTCGCTATCCTCTAAAGGTACATAATCCACAATCAAAGTACGACTTATGGCTCTTGAGAGAGTTTACTTCGGAAATTGAAGGAATATCTCCATTTGCTGCAAATAAATGAGCTTTCAAACAATATTTTCTCTCTTCCTCTTTTACTGAAACCCTGCTTTTACAAAGATTTTCTAAATCTTCATTCATATAATTAAAAATCTGTGTAACTTTTTTGTTTAGGCACACAAGAAGCGATATCAATTATATTTTCTGCTTTTACTCTAAAAAAAAAAGGTTTTGTATTAACTAACTTCTTATTTCTATTTAAATATTAAATTATAATAGCTTTTTATACATAAATTTTAGATTCAAGAAGGGTTATTACGAGGTAATGTAAAATAACAATATTAAGCTTTATTTCACTTTTCTTATGGGTCTAATTCCCATTGACATAGAGTACTAAGAACAAATTGTGTTGACCACTGATTGTATTTTTATCTTTGAGGCCTGTGAAAAGAGATTGTTAGTTAACCAGTTAAAAATAATTTTATAGAAAAAAAGTCATTAGTATCAATAGCTTGAAGTATACTGGGACTCGTAAAAATAAACACAAGCTGGAAGGCAATTGGTAACTGCTAATGGGTTTATCTAGCCTCTGCCTTTTCATTTATTCCTACAGCATATCTCGGCTCAAACAAGTATAGTACAACCCCACCAGGGTTAGTAAATCCTTGGAATGAATTTAGATAAATATTAATAGAAATGATGTTTTTGGCACATATTACACAAGCTAAGGATGTATCACATTTTATTTTCTGTTCGACTGATGTATATTATATTGTCAGTTGTATTGACAGAAATGAAATATATTCAAGATCTAAAAATTCTTTACAAACTTATTGGTTGGATTAAATAAGGTTGTTTTGGACAATGCAAAAGGAAAACGGAATAATAACTATGGATTTAAATCAAATTAACAATTCATACAGCCTTGTACTCCATCCGATAGCTAGTCCTGTAGGCGTGCACGGTAAATGCACATGTGTAGTATATACTCTTTTTATTGTCATTTATTCATTTATCTATTTTTTCTGGTTTGGGTGGTGGAAAAGTATAATAATGAACGTTTCATCCTACAGAAAGGCAGGATATAGAAGCTTATATAACGTACTACTTTCTCAGATTTTTCATGTAGTTAGCTCACGTGATTATCTTGGATAATTAATACAATAATATCATCTTCATTTCGATTTTATTATAATCATTTACAACAAAAGGAAATGATAAAAGCTAATTATAGTTATTACTTTACATAGTTATTGAGATTCCTGTAGTAATTTGTGATTTTATTCATGATAACCATATCCCAGGGAGCTTATTTTTAACATCTATCTCGGAATATATGTACATACATTATTTCTAGATTCCAAAAGACTGGAAGCACTATCTACCTACTGACATCCATCAATACATTGAAACGATATCGGTAACTTAGTTACACTTTTTCTTTACTTAAAAGATATAAATATATATAGTTACACAAAACAGAGTGGTCCTTTTCTCTGGTTTAAAAAATTGCAGATGTTGTTAGAAGATCTGAAAAAAAAATCAAGTCAAAGAAAATATTAGAATAAAAATTTCTTTTTTTTAAAAAAACAAGTTTGTAATCGATATTATAAAAATGAAGAAACTTCTCTTCGACACACCATATATGTAGCCTTTCTGTTCGTAAAAATAAACATTATTATATTTAATATTATTACTTTGAATGTGTTATGATGTCAACATATTTTGATAAATCATGTTTAAGTAAATTAAAATAAGAGAAGTGATCTGTAGACAGTAATGGTAGTATGTACACCGTTTCTTCGTTCTAATAGAAAGGTAACTATATATTTTGATGCTGATAACTTCTATAAACCAAAAAAGACCTTTGATGTTCATTGAAGCCTATCCACCTCTTCCCCCTTTATTGATGAGTAGATCTGTCTCGTCATATTTGTTTTCATGGTATGCATACTTGTATACATGATGATGCCAATAAAAATATATATTATATTGTTTCGTGTATGACAAAAGATGGGTACACTATTTTCAGAAATTGTTTGCACACTTCATGCATGTGTATGATAAAATCGAAGAAAGAATTTACTGGAATGAAACAGACATGGATTACATGATAAAATGTGTATTTGTTGTCGAAGCTGCATTTCATATTAACATGAAACGCACATTTGTTTGGTACAAGGTAGCTTCTAATGCAGTAGTTTAAGCGCTCAAGACAAGAGCTAGAACAACAACTATTTTGGGAGGCTACATATGTCTTCTCATAGTGTTGTAAATATTAATGCAAGACGACCCAAAAGCTTCTAAGAAAAAAAAAAAAACTGCTGCTAGAAATAGAAATGAAACTGCCAAAGCTGTGACTCTGGAAAAGTAACTGGTCTTTACTTTAATTTTTTGTGTAGTACAATGGATGCTATGGATAGCTAAGCATGAGGGACTTAACGGACACAATTTGATCATGGACAACGCTCCAATTAATACTGACGAAGAGATTCTAAAGCATGTTGAGAGCAGAGGATATGAGTACATATAACTTTGTCGTTACTCGCCTAAGCTCAAACCTATCGAACAATTCTGGTCTGTTTTCAAAAGCAAGCTTATAATAAAGTACGACTTTTAGATAAAGAGTCTCTAACTACAAAATCCACTGATACTTGTGAAGAAAACCCATTCAAAAAGTCAAAGTTTTTTATAGATAATTTATATCCAAGTTTGAAGACTATTTGGAGCGTCAGCCTATGTGAATAAAATAAAATTTTGCGTCATAGGCACTTTTTAAATGTCTGATGATGCGAACTTTTACTCAAACACAGTTTTTTCCCCCTAAAATGGATAGATAATTTTTGAAAATCATGTATACTTCATACGAATAACGGCTTTTCATGATTATTTTCTCGGAGAAATGACGATATGTATATTCTTTTTTATTTGCTGTAATATGAAAACAATTTCGTGACCAAGAAAAAAAAAGTGATCACATGAATTAATTGCATGAGCTGAGATAATAATTTGCAGAGTCCGTAACTTTCTTCTTTTTGATGCGAAATACATTTGAAATAAGCGTTTTTACTTTTGTTACTCTTTTACTCGTTTTTTTATCTGGAAACTATTTTTCCTTCCATAAAACACTAGCAAAAAATATAACAAATAACATGTCTTTCCAAGTCGTTCTCCGTGAAGGTATTACTGGTGGTTTTGCTGGCCCCACAATCAAGTAAGTTTTTTTTTTTAAAATGAAATATAAGCATTTGAATGATTTAGGCACAAGTTTACTAACAGTACACAACAAAGACAAGTTGTAGATATTAAAGGAGATAACTCTGGAGCTACTATTATGCAAGCTACCTTGAAGCCCGAGTCCAAATCTGATTATCACACACAATCAGGTGGAGTCTCTGCGTACGTCATTATTACAATTTCATATATTTAAAGACTAACATGATTATTATAAACCAGTGAACAAGTTAATAACATTTTGGAATTATTGAAACAAGAGCTTCAAAATTTACCTACTGAACAGCCTGTAGGCAGTGCAGACATTTATGGTCAAGATGTTTCCTTATCTTTCTTTACGGATGATTTCCAATGGTCAAATGGTACAAAATATAAACAAACAAAAAATCTATTTTTATTAACGTTTATTCTATTTAAAAAGGTGGACCTGAAGGTTGTTCTCAAGGAGAGTCTGAACAGCAAGCAACTCCCGAACAAAAGGAAAAATTCAAGGAGCTTGTTGATTTGGTAAAGGGCTTAGGTGAGCAATATGCTATTACTGTACAATAAGTTCTTTTATTACTTGGTTTCTTCCTCTTCTTTTTCAGCAGCAGCTTTAAGCTTTGCTAAACGTTCTCTATTTCTTTTTAATAAAACTCGGTTTACGTTTGCTCTTTCGATCTCGTTCATTTCGAACCAATTGTTAATTCGACTCATAGTTCCGTTTTCATTAATAACTGAATAAAAGTTAGGATCTCAAAATAGGAATGTAATATGATCATTAAACTTTACCAACAGGGCCCAACTCTTTAAGTTTATACGTATCGTTGATATCAAAAGAGACAGTTTCGTCTGCAGTAGAGGGAAGAGCGAGAACAGGCTTCTTGGGGGTATTTTCACTAGACATATTAAGAATTGAAAGGACGTTTAACTTTTTAGAAAAAGGTTTTTGATGTAAAATTCTTGTTCGTAGAAACATAAAGAAAAAAAAAGAAAACAAATACACGCGGAGAGATAAATATTTATTTTACGGAAACGAGAAATCAGGAACAATGATTATCCATGGAAATTTGAATAACTTTTAGCAAAAATAAGGTGCTTTATCTATACGCTACTATCAATTAAGCTTACTTTGGAATGTATTGAATGAAATACTATTTATTAAGATAAAAAAAAAAAGAGACCCGAAAATTTTCAAAAGGTATAGTTTTTCAAATTTCGTCTCAGAAACTTTCAAAACTCCCTTTTAGTTACCTTCACGTTTTTTTTTTTATTACTATTACAACGTATGTCACTTTCTATTGATACAAAAGGCACTGCTGCCAAAATTGTCAATGAAACCGTGTTACATAAAAGGTGACTATAGACATGAAGTTCATATCGTTTGACTTATTATTTTAACTAGGTACATTACCGTTTGGAATCGCACTACGCAGTTTGAAGATGGTAGAGTGATTGACTGGGATGTTGTTGGACATGATACACCTTACCCCACTTTTGTCGTTGTTTTTACATTTGATACTAAAAAAGTATGTTAATAATTGATAAATCTAATATCTTTCTCTGATTTTTTTTTTTTTTTCAAAAAAAAAATATATATTGTAGAAAACAACCTGTATATTAAAAGAATATGCACAGGGAACGAATGAAATCGTAAGTCTTTCTTATTTTTTTTTAAAAAAATAAATAATTAAGCTCACAGTAAATTAGAAATATACATGTGTAGCTGGTTCATACGATCAAAGAAAACATCAGAGTGTATTAGAAGCAGCCCAGCATGAACTTTCAGAAGAAGCAAGATTGAAGGGAGGGGAATGGATTAATCTTTTGCCTGCGAACCATTCACCAGACGGTATTAGTGAATTAAAATGGGGAAAAAATCGATTTATTCCATATCTCTGTTTAGATCCTATCGAGGATGAGAATCCACTTGAAAGAGATGCAGAAGAGTATATACAAGTGGTGAAAGGTGTTATTATAGATCATCTCGAAAGTTTTATTACTCAGGGTGAAATGATGTTGCCTTCTGTGCAAACAAGTTGGATGGCTCTTTCTTATTTAAGAAAGAATAATTTTCTTTAGAGAGCATGAAAACAGTTTATTTATCTAATAAGTTATTTTTGTATATACTTCTCTCTCAGCCGTCTTTGGTAACTTTTTTCTATAACTAGAACTATCAAAATAAAGGATATACTCATATATGTAACGACTTATTGATATAAAACAAGTGTTAGGGATTAAAGCATGGGATGAGAAGAGAAATGATTGCAATGCGATAAGTATGACTATTCACGTTTCCTAATGGTGGTGCTATTTACTGAGTTTATATCTGCGCCACAAGATGTACACACAATAGTCCATTCAATATATTTTGATTTGCTTTTTCAGCTGTACTTATTACTTTATCTCTTATCTATGACAAACTTTCTTTTACCTTTACGCTTTCAATTTATTGTTGGACTTCAACAACGACAAATTAGTTTTATTGAACAAGCTATAGCCTTAGCCATAAAGAAAGACGCTAAACTTACTATTGCCATTACATGTGAAGAGATAAAGTCTAATTTAGCTTGTCTCGATGCTGTTTGGGAAAAAATTCAAGTGTTCCTGGGATCTCTTTATGTTGTGCAGTTAAATACAAGTTATCAAGCAGGAAAACCTTTATTTGACTGTAATGTTGTATTTCAAGACATTTGTGGCTATCCTGTTCATCTTGAACCTTACATTACTGCTGTTTGTGTAGTCGAAAAAGGTAAAAAAATAACAATAGAAAAAAAGTAACATTGACTAAAAAAAAACGATGATGCTATAGATAAGGAACAAGTGAATGTTTGGAATGCTGAAAGAACTGACTCGCCTTTAGACTGTCATGTTTTGACAGATAGCCATAAAGATAAGCATATCGAATTGACTGAAAACACAGGACCTATTGAACCTTTAGTCTTTAAGCGCGTTGCTGTTGGGGGTACATTTGATCATCTTCATGCTGGTCATAAAATTTTGTTAACGATGACTGCCATTTTATCAAAAGAATGTATGGTAGTAGGTGTAACAGGTATAAATAGTCAAAAACAGAAGAAAACAAATGTAATTAATGTTTTTATTAGATGATTGTATGTTGACGAAAAAGAAACACCGAGAATTAATTGATTCAACAGAGAAGAGAGTCAAAACAGTTCAAGAGTATTTAAATTTAGTTAAACGAACGATTAATTATATAGTCGTACCCATTACAGATCCCTTTGGACCTACAGTGACAGATCCTGAAATCGATGCACTGGTGGTATCTAAAGAAACATTAAAAGGAGGGGATTTAGGTAAAAAAAAAAAAAAAAAAAAAAAAAAAAATACAGGTTTATTTATTTATATATATATATATTAATTTGTAATATTAGTGAATAATGAAAGAGATATGCGTGGTTATCCTCCATTAGAATTAAGAATTATTGATGTTATTTCATCCGAGAATGCATCAGTCGAGGATAAAGATATGGATGTATTAAAGATTAGTTCTAGTTGGATTAGAGAGTATATTGCTAAAAATAAAGATCAACCACGGTCGACATCATAAATCCAAGCGTTAAAGTTGGTTTTACTATGATCGAATATATCAATTAATTTATCGTTTAAGTGTCTAAATACTCTTTGTAATCTGTAACGAGTTGATAATTTTGGTTCTTCATTTACATTGATTAAAGAAAAGAATGGCTGAATTTTAGAATGATGATGATGATGATAATGATGATTTTTTGGTTTAATTGTTGATTGTATGTTTTGTATTGAGTTGAATGATAATAATTCTTGTTCTGTTAATTGATCATCTTGATAAAAATTCCTTTCTGCGAAAAATGTTGGATCAATATCAAGGAATTTTGATAATTGTTGAAATGAGCTTGATGGATTTAAAAGAATATCTTCGGTTCTGATAATAAATAACTGTGATGATGGAAAATGATTTAAAAAAGGCTCAAGTGCTGGATAATACATTCCTTTTGACAAAAAATTAAATCCTAATTGATCATCGTTTGACACTTTCCAAGAAGCTCTAATTTCACTCCCTTTATGACATCTTATAAATCCTTCCCATCCCGTCTGTGTACTCGTGTGTCCACATCGACGTAAGATAGGTAATTCTAGATCAATCAAACTTTCAAATGTCAATTTTGAATCATTTAGTCCTAAGAAATAGTTTGTTATTCATCGTTTCCATACTCTATTTACTGTATTATTATTATTTTTTTTTTACTTGAATTTTCAAAAAGGTATTGAGAATAGGCTCTTGCAATCGGTTCTCTCAAAAAAAATACAAGCTAATAATATATATAAGTGTGTGTGTGTGTGTGTGTGTGTGTAAGATTAAAAATTAACATATTACAGATGTATATATAAAGCTTACCTTGACATGTGGTAAAGTATCCTTAATTCGTTTTGCAGTAACATGACTATTATATAAATAGTGAGGAGCATTTTCTCCTACAATCCAATTCTGTTTCTCTTCCATTGTTGTTAATACATGTTGCTTTAAGAAAGGAAATTGAGAAATATAAGTTTCAAATGCGTTGGCTTCGTCGAATTCTTCTTTATCAAATATATGAGTTGGATCAACACTATTATCAACTGAAGCTTTAGCGACTTGCGGGTGTTGTTTCAGCATTTGAAATACGTAAGAAGCACCAGCAAATTCACTGCCTGCAAATATAAAGGAAGGCACAGGCTTTGCGCAAGATTTTGTATACTTTTGAGAATGAGGACAATTTCTAGGATAATACACTGAAACATAAGTTAGTGTAATAACGAATACAAATGTGTGTGTTTTTACGTTTTGGATTAGCTGGGTGATTAGTAGGTTGGTTGGTGATGTAACTCTTCCATTTTTTACGGGAAGTAAAAGGAGCAAATATAGTTTGGTCGTCGTTTTGGTCAATGTGACCCCAAGAAAAGTTGGTTGAATTCATAATAATGAATGTACCTAAACAAGCAGCTAATAAAGAAATAAAAAAGTATTGCCACTTGAAAACTATTTTTATATTTCCAGTAGTTGTAGTTTGTATTCTACCGCCCGTTATAAAGGCAAATGAAGCTAGGAACATGTTTTTTAGATTCCATTTTGGTACTTTCTGTATACAAGATGACTGCATTGAACAATAACAAAAAAAAAAAAAAAAAAAAAATAGAACTCCCCAACTTCAAAAAAAAAAAAACCTTATTTAAAAAGATTGTATATGTGTAACATTTAGCAGAGCCTATCCCTTTTTGTCCCCTTCCCCTTTGTTTTCTTCGTTTTTTTTTTATATTGAAAAATGAGTTTAACAGTTACTCCTTTTATTTCACTCAATTTCTCTCTCTTTTTCCTCTTTTTTTTCTTTTTTTTAAACCAAAAACTCTGATCTCTTTTTTTTTTAATTATATTTACATTATATGATTGTTCATTTTTATATTGTTAGTTTACGATGGAGACCACCAAAAATATTGATCGATGAAGAATTGCTGTCAAGAAATTTATCTGTATTTGTAAATATATGCTTGTGTAGCATGATGATTATATATTAAATAATTGTTAATTAGTTACCCAACACAATTGTTGAAGCTCGGATGGATCAAATTCATCGACTTGTTCGAAATCATTGTCCTTCACATCATATCGATTTTTATATATTCTTGTTAGCAGTCGTTTGTATCATTTGTTCAGCTATTTTTACATTTATTGCGAGATCACTCAATATTTCAATGTGGTGTCCACTTATACTCCTTTTGGTTCCAACCGGATTAAGTTTTTGGACAAGTAAAAGAAGGTCCACATTGATTATAAAAATCAAAGAGGTGAAAAGAGAAAAAGAAAAAAAAACCAACTTGCTTAATTTATACAGATTACATTACTAACGTTACCTTTAGTTCGAGAGTAGATTAAAAAAGACATTGTACGAATTTAATACAAACGATTCAAATCATCGCATCAGTTGGTCACTAGAAAGAGTTCCAATTGAACACGCTCCTTGTAGGTCTGCTCGATTTTGTTTAATGATTCATATCACGGAGTTAGATCCCGAATTAGGTATTTATGGTGAAGAATTGCCATCATATCAAGTCGCTACAAATAATATCGTCTTACCGCCAAGTTACGAAGCTACACTAATAAGAGCACCAGAACCAGCTGTTCTTTTGTAACCACTCTATATTCCTTTTTTTTTTTTTATACATTTTATTTTTTAATTTTTTTTTTTTATTATCATTAAATCATTTACGAATGCGAGTGCGAGAGCGCGAGCTAGAGAAAGGTCAGAGAAAAGAGAGCTTGAATGCAAAACAATAATAAACAAATTATTCTTTTTTTTCAATGACCTTGTCTGTAATAAACGGCTGAGGATGTTTATTATACAATGGCCAAGGTGGAATCACAACCTATATATTACATTAGTTTTCACTCTTCATCTTATATTAGGTTAACTTACTAAAGCTGTAAGAACAAGCCCTACTGCAAAGATCATCATAACCATTTGAAGAGACTGTAAAGAATATCCAACTATAAAACTGATAATCTATTAAAAAAAGGTGAATTAGAACATGTAAAGTTAACAAAACACCATTATATTTACTCCAGACGCAATTAATAAATAATGTGTCAAATGTTCAGCTAACCGTTGTCCTTCAAAATCCTTTTAAAAAAAAATAAAAACTCGTTTAATAATTTGTCAATTCGATTCCTTTATTCTATTACAATTGTACACTCAATAAAGTCTGCTAAGGTCATTCTTATTCAATAGATTTATTAAAAGAAAAAGAGGTAAAAGTGCGAGTACAAACACGTACTTTTATAGCTGAGTTATAAAATGTGTATAGAAGATTGATGCACTGCTACTTTTGAACAATCTGACAACCACAGTTTTAATTGTTTAACACCAATATGGGCATATTGAATACATTAGCACCAGGAATATATTCTTTTTATTTCCAAAAGAAGTTTACTAGAATGACATTGAAAAAAAAAACCTTTTTTCAGCAACAACTAATATTTGCTTACAAGTTGTTGGAAATGTAAGTATTTTCTTTAAGGTTTCAATGTTGAATAGATAAGTCAAAGCACATTTTATTTTTGGAGTATAAAGGTTTCAATGTTAGAAGATTACAACTTTAGGCGAACAATGAAACATGAACTATTATGAATATCATTTTTGGGTGGAAGTAAAAGTTGTCGTACATTTAAATCAAAAAAAAAAATCCAAACTGTGCTTTCCCTTATTTCTTTCGTATAAACATTATGGTAAAAAAATAAAATAAAAAACAGGTAATAATGAGGGGTCATTAATACATATAAGTTAGGAATTCTTATTTGGAAAGAAAAAAACACCTGCCGAGCTTTTACGCCAACACCAACGAGCCATAACCAAAGCTCAAAGAGAATTAGACCGCGAAAGAGAAAAGTTGGAACGACAAGAAAAGAAACTGATTGCAGATATAAAGAAATCTGCTAAATCCAATCAGATGGGTGCATGTAAAGTCATGGCAAAAGATTTAGTCCGTACTCGACGTAACGTACAAAAGTTTTATCAAATGAAAACACAATTACAAGCTGTTGGTTTACGTATTCAAACCCTTCGTTCCAGTCAACAAATGGCTGAAGCCATGAAGGGTGCCACAAAGGCCATGGGTTCTATGAATAGACAAATGAACCTGCCTAAAATCCAACAAATTATGATGGAATTCGAAAGAGAGAGTGAAATGATGGATATGAAGGATGAAATGATGGGTGATGCCATTGACGATGCATTCGAAGAAGATGAAGACGAAGAAGAATCGGACGAGATTGTTAATAAGGTTTTGGACGAAATTGGAATTAGCTTTAACCAAGAGGTATTTGGAATATTTAAGATATGCTTAGTTCCTGTTATTAATTTTGCATTTTTTTTTTTTTTTTTTTTTTTTTTTTTTAGCTTTCAGAAGTGCCTACAGGAATTAAGCAAACAGAAGCACCTAGTGCTGCTCCCGCAGAAAGAATAGCACAGGCTGAAGGCGGTTTATCAGCCGATGATGCTGCTTTACAAGCCAGATTAGATAATTTGAGAAGAGAATAAAATACCCTCATTGTATTACGTTTATTATGTTAATTTTGTATAACTTGGTGGTGCAATTCTTCTCTTGATCATTTTTACAATATATAATGGACAACTACTCACTGCTGTAATTACTGCAACTTTCCATACAAATCGACTGGTTAAAATAAATTTCATATCTATACAACAACAAAATATTAGAAACATTTTTTTTAAAAAAAAAAGTGCTTTTTCTTTACCAAAGTAAGTGGGTAATAACCACATGGATCCAAAGTATATAAGCACAGTAATAATCTCGGCTAAAATCATAAACTTGTGCCAAGTATTAATTTCTAAGGCAACCATTAACAATTCATTGAAAATCAATGCGGTAAAAGAGATGGCTACAATATGAATAAATTCATCTTCAAATAAAATAATTGATAAAATCATAATGGCACCGCCTTGATACACACTAATCAATAGCCATGTAAAGAAAGTACGATACGATAATGATCGACCCTTTGTTAAATCCTTGTATAATTCAGGGTACATCATCGCAATTTCCTCGCTCACATCTTGATCCAATACAAGCGAGAATACAGGTGCATTTGTATACAGTGTAGCGTATCCAACAATTAACATGCCTTGATATAAAGCAATAGGTGCAAAGTAAAATAATGCTGAAAATACAGCTTGCATGACTGAAATAATTAAACCACGATGAATAACAAATTGTGATAATTTTGCTGATCTTTTATAACTGTTTCTTCCATGCCATACTAGTATAAAAAAATGTTAACCATTTGTTTATAAATAATAAATAATAGAACTTACAAAGTAACTTTGTTAAATGACTAAATTGGGTAATTGAAAAATCAGCTGCTAAAGACGCTTGCTTTCCTTCTTTACCAACAATACCAACACCAACATCAGCTGCTTGAATCATGCTCACATCATTACCACCATCACCAATACAAAGTACTCTCTTTTTAGTATATTCTTTGATTAAACGTGTAATGTCAGCCTAATTATCTGTTAAGTATGGTTAAACAGATTGGTCGAAATATATCAAATTACCTTTTGAGTGGGTGAACAACGACAACATACAACGACAGGCAACATAGTTACCATCTCAATAAATTCATCGATACAGTTATCTAGACAAAGCTGCAAAGATTCACCATCGATAACGAGACAATTGTCAGTTTTTGTTCGAAGATTATCAATTTCGTCGATAGCCTCCATTGCGGTTTTTACTATATGAAAAATGTTATCATACTTTTCTTTTTAAACTTTCATGAAGTAACTTACGTTTTGATATGGTGTGAATACCTTGATTTCGAGAGACTAACTTGGATGAGATGGCAATACAAGTAGCTGTTTCAATTTTATCACCTGTCAACATCCAAACTTTCAAACCAGCATTTCTCATTTGTTCCAAGGTATTCTTGACACCATCTTGTAATTTATCTTCTACGCCTGTTAAACCTAACAATTCTAAATTTGATTCCAACAAGGACTCTACTACAGATTGTTTCAACATATTTCTATCATGAAGAGATACTTCGGCTTCATGAAACTTATTAGTAAAATCTTGATAAGATTCTTCTGACAAACTTTTTTTCGCTACAACTAAAGTACGAAGACCTTCTCTTGCCATATTATCACATTCTTCATCTAACCAATCATTGTATTGTACAATTCTTGCCATGACTGCATCAGCACCCTTTTCATAAAATACAATTTCTTGCGTTTGTTTGTTACGAACGATAATACCCATACGTTTAGTTTCACTCGTGAAAGGAAAGATGTTTAAAACATCAAAAGATAAAATTTCTCCAGTTGCATCTACACGTAATTGAATTGTATTCACATCTCGATTCACAAGTGTTAAACCCATATGTTCTGTCCATTTTACAATCGCTACTTCATCAGGACTAGATGCTTGGTATGTGATATTACCATCAATATCAACAACTGGTGTCACATTATGACAGAGTGCCAGAGCCTGTACAATATCTCGCACACGGACTGAGATATTTCTACGACCTTTTGCAGTTAATAAATCTTGAGGTCCAAAAGCAGTTGCCAAATGTGTTTGAATTTCATCCATTGTATCTAAACTATATGACATAGTACCCATATGTAACTTTTTCAATTCCATATCGTTTTGTGTTAAGGTGCCGGTTTTATCCGTCAATAAGTACTCAACTCGTCCCAACTCTTCTGGTAATGTACTGGTACGAACAATAGTTCCCATAATTTCTTGATCGTGTTCAATCTGACGGGAATATACCGTTTTACCCATATCTAAATTAACACGTAAACTAGAAAAAGATATATATATATATTAATAAGAGGATCAAATCTTGACAGTAATGTATTTTTACCCGATAGGAATAATAGAGGAAAATAGAATTAAAAATCTGAAAACATAAATATACCAAACACCACGGAATCCATTAAATCCAACCATAATGACAGAAAGCGCCAATGTAACAATAAATAAAATCTTGGCAAGTTGATTGATTTCTTTATCGATTAAACCTACTTTTGTCTTGGGATGATTGGTGTTCATGACAGCACGGGTCTCTTTACCTGTATAAATTACAAATCCAATAGCAGACCCTGATGCTAATACTGTATTTGTCCACATTGTGTTTTCTACACCCAAAGGCTCAATACGTTCTGATCCAGTTGCATGATCCATAATAGAAATCGTACCAACAAAATTATGAATATCCTTGTGTGGTGCATCAGCTTTTATTGTTATTATTGTTAATAGATTGTTAATAAATATAGTTAAATAATTTCTTACCATAGACATGTCCTTTGACATCTAATAAATCATTATCTGAATGTAATTTTTGTAAATGAGGAATTGCTAAACGTAATTTCCAGTCTGTTTCACCATCCAATTGATCTGTTCTAATAAAACTAGCTCCACTCTCCTCTGTTGTTCTTAATAAAATCATATCAGCAGGAATCTATATTTTTATTAGTAATTATGCGTCTTTTTTTGTACTACAACATACTCTTTGATCTTTCATGATATGAATTAAATCTCCCACTCGAATCTTGGAACTTGGTATACTTTGTAATCCCGAAGATGTTAATCTACGGTAAAGTTGAGAGTTTGCTTCTTTATCACGTTTATAACGGTGATAATCATCCAATGCTTCTTTACTAATTGTAATCAATAGAACAAAACACAATGGTCCAAAGTAAGTGAGAATATAACCTATACGTATATATATATATATATATAGTTGTAAGGAATTTATCATCATTTTACAATAAAATACTGAGCTTTACCAATTTTTAATGCGGGTACAAACTGAGAGAGAGCAACAAGTAAGAAATACATGTTGAAAAAGATAGCAAACTACACAGAAAAAAAAGGAAGACTTAGTAAAGTGAAGGAGTAAACCATGGTATTTGGCATTTACTTGTTCAAACAATACAATGGGAATAAAAGTAAAAACATTGTATTTTTGGTTAATAATAACGTTGGCTGGGTACTTTTTCTTTTCCTTGTCTATAACATAAAAAAAAAAAGCTTTAAATATAACTGAAATACAAGCATAAAATAGAAAAAATACCTCCAGCTTGTAATGAAATAGTTCTTGGCTTATATACTTTTTTGCTTTGGAATCGTGCAAAGAAACTTGTTGCTTTTTTTTTCTTTTCAACTTTAGGTTGCCTTGAAGGTATTTCAGAAGAAGGTGTGGTAGGTGAATCAATAAGGTTAAGCTACTCTCAAATAAAGACAAAAAAAGAATTAGTATTCTTGGCAAACGAACAGTTGTAAAACATACAGCAGCTTCTTCATCTAATAAAGGATCTTCATCACTGTGTATAGAGTCTGATGTCCGATGCTTCCTACCGTCAGTACGGTTAGAAAACGGCATTATTTTACGTAAAGCAATCGGCCGTGAATCTCTAAACATGATCTTTTTTTATTTGTATTATGTTCTGCACTTAAAAGAAAGAAAAAAAAATGAAAGCCATGCAGAAATACGAATTTAAAGTTGATTCTATTTTATAGTCACGGGTTATTTTTTTTTTTTTTTTTTGCTTTTTTTTTATGTTAAGTATGTTTACATCAACAAATTCAACAAAGAAAAAGTTTATAGAGACAACAAGATTGGAACGAGAGAAACGAGAGAATGAACGAAAAGAAAAGGAAGAGTTGACAAAACGAGTTGCAGCGGCAAAAGTGATTCAACGTTGGTGGAAAAGAAGAGAGCGTAATAAACAATGTAGAACAGAAAGTTGGCAATGGTGGGAAGCACAACGTAAAACTGAATTTGGTATCATTGATTTTTTACAGTTTCTTGGATTTTACTGTTTCTTGACCGGAAAAACTCCTGATACCAATCAATTAAAAATCGTAGTGAAGTACTTGACTACCAACAAATTCGGCAAGAACAAGATACCTTATTTTACACTACTAATTGACATGAGATATATGGCGAGAGCAAGAAAGTATTTAGAGGTTATAATTATGCAATGCATACAAACTTCAACTAATTCAAATGATTTAACTTCGTTTGGACCTGAATTAACTTTTTTATTACAATATTTAAACCCAAAAACTTACCAAACAAAACATATGATTGACCCATATCATGTCATCGATATACCCGACAAAATACTCTCTAGTTTTGGTCAATCTATTCTAAAGACAACTTTATGTCAGTTTAATTTACGCCCTTCATTCATTCTTTGTGTACAAGAAATCATTAAATTGGAAGAACGTTCTACAAAAGATGTAACTCGTATCAAGGCAATGAAACTATGGTTAACAACAATGACAAGGTTAACGCTTTTTCCAATTGAACATGCAGAAGCAACCTCTGATGCATTAGATACTGCTACAGCAGCACATTTTTTATGGACCAATACATTAGCTGTACCTTATATTACTTGTCTAATTAGCACAATGATGGTAGATAGATTGCGTCCTTGGGCGTTGAATACGATGCCATTATTATTAAAACAAATGGATTTTATTTCAATTGATTTAAGTGGCAATGGTACTTTATTTTTACTAGCAAATCTAATTGAATTATTGAAATCGGATCAAGTGGTAGAACTCACAACTTCATTAATTGTATATATCGAACCTTATTTTTCTGACAAACAGACACCTTCATACCCTCATTATCATCCTATATTCAAATGGTCAAAAGCAACCTGGGGAAACACAATCCCTTCCATTACATTTGATAAAGTCATGAAACAAATCGAATTCATTTGGTCAAGATCATTTATGGATCAAGTGTTTGCTGATATCATTACTTTTGAACAAACGTCAAGTACTGCCAAAAAACTATTTAAATCAAGTGGTGGTGATATTGCCTTATTCTCTATTCAGGTGGAATCCATCTTTTCTTTATATATACAATTGACAAATTTATTCAAAGCACATCGAAAAGTCATTTTTTATCGTATTGCTTTTACCAGTAAGTTAATGCCCCAATTATGGAAACTAATGAATCAATTTGGTCCCAAAGGGAATATGATTATTTACTTGGAAGCTGCTAAACAAAAGGATATTAACAAGGAGCCTCTTGTTCAAGTACTTAAAGTATTTTGTGAATCATGTTCTATTGTTTTCTTGTAAGAATATATATAACACGAACATACATGTTATTTACATCTATTATTGTTATTCTAGAACATTAGACGATGTAGATATATTCACTCACCAAAAACCTTTTTCACCAAATGATTTAATTCAAATAAGTTCATTTTTAAATAATTTTTACTTTTCATTAATTAAACAACAAACGGATATACCAACTGAAATTCCACCTGCTGCGGATTCATTTAAATCAGCCAGAAGATTGTTACTCCAAATTTACGATTTAGACCTGCACCATCCATTTTGTCCTCCCAATCATTGGTTATTGATTTCTATGTCTAAAGGTATGAAGTCATTCTTTTCTTCCCTCTTTAGTGAATCAGCCAACAGCAAAAGCAGCACGTCTTCTGCTTCTCTGTTTTTATCTAGTTTAAGGCAAGGTGATCCTGTACCATTACGCATTTTGCAGTTGATGCCTCATACTGTATCATTTGATATGCGTCTCAAAATATTTCGTGATTGGATTGCTCTTGATAAATCAATCATTATCACTCAAAACAATGGTAAAATTGTGACAGTAAGAAGAGGTCAGGTGTTGGAAGACGGATTTTATGCATTGTCAGGTCTATCCCCTTCTGCGTGGAAAGGGACTATTCGTGTTTCATTTGTTAATGAACTTGGTGTAGGTGAAATAGGTATCGATCAAGGTGGTCCCTTCAAAGGTATTTCTCCCATCTATCTACTAAGTATATATACCATTTAACTCTGATTTATTATAGATTTTATTACCATGCTTATTGCTGAAGCATTTGAACCTAATTTTGGTTTATTTTCTTCCACAAAATTAAATAGTTTTTATCCGAGTGCTATATCAAGTGTTCATGGTCGAAATTATATCCAAATTTTTGAGTTTATTGGAAAGGTAAATATAACAGTTTACATGTATGAGCTAAACTATGTCGTTAACCTGGGCTGCTGGTAGGTCATAGGCAAAGCATTATATGAAGGCATATTATTAGATGTAAAATTTGCTGGATTTTTGTTAGCTAGATTATTAGGACGTAACGTATTTTTAGAAGAGTTAAAAGAGCTTGATGCAGAAGTCTGGAAAAACTTGACCTTCATTAAACATTATGAAGGAGATGTTGAAGAACTGGGATTAACTTTTGAAGCAGATGAGAATGTTTTTGGTAAAATAGAATCACACGAGTTAAAATATGTAAGTACATCACACCAAATAAAGTCTAGTAGTATATCTAAAATTAATTCCTGTAATGAATGAAAAGAAAGGGAGTAATACAGCGGTAACAAACAGTAACAAGATCGAGTATGTTTACTTGATGGCAGATTATAAATTAAATCAACGTGCCAAAGAACAAACAAAAGCATTTATTCATGGTTTTAGAACTGTTATTTCAGAAAGTTGGATTAAATTGTTTTCCCCTCCCGAATTACAACGAGTTTTATCTGGTGAAGATACTGATTTTGGTACATTTTTATCAAATCATTCTTATTTTTACTCTTTTATTAACTTGTTTTTTTTTAAAAAAAAAACAAAGATATATCTGATTTACGTAAACATACAAAGTATCAAGATGGTTATTTCGATCTTCATTATGTGATTCGACTTTTGTGGCAAATTGTGGGAGAATTTTCTTCTGCGGAAAAACGTGCGTTTTTAAAATTCACAACGGGTTGTCCTAAACCTCCTTTAGGTGGATTCCAGTATCTCCAACCACCTTTTACGATAAGAATGGTTTCAACGGATACAACAGAAACTACAAAGTCCATAAATTCCTTCTTCTCGTCAAGCATAAACCGATCTGGGAGACTACCTTCAAGCTCCACATGGTAAGTGTTTTTTTTTTCATGGGAATTAATAATTTTATGAATCTAACCTGTTTCTTGATAGTTTTAATTTGTTAAAGTTACCAGGTAAATAATTTAAAGTTTTATTTGTTACTTCATATTAATTTTTATTATAGCATACACAAAAAAGTCGCTTTTGAAAGAAAAATTATTATACGGTAAAAAAAAAAAAAAAAAAAAAAAAAAAAAAAAAATAGACCTTTCTTTAAATGACAATTATTTTATTTTAGCAATTAATTCCAATAGTGGATTTGAACTAAGTTAAATTTTCCAATTAAATTTATTTCTTTTTTTAAAATCGTACCACACATACTCAATCTTTTATTGCACAATTCCTCTGTAAAAAGACAATTTTTTTTTTCTGATGTGACCTTTTCATGTCATTGGAATACATCTATCTAACTATCTGCCAATTGCTTTAACAGCTGATGACATATAAGTGAGGTTAAAGCACCCCATTTTTATTTTGATATAGTCAAGAACAACGTGTAGTTTTTATTTTTTATTTTTTTTTATAATGTTATTTATTAAGTATATATATATATTAAGTAGAAATACAAAGAAAAAAGAAAAAGGCATATGATATTTAGATAGATTCTGTTTGTTGCGAAGCAATCACTTGCTCTTTGAACATTTCATCTCCTTCCAAGAGAGTTCCGTGGCTACCGGGACTCATTCGAGATAACAATAACTGAGTGATATAGAAGTATTTGGTTAAACTTGGGCTTTGTAAAGTTTGTTCTTGTGCTTGATCAAAATCAAGAATATCGATTCTTTCATCGATTTCTTCCTGTTGTTGTAATGTAAAATAATCTGCTGGCATTTTTTTTTTTTTAATTAATAAAAAATAAGAAAAGATAAGAATTTGGTTTTTTTTTTAATTTCATTTTTATAGTGCCTTGATTATGTAAAAAATAGAACAAGGTAACGTGATGAACGCTATGCCCTTACTATTCGCTTGCGTGATCACGCGATACTTTGGGATTTTTTTTTATAGTTCGCCTTTTGCCTTCCTACTATGTGTAAACAGAAGCAAAATGTATCATTACACATATAGGGTAATAAGGTTTGATAAACCGTTTCAAACAGGCGTGCATATAAAGAATGAATTAATGACCCTTTCAAATCAACTGAAACGAAATCATATTTATGTGAGTTAAGGTTCATTTGAAAGAAGTTAGGACCAAACTGACAGCGCCACAAGGTCAACGCAACTTTTTTTTTTTTTTTTAGCGCAAAAAATATCATTTTTATTTTTAGGAATATTTCGGAAAAAGTTATTTTATATATTTATATGCAATTTCAATTGATAAGTTTGTATTACCCAACTTGGCTTGCTATATACAAAATAAAACAATGCTTTATGCATATATAATATGTAATTAATATAAATGAAAGGCATATTTTTCACTCTCTCGTAATACCAATTTTGCTGTTTTTTAAAGAGAGTAACACCAAAGGATCGGAAAATGCATTTATCTTGCCGTGAGCTTTTCATAATTGTGAAATAACAACACGAAATTTACTAGCTTTTCTTTATTTTAAAAATAAGTAACCGCTCCCCCTTCTATATAGAATCGGGACCTGTTGTTATTTGTTTATAATTTTAAATATCCATGATGCAATAAAAAAGAAAAATGTATTACTCACACAAGCCATTGTGTAATTGGATTTACTACTCTTTCAAAGAGAATATTATAGGATTACACTTAATTTTATAACGTAGTGCAAAATATTATAACAAAAAGCCTCTTGAACAACAATAAGAGTTTGAATACAAGACCTTTTTTTTTTTTTTTTTTTTTTTTTGGTAAGCGGGGTTATTGATTTGTTGTGATTTTATTGGTTTTTCATAAATTGCATTTTTTAGTTTTGAATAAGAGAGTACAAAGACTTGATACACTTTTTCTCTTCCTACAAATACTTCAAAATCATTTATACTGATGTAAATTTTAATAATGAGCTGATATAAAGTGATCAAAAATTATATTCATCTTATTTTGATCGCTCTTGGGCGTTGTAAAATGAACGTAAACAATCGAGTTTATATATATATATATATATCATACATATTTGAATATGATACACATTTATAAAACATAAACATATCGATCACTTTATAGTTGAAAACATCTGTAGAGTAAATAAGTAGAATATAATCGCTCTTCATTGTTTCGTTTTGTTTGTTTGTGTTCAAGTGACAACAAGACATTTATTTATCGTATAGTATACTTAGAGAGAAAAGATAGATAACTATATTGTTAAATATAAATATCTAGTTAAATCGAAGCATTCTTTTTTTATTTTATTTGCAAACAGACATGGAGCAAAATAGATCTACGCAAAAAGTTAAGACTTTCTTTTTTATAAAGTTGGAAAAACATATACCATAATTTAACTGACTAAATATTTCAAACTTGAAAGAGATGGGAAAAAGCGTTTCTAATAGGTTCGTAGCAATCAAGCAGGTATGACAATGATTACATAATTCAGCCGCTTACTGTTTTCGGACCCTTTTAGGGTAAAGATGTAACTTTACCTACGAAAAAGAGAACCCTTGATTGAAAAAAAAAAAAAAAAAAAATAGGAACTAAAAAAAAAAAAGTTAGATCAGATATTAAGATATTTTATGATAATGAAAAAAATAATAATAATAATAATAAAGCCTTAAAAAGTACGTATGTTTATATTTACTACCTTATGACGAGTACTATAGTTACAATGTTTTCTGCAACTGATAAAAATGAAATCAGGACCCTTTTTTTTTATTTTTTTTCTTGAGTGCAAAAAAATCTCATCCTTTTATTTTAAATTATTTAACGAGACTAAAGGTTTGTCCTTCCCGTCATCTTTACCCTTTCTGGACCCTTGCGATGAAGCTAAATATTGGGGTGGAGTTTCAGACTCTATTTATGACTGTATTACATAATTAGTAATGATTGTACCAATTGGACCCTTGACTTACTTAATTGATTTTTAAATGTCCGTTGGTTCTTTTTTGATAAAAAGAGAGGTTTCTTTTTATAATTGTTCTTCTTCTTTTTCTTCTTTCCCTTGTTTATAAATACATATATATCAAAAAAAAGATTAATTATAATAATATTAATAATAGAATGCCTACTGCTTATAATAGAAATTCTGATAAAATCTACAAGATTGTAAACGCAAGACTTTTGATTGAACATGAAATTATTGAAAACTCTTATTTGTGGTTCCAAAATGGAAAGATTATTCATCCTCAAAACTTGTTTTTCTCTGCTCGTCGTGACGCCGATGAGATCATTGATGCCAAAGGTCTTTTGGTAGTACCTGGGTTTATTGATACTCAAATTAATGGTTCATATGGTATTGACTTTGCTGATCATGATGAACCAGTTGAGGTCCTAAAGAAGAATATTGATAAGGTTGCAAAGGGTCTTTTACAATACGGTTGTACTGCTTTTTGTCCTACCATTGTTAGTTCGCCCCCTGAGGTCTATCAAAAAGTAAAGTATAAAGAATTTAAAAATAATGTTGTTGTTTTATTCACATCTTTTTTTTTTTAGGTTCTTCCTTTATTAAATCATCGTAAGGGTTCTGCTACAGGTGGTGCTGAAATCTTGGGTGCTCATATCGAAGGACCATTTATATCTGTTTTAAAGAAGGGAGCACATGAACAAGCTGTTTTTAAGGATGCAAAGAATGGTATTTCAGACTTTGATGAGGTATATGGACCTGAGCTTTTAAAAGGTAGTGAAGCTGTAAGAATTATTACAATGGCTCCGGAAATTGAAGGTGTATGTGATGTTATTCCTGACTTGGTTTCACGTGGTATCACTGTTTCAATGGGTCATACCGCTTGTCGTATTGCTGAAGCAGAAGAAGCAGTGAAAAAAGGTTCAAATAGTATTACTCATTTATTTAACGCTATGCAAGCTGTAAGTATCAATTTTAAAAAGAAAAGAAGAAAAAAAGACTGATTTCTTTTTTAGTTCCATCATCGTGATCCTGGATTGGTTGGAGTACTTGGAGCTGCTGACTTGCCTATTCCTGAAACCAGTGCTCGTCATCCTGAGCCATCGAATACTTCTCCTGATCGTAAAAGACCTGATCCTCGTCCTTTTTATGGACTCATTTGTGATGGTGTTCATGTTCACCCCAACTCAATTCGTATGGCCTATTATTCCCACCCAACTGGTGCAGTTTTAGTTACAGATACTTTATCTGCAGCTGGACTTCCTAGTGGTATTTACCAATTAGGCGGTAATGAAATTGAAGTGATTGAAGATGGTGCAGCTTATATCAAGGGTACTACAACATTAGCTGGTAGTACTATTACCATTGTTCAATGTATTATTAACTTTCAAAAATTCACAAATTGTCCCTTGGTTGAAGCTATTGAGGCAGCAACGTTACATCCTGCCCGTTTATTAGGTATTGATAATGTGAAGGGTACATTAAATGTGGGTGGAGATGCAGACCTTGTTTTCTTGGATGATTCGAATGGAGATATTGCTGTTAAACGTGTCTTTGTTGCTGGTGAAGAGGTTAAACTTTAGATTTCTCGTAACAAAAAAAAAAAAACAAAAAAAGTCTGCGCTTTTTTTTTTTTTTTCCATCCTCTTATATTAGTCTCATTTTATCATTCTTTTTTCTTTTTTCTTTTATATATATACTATAATACAAACTATCGATTTCTCTCTTTTTTTTTAAAATAATCTCTTTGCCCATTTTAGCTTTCGGAGATGTGAAAAAAAAAGGGTCCAGTGCGTCTTTAATTTTTGAAGCTTTTAAGGGTTTTGCTGACCTTTTACGGTATGACTGTATTTGAAGGCATAAGTTTTTTTCTTTCTGGTATTGAATCTTTTTCGTTGTTTTGTTTTTATATATCCTAGGCCTGGCCTAGTGCTATTGTTTGAAGTATTGACGCTAAGTGGATCAATTCGGCCCTCAGCATTTTTTCCTAATCCCTGTCCCTATAAATATACAGTTTTAGATTAAATCAAGATATAATAGCATTACGTGAATTAACTTACTTTTACGTAACCCATCTTTTTCATCATTTTTGACCCAAATCCAGTGGAATGGGCTTCCCAGCGACCCCAATTACTATCATCAATTCTTTCAATTTCTGTCTCTGATTCGCTTGAATCCTCATCATCATCCAAGCATTTAAATAGAATTAAATCCTCTGTATTCACTATCAAACGAAGACTGGTGTTCTTTAAATTCACTCGCCAGCGAGAGCTTGATAACTGGTCAGTAATGTAACCTAATCTCCATAATGAATCGTCTTTTTGCTTACACCATACTTTTGTATTATAATGTAAATTCTGTGAGATGGTATCCATTTCTAAAGCTTCAAATGGTAGTATTTCATTTATAGGTATTGTATAACCATGTGAATAAGAACATGAGGAACACTGGGTGTGGTTTAGATAAGCAGGACATGCGATCATGTTTATTGAAACGGGTGTTAAAATTAATACTTTGACTTGGTCTGGTGAAGGGTAGTCAAGTATCACTGCGGGTAGCAACACTAACTGATATTTATCATAGGGTGTTACAATAACACATTTATCACCAATTCTGTATTCTGGTTCTTCTGTCGTTATGGATGTTTGTTCGATAGCTGGGGGATCTTCTAGAGTTGCTTGTTGGTATTTGGTAATCAAGTCTAGTAATTCAGGTGTAAGTTCTTCATGGTATAATAAAAAATCAATATCTTCTTCTGTAATAATAGGAGACTCATGTAAATTTTCATTCATGACTTTAATAGGATTAACAAAGAAGAAAAAAAAGAAAGAAAAAAAAAAAAGAAAAAAAAAATACTTTTGTTTCAAGTTCATACATACAAAGCGACTATTACGTCATAATATTTAGATGAAAGTTTATTTTTTACTGTACAAGATATCATAATGTCCAGGTCTGTAAATTAACTTGATGGGAGTTTTAGATTTATCATCTTCAGAAGGCCAGAACTCGTGAATAGCACATTGATCATCGACACCGCCGTCTAAATAAACAACTTGAATAGGTACATCTAAAGCTCTACTGAGAGCTATGATTTGTAAATGATCAGATTCTCTACCAAATGCCTCTACATGCATTGCACAGAACTCATCTATAGAGATCATTTCATCAATAAGAAACGGTTCATATTCCGCAGCATGGATACGAAGAAAAGCTGAAGCAACGAATCGAAAGTGCATAACAATTGAGTTGCTTGATTCAGGAGATTGAAACCCAACCAAGAGTAAATCAGGATCACTAGCACTTGCTTGTTCAAATTGTTGTAAAGTCACTTCATAAAAGTCTTCATATGCAAGTTTATCAAATCCACATGATTCCAATAATTCGCATGTTTGTTTAAGTTTTGCAAGGCGAGCGGCATATAAGCTGTCGTCGGTTAATGCACTTTCAAACCAAGCAAATGCCAATGCTATAAATATGTATCAGTCATTTCTATTCATTTCCAACCTATTTTTTCTTTCTTTTATGGCTTTACCTCGAAAAAAACAATTGCCTATTAAAAGTCTTTATATATTAGTATTTTTTTATTGCTGAATATATATATATATATATATATATTTGCATACCATCACCACGACATCTTCGAATTTTATCGTGCGTCTTGCTGAGATTCTACTTTTCCTTCATTAGCTTTTTCATTCTTTTATAAAAGAGCCTTATATTTTTACTTTAATTTTTTTTAAGAAGGGTTCATTGTCTTGATATTCTTCTTCTAATTTAACAATGGGTTCATCTTTACATACAAGTGGGACCTGTTTTACTATTAATATGCTTTTACTTCCTTTTTTTTTTTTTTAAAAAAAAAAAAAAAGTATATATAAGTTATTTACTTTTTGTGCCTCTTCATCTTTAATTTGTTGCTCAAACTCAAGAATGAGTTCGTCAGAGAGTACAGGTTCTTCGTTACTGGCCATGCTTTTTATTTGAAAGTTATAAGAAAACGCGGAAAGGAAAGGGAAAGAAAGAAAATAAATCCCATACGACGTGACTTTTTGTATGCACCTCAAAACCAAAATAAAATCCCTTTTTTTTTTTTTTTGTAACTTAACATTTTTTTTTTTCTTTCTTTCTCATTTCTAATGTCTACAACAAATACAAATGTACCTGCAACACAAGAAGATATGGGCGCTTATGTAAAAACTTTATCACATAAAAAAAAAAAAGTAGCAAAACTAACTCTTTCTTTTTTTTTCAAAAAAAAAAAAAAAAAAAAAAAACTCATATAGCTTGCGAGTGTAGCAGATAGACTTGTAATAAGAAAAAACGAAAAGTTGTTAAAGTCATACTAATTTCATTTCTGTAGCAATCAAAAGTTGATGAAGCTAGCAACCAAATGAATAAAAAGAGTAAGTCATCTTTATGCAAAAACTTTTCAGAAAAACGGTAATTAACCACTTGGAAAAAAAAAAAAAAGTTGAAGAAATGGCAAAACGTATAGATACTTTGGAACGTAATTTGAAGCAAATGGAACCACCTGCCAATCCCATTTCAGAAGAAGAATAATAATGAATAACAATAAAATAATATACAAACAAAAACAACAGTTTTTTTTTCGATTTTATTTATTTTTCAAAAACAGAATTTAGTTATCAGATTGAACCCACTCAACGTTGGCAGGAGTCCAGTCAATGAGCTCACCAGCCTTACCGAACCATAAGTTGATTTCCTTTTCAGCAGCTTCGAAACAGTCAGAACCGTGAATGATGTTACGACCAACGGAGATCTGAAAAAAAAAAAAGGGATTTAGTATACATGTATTATTAAAACTGTTCTATATTTTATACTTACACAGTATTGACCACGGATACTACCAGGAGCAGCATCAAGAGGGTTGGTAGCACCAATCATGCTACGACCTTGTCTGATGACATCCTTACCTTCCCAGACCATAGCAATAACGGGAGTACCGCTAGAGATATACTTGACAAGTCCACTGAAGAAAGGACGAGCCTTTAAGTCATCATAATGAAGTTCAGCTAATTCCTTGGAAGGAGCAATAGCCTTTAAACCAACGAGCTTATAACCACGTTCTTCGAAACGAGTGATAACCTTACCAACTAAACCACGTTGAGTACCATCGGGCTTAAAAAAAAACATTAATACAAAACAAAACAAAGAAAAAAAAAAGCGTATCACTATTATTTTACCTTGATAGCAATGAAAGTACGTTCACTGTTGGTACCCCTATAATTCAATTATTTCAATTAGTTTTTGTCTTTTATTCTAACAAAGAAATTACTTACTTGACACCAGCAAGAGGCTTGGTGTTAGCAGAGACGGGGGCTAATGAAGTGATAAGAAAAAAAAAAACGTTTAGGAAATTCATTTTACGCGTTTCTTTTTAATATGATTAATAATTACTTTGGAGGTAAGCATAAGAAGCAACACTAGCAGTGGCAACACCGGCAGCGGTCATCATGGCAACACGACGAGAACCAGCAGTGGTAGCACGAGAAGCGGTAGCAAAAGTACGAGCTATAATAATTAGATGTGACGTTTTTAGTAAATATATAAAATCTTTAGGAGAATGAGTTACCTTGGATAGAAGCAACAGCAGGTCTGGCTATTATTATTTTAAAAAAAAAATGAATTAATATGATAATGTTTATGTGCTTCAGTATCTAAACTTACCAAGACGGAGAGCGGAACGGGCAAACATTTTTAAATGATTTAAAAGTTAAAAAGGATAAAAGAAAAAACTTAATGAGCGCGTTCCTTTTTATTTGTCTTTAAGAGTCTAAAAATAACCAGGGGGATACACAAAATACAACTCTCCTGTTAATTCAAAGACCGGAACGCATCCTGTGAGTTGATTTTTTGCGGCTTTTGTGGCTTTGAAATGCAGGTCGGAAAGTGACTTTGAAAACGTTTGTTTTGTTGGGTTTTAGAGAATTTTAGAAATTTTTTTTTTCTGCGGTATAACAAAGATTCGAGTAAATAAATATTGCTCCTTCCTTTTGAGCTTTTATATCTTTTTCTTAATATAAAAAATGTCTGCTGAATACGAGGGTGCTATTGGTATTGATTTGGGTACTACGTAAGTATTATTTTACAGATCAAAACTATATATCCCAAGTTGATTTATTTTATTTACAATTTTTTATTTTAATTTTTTTATTATAGCTATTCTTGTGTTGGTGTTTGGGAATCCGAGCGTGTTGAAATTATTGCCAACGAGCAAGGTAACCGTACTACTCCTTCTTATGTTGCCTTCTCCGATTCTGAACGTCTCGTCGGTGATGCTGCCAAGAACCAAGCTGCCATGAACCCCAAGAACACCGTTTTCGATGCTAAGCGTCTTATCGGTCGTCGTTTCGATGATCAAGATGTTAAGGAAGACATGAAGAACTGGCCTTTCACCGTCATTGAGAAGAACGAAGCTCCCTTCGTTCAAGTTGAATTCGAAGGTAAGACCGTTTCTTACTCTCCTCAAGGTAACGTATCATCATCACTGTATTAAGAGAAGGAAGAAAAAAAATTTTTTTTTCTTTACTTTTCAACCAAAAAAAAAAAAATGTGACTTTGTATTAAATTTTTTTTATATAGAAATTTCATCCATGGTTTTGATCAAGATGAAGGAAATTGCTGAAGCTAAGCTCGGTAAGAAGGTCACCAAGGCCGTTGTTACCGTCCCCGCTTATTTCAACGATAGTAAGTATTAGAATGAAGAAATTGTGTGTGTGTGAGAGAGAAAGCAGTAATTTTGATGACTAAATGTTTAATTATAATAATTAGGTCAACGTCAAGCTACCAAGGATGCCGGTACCATTTCTGGTCTCGATGTTCTCCGTATCATCAACGAACCTACCGCTGCTGGTAAGAACATAAAAAATAACGAAATTTTTACAAGTAATAATGAATTGATTTACTGATATATTTCTTTTTATTTAGCCATTGCTTACGGTTTGGATGCTAACGACAAGAAGGAACGTAACGTTCTTATTTTCGATTTGGGTGGAGGAACCTTCGATGTTTCCCTCTTGACCATCTCTGGTGGTGTCTTCGCTGTTAAGGCTACTGCTGGTAACACCCATTTGGGTGGTGAAGATTTCGATAACACTCTTGTCAACCATTTCGTTCAAGAAATCAAGCGTAAGCACAAGAAGGATATCACCGGTGATGCTCGTGCTCTCCGTCGTCTTCGTTCTGCTTCCGAGCGTGCAAAGCGTACTCTTTCTTCTTTGACTCAAACTACTGTCGAAGTTGATTCTCTCTTCGATGGTGTTGATTTCCAATCTAACATTACCCGTGCCAAGTTCGAAGAAATCAACTCTGCCGCTTTCAACGGTACTGTTGAACCCGTCGAACGTGTCCTCAAGGATGCCAAGATTGATAAGAAGAAGGTTGACGAAATTGTCCTCGTTGGTGGTTCTACTCGTATCCCCAAGATTCAAGCTCTCCTCCAAGACCTCTTTGACGGTAAGGAGTTAAACAAGTCCATCAACCCTGATGAGGCTGTTGCCTATGGTGCCGCTGTTCAAGCTGCTGTCCTCACCAACCAAGCCGGTAACGAGAAGACTCAAGATCTCCTCTTATTGGATGTTGTCCCTCTTTCTCTCGGTGTTGAGATGCAAGGTGGTATCATGGCTGTTGTTGTTCCCCGTAACACTCCTATTCCTTGTCAAAAGTCCAAGGTTTTCACCACTGCTTCCGATAACCAAACTACTGTCACTTTCCCCGTTTATGAAGGTGAACGTTTGATGACCAAGGAAAACAACCTTTTGGGTGAGTTCTCTCTCTCTGGTTTGATCCCTGCTCCTCGTGGTTCTCCTGAGCTCTTGTGTACCTTCGATTTAGATGCTAACGGTATTCTTAAGGTTACTGCTCAAGATAAGACCACTGGTCGTAAGGCTGATGTTACCATCTCCAACTCCACTCGTCTCTCTGCTGCTGATATTGACCGTATGGTTGAAGATGCTGCCAAGAACGCTGATGCTGATAAGGAGCGTGAAGCTGTTGTCCAAGCCAAGCAAGATCTTGAATCTTATGTTTACCAAGTTGAGAACAACATCTCTGACCCTAACGTCAACATGAAGCTCCGTCGTGGTGACCGTGAGTCCATTGAGACTGCTCTCGCTGAGGCCATGGAACTCATGGAAATCTCTGCTGATGAAGCCAAGGCTGATGAACTCAAATCTGCTCAAGCTAAGTTGAAGCGTGTCACCACTCGTGCTTTCGCTCACGTTTACTCTCAACGTCGTTAAATCTTTTTTTAACTGTACACAACTCATTTTTCCTCCCTCTATCTCTCTTTCTCTCATCCCCTTGTTATTATTTCAACAAACTAAAAAAAAATTAATTTTTGTGTAAAGTAAAAGAAAAAGAAGTTACCCGAAAATATCTTCTTTTTTTCTTTTTTTTTTAAATATAGTAAAATAAAAAGATGTATAAAAAAAAAAAAAAAAAAAAAAAAAACTTGGTCTTGTCAGATTGTATAAGGAGAAAACTTAACAAGTGTTAGGAGTGTTTCTGACAGGATTGCCACTTCTAAAAAAAAACAAAAGATGGCTCCTTTTCTATAATACGTGTTTAAGCTTTTAAACCAGACAACATGATAAAATAAACAATAGGGGTAAAAAGAAAAAATATATAAAGACTTGTACATATTTTTTTTTTTTTCTTATTCTTTTTCTATTTAAATGAAGCCTTATTGTGTTTTACCACCACTTTCCGATATTTTATATAATCGACATCGTTTACAAGTAACGGATTTAGATTGTCACCAAATAAAGGCAAAACGTAAGAGAGCGTCACCATCCCAACTTTTGGTTCTAAATCGAGTATTCCAAAGCACCTGTTTTCCTTCTACGGAACTTCGAATTGAGTTAGGGAAGCAACTTGGGATGAGTCCCAGGACAGTTCAGATCTGGTTCCAGAACAAGAGACAATCCATGCGATCTCAAACAAGGTATTATCACGAACATGAATTAGCACCTATTTATACTATTTCATCTTTTAATTCATCATAATAATTCTTTTTCTTTTCCCCCCTTTTCTCCTTTTTATCTTATTTGACAAGTTTCCTTATTTAACTTGTATAATGCGTGTAACAAAAAAGAAGGAATAAACGTTTTTTTTTAAATAACAATAAAAGAGAAAAGATGGTTTCATTGTGATGTTACACACTTGTTTATCATTCTAAATTATATATAGTTTTATACTGTGTACTACGCCAGAGCCACGGAGGTGGCGTCCAACATAACATTATAAAAATAGTGAAAAAAATAGAAAAAAAAAAGTAATAAGAATATGGGGGAGGAGAGAGTGAGTGAGTGAAAGTTTTTTTTTTTTTTTTAGATAAATTCGATATAAGTTTCAGGAATTAAACCTGTTTCATCTTGTACATCTGCAACTAACCAACCCTAAATAGAAAAAAGGTTTGAAGTAAGCAACAAATAAGTAAATAAATAAATAAATATAAAAGTTTACCGGGCATTGGCGATATTGCACCCATAATAATTGTCCCTGCTTCAATGGAAGTTCATACTCAGTTTCTGGTGTAAAATCAAAAAGGGCTCGAGCATCTCTACCGTTGAAGTCAGGTGAAGATAGGGAAATTGTAGAATGTTTTGGTTTGAGGGTTTTACCAAAGTGATGTGGGTGATCAATTGGATAAGCAAAATCTCTTACGATTACTGTATACTAAAAGAAGTATTAATTATTTAGAAAGTTTGAAAGCAAAAAAAAAAAAAAAAAAAAAAAAAAAAAAGAATTGTTACCTTTTGATCGTCATTATCAGATGATGTTGTTGCTGTTGTTGTTGTTGTCGTTAATATCGGTACTGTTTCAGTTATTGCATTTGTATTTTCTTCAGGTAATAAAATAATTGAAGAAGTGCGATTGATTATTTCGAGTGGTTGTAAAGAAACATGTTTCTGTATAGATTTAATTGAGGGAGAAATGATTGAAGAATTTGATTTTTTATCCAAGATAGGATTGTTGTACATGAGTACAACCTCTTGTTCTTCTTCGTCTTCTTCACTACTACTACTACTGCTGCTGCTGCCACTACTAGAACAAAATGTATCTTGTCTTTTCTTTGGCTTTGTATTGAATTGTTTCTTTTTCATTGATCCTTTGCGTGTAATCTATACAAAGAAGAAGTACAAAAAAAAAAAAAAAAAGGCTTTGATAAGAAAGGAGTAAAGAATTATCTATGACTTTTTTTTTTTTTTTTTTTTTCCAATACCTTTTTCAACAACAGGGCGAATGCAATCACAGTATTTAGGCTCATTATTTTTATTTTTGAAAAAAAAAAAGGAAAGGAATGGGTTTATTTTGATTTTTTTTTTATTATTATCACAATAAAAAAAATGAATATTTAAGATAAATATATTTGTATTTTTTTTTATGAGAAAAAAATATGGAAAACTATATAGAGGACCAAAAAAAAAAAAAAAAATAATAAAAAAAAAAAAAAAGACGAAAGAAAGATGAAAAAATAGAAAAAAATTAAAAAGGAGGGAAAAAAGAGGGAGCCCAAAAAATGGTTTAGGAGCCTTTAATACATTTCGTGTTCCAATCATTTATTTTAAAGTTTATTGTTGATTTAAAAATATCTATTTTTCACTTTACAAGTTATAAAGGAAAAGAATTTCTTTCACTTATCATTCTAAAGCTTTGATTTAATAAAATACCATTTATCATCTTTATCTATTTTGGTGATTCTTTTGACCTATAAATATATAATAATTATTTCTATCGTTAATATACTAATTCATTCAACTTTTTTATTTACCTTCTCAAGTTTAGTTTCGTGTGTCACCTTACTCAGGTTGTATGGCGATTGTCGAATGGTTACATTAGCTCTATAAAGTTCCATTAGATCTATCCGTTTATTGTTGTGTCACACTCACTAAAAAAAAAAAAAAAAAAAAAAAAAAAAACTTACACACTAATATCATGAGTATCTGCTTTACATGGTATGTGCCCATTGATTAATCTTTGCCAAGCTTCGTGTGTTTCCTTGACAATCAATTCTGCATATGCTTTATCTTTGCATTGACCATCAAATGCAAACTTATTTTCTGGTTTACCATCTGGCATTTTATAAATTTTGAACCAATCATGAGTCGCTTTAATCAAGTCAGGATAATACTTCTCAACGTCATTAATGTCTATGGTTGGTTTTAATATTACGTAATAAAGATTTACATATATTACCATGGTTACCATTTAATTTAGCTGCCATAGGGTCACGAATATCGATCCCAATCAATTTCCAATCGGTTTCCCCTTCATCTAATAATGCCATAACGCCAAGAATCTTGACTTGTTTAATTTGACCTCGGTATCCAATCTCTTCTCCAATTTCACATACATCAATTGGGTCATTATCTCCTTTTGCATTAGTATCTTTTGAAATATGTGTAGGGTCTTCCCAAGTCTATTTACACCTGCTTAGCATATATGTCATTCATTTACATATAAACTTCAAACTTACTTGAGGCAATGCACCATAATTCCAAATATAACCCTTATAAGGGAAGCAATTACGTACAAACCTAAGTTTTCCTTTTTTGACATCTTGCTTGATAGGATTAAACTTCTCTCCTGTAGCAATCTAAAAAAAAACCCCAAATACGTAAATAATACAGATAAACTCTTAAAATAATAAGATTCAATTAAATGTACCTCAAATTTAGCATTAGTCCAACGGGGAATCTCAACTACCATGTTAACAATTGTTTTTTCCTCATCTGCGTAAAGTGGAATATCATGAAAAGGTGAAATAACTTGACCGTTACGTTCTAAACTGAATAGTTTAGTAAAGTTTTTCTGTCTCACTCTTTTCCTCCAAGACTTTCTTACCGATATACAATCGATAATCAGCAGTGTGCTCTTTTCCAGAAGTGGATATTTCGTATTCAGACATGATAAAAAATGAAAAAAAAGATAAAGGAAGAAAAAAAAAAAGTATCGTGTGTATTTCTACCACATAAGCAAGATTATTTTCCCTGCCGGAGTTGTTTATTCTTTAACGTTTCAGGCATGTGAAATCACAGAGACACAGACACACAGACACGCACATAAAAATAAAATAAAAATAAAGCCTCAGGATAAAACTAGGTGTAGTATGACAATAACAATAAAAAAACTTTTTGCACGAATAATCAAAGTTGTTCTGATGATTTTTTTTTTAATTAATTGTGCCGAAGAGACACAAACGAAAAAAAAAAAAAAAAGAGTACCGGAGATTTAATTTATCTCGTCGATTCACTCGGCTCTGTGTGGGGGCCAAAAGGGAAAACTTTTGGATGTGGTAAAGTCATGATTCCCGCCTGAAGCTACAAAGTTCCTCCTTTTCCAACGCCAGCATGAAGGTAAAGCATCAATCTATACAACAACGTTAATGTGCCGTCCTTTTTTTTGTTAAAAAAAACTGAAAGAGAGAGATGGATGGATGGATGTTTTGATTATTTTATTGTCAGAGTAAAATTATACATGAGAGAAAGAGGGGACATCAAAATTAAGGGGCCATATCTTTCAGTGCTTTCTTTTTTCTTTTTCTTTTTTGGACGACACATGCGACAATTTATAAAATTGTATACCAGAAATTCAAATGTATTAATGCAACTCATTCCCATTAGTTGAATATCGCTAACCCAGCCACCGGCTGTCAAAAGTTGATTGAAATCGAAGACGAGCGTCGTCTGTAAGTTTAGTTTATGGAAATTAGTTGTGGACACCAAAAAAAAAAAAAAAAAAAGTATATATATATTCATCCATTTCTTCTCAATTTAGCCGTGGTTTCTATGATAAGCGTATGGCCCAAGAGGTCTCTGGTGACTCCCTCGGTGGTGAGTTCAAGGGTTACACCTTCCGTATCTCTGGTGGTAATGACAAGCAAGGTTTCCCCATGAAGCAAGGTGTCCTTTTACCTTACCGTGTCAAGCTCTTGATGTCTAAGGGCCACTCTTGCTACCGTCCCCGTCGTACTGGTGAACGTAAGAGAAAGTCTGTCCGTGGTTGTATCGTCGGTTCTGACCTCTCTGTCTTATCTCTCGTTGTTGTCAAGCAAGGTGAGCAAGAGATTCCCGGTCTTACTGACACCACTATCCCTAAGCGTCTCGGTCCCAAGCGTGCTTCCAAGATCAGAAAGTTCTTCGTACGTATATCTAAACTTTTACTCTGTATATATCTATACATTTTCTAATTTACTTTATATGATAGAACTTGACCAAGGAAGATGATGTCCGTAAGTATGTCATTCGTCGTGAGGTTCAACCTAAGGGTGAAGGTAAGAAGGCTTACACCAAGGCCCCCAAGATCCAACGTCTTGTTACTCCCCTTACCCTCCAACGTAAGAGACACAGACAAGCTCTTAAGCGTAGAAGAGCTGAGGCTTCTCGTGAAGCTGAATCTGAGTACAAGCAATTGCTCGCTAAGCGTGTCAAGGAGACCAAGGAAAAGAAGATTGAACGTCGTCGTACTTCTTCTATGCAAAAGTCTGCTTCTGCTTAAATACATTCCTCCCTTTTTTTTTGTTAAATCACTTTTTTAAAATAAAGAAAGAAAGAAAAAAAAAATAGAAAGCATGTAAATGGTTAGAGTTTTTTTTTTTTTTTTTTTGTTCCTGCACAACTCAATAAATGTTAGTTAGTGTAACTATGGTCGTAATGATAATCGAAAAAAAAATGGACTGAAGTTTTTACTCTCTTTTTATTAAATTCTAAAACATAATGGTCAACGTTGAAAAAGTGAGATTTATTTTAAACCAACCTTTCTTGAATAAACTCGAGGTAATAAAGAGAACATAGCGAATAAACTGTAGATGACTTAAACTCAAAACGCGTTCATTAGGAACTCATCGAGGAAAAGTTTTCCTTTTCTTCTAACGACAGAGTACTCAATGTCATTGAAATCGGCTGCGGTCCCGGTGATTTTGCCCTTATTTTTAAGGACAAGTTCAAGGACCGAGTTCAAGTTACTGCTATCGACCCTTCTGAAAAGGATATCGAAGCCGCCAAAACCAAATCAACTGGTCAAGATGTCGACTTTCAACAATCTGATATTTTCAAGTTTACAAGCGATAAAAAATTCGACATTGTCATGTTCACAAAGTCTCTTCATCATTGTATTCCTGTTGACCAAGTAAATGAAATAAGTTATTCATGTAGGGAAAGCAACTTTATTCTTACCTTTTTATGTTTATTATATAGGCTGTGAAGAATGCCTATGATTTGCTTTCAGATGATGGCCTCTTTTTTGCAGAAGAAATTTATATGGATAAAATGCATGATAAAGATACCACTTGGTTTTTTGATCGTTTAGATTTACTCGTATCCGCTGGATGTATGAAACCTGTTGAAGCCTCTGAGGGACACCATGCTGCTAGAATGGCAAAGATGTTAGATACCAGTTTACCCGTTAGCCAAAGATGGATTCGTCCTGCTCATCATGGTGAAGGTCATTCCCATCATGACCATGGAGAGGGCCATAAGCACGATCATGGCGAAAGCCACGGTCATCATCATCATCATCAACAACACCATCATAGTGAAGGCCATGGACACCAAGAGTCTAAGGACGAGATCGTTGGTTCCTCTGCTGTGGTAAATGCCATCACTGCTCAATTTGGAAAGGAAAAAATGACACTTGATGAAGTCCCTTATTTTTATCAACTCCTTACGTATTGTGGGTAAGTTCAGAGATAACATTCTTCGAAAAAAAAAAAAACTCTCCTTAACATACATCTTGTAGTTTACGTGACACTAAAGAGAACGAATCCGTTATTCATGAATTTTACAAGCAAGAAGTTCGTGCTACAAAATCAGGTGCTCTTGCTCCACTTGGCGTTAACATCATTTGCCACAAATAAAGTAAAAAAAAATCCTTATTTGAAATATGAAATTAGTTCCTTAGAGACTTTAGTAATTCCAATATAAAAAAATGGAGGGGCATGATTATTTTAATCTTATTAAAGTGATTATGTATAAGCTCAAGACATGTAACTTTAAAAAAAAAAAAAAAAAAAAAAAAAAAAAAAAAAAAAAAAAAAAAAAAAAAAAAAAAAAAAACGAAACATATATAAACAAGACCAAGAAATGCTTTGGTCGTTATTATGACAGAAATGTAGTAAAACTGAAATACTATCATCTAACTATGGACTTTTTTTATTTATAATTCTGACAGGTTTGTAACGTGGAACAAGTAATTTAAAACGACTCTTTATACTACTTTTGCATAACATAACAAGTATACTATTATTATCTATTATTTTACTTGTATAAAAAAAAAGTGGTTCTTTCAATTGCATTTTTAATTTTTTTTTTTTTTTTTTCATGCCGGTACAATAGGCATTCTTTTTCTACCGTTGGAAGAAATACCTTTTTGTTTTTTTGGTTGAATTAAAGTTACACCTACTTCGTCGCATTTGCTTAAAGCTAGACTTAAACGAACAGCCATTCTATATTCAAAAATATATTTTGTGCACGATAATGCAAGCTCCCAAGATTTTCTACTTTTTGCAAAATCACCTAAACCCCAACTTGTAACACCCGCTTCTATAAATATAATAAAAGGTATCAACAAAAGATAAATATGTCTATATGAAGAAGACTTACCCCAATAGGTAAAAGGAATAATCCAAGTTTCAGACTTGATATTTTCTTTATGGTCCATAATCCAATTCAAATGAGCAATACTTTCATTATGACGTTTTAAAGCGTTAAGAACAGATGCTTTGATCAATAATAGGATTGCTCTTTGATCGTAATAATCCGGTGGATTGGTAGTGGGTACGAGTTCAGTCAATCGGATATTATATTCCAATCTTTCACGTTCATAAATTAATTCCAATGTACTTTGTACAATTAGTAAACAGCCTTCTAAAGCCGGTCTTGACATTTGATCATATGCATTCCAGACTAGTAGCAATTCGAGACCAGGTAAACTAAAATCCATATCTTGGTATCCAGTCTTTTGAAAGAACTCCACCTTTTCTTGTACGTAGGTATCGATATATGACTTTTGAGCCTGATCTTTTGCTAATTGAGGTACTTCTGCAAATGCCAAGATACTATCCGTCCGCCTACCAAGCATACCACGACAAGCACCAATAAAGTATTGACAGAATGCAGGTGACCAATAATATTTTTCTTGACTTAGTTTCTCAAAATAGGATTCAGCAGAGATCCAATCCAGTTGTAAAGCAGCGTTAAACCCCATTTCGTAGTTACCCATTTGTGTCATGGCGGTTTCTGCCCATTCCCCTTGACTGGATTCAACTGCAAATGTGAATGATTGAGTGGATAATGGTAAGTTTCGTGCTACACGAGATATTCGACCTGCATAAAATAAGAAAAAACATGAACTTGGATGGTTCTTTTGTGCATCTAATAAACATTCAACAGCAGGACCCATTAATTCTTTTGCGTATATTTGTGGTGCAAAAGAAGATAGGATGGAGTAATAAGTTAATAATCTAGACACAGAAGAAAGTTTTTTTTTTTTTTTTTTTTTTTTTTAGTTGATTGTTATAGTAAGAATTCAATAAAGTTGTAATGTACTTTACACAAGCGAAGCAAGTGGTGATCGTATGCCTCTGCCTTCAAGGCATAATTTTAATAGAGCAAAGCCTAATTGTTTATCACTTTTGAATCCAAGCGTTGAAAATATTTTAAGAATTTTGGGGGGTAAAGAAGATAACAAGAGGTGTACGGTACCAATCCCAAACTGTACAGCAGATACAGTATCACGATCCATATATCTTGTAAATGTTTGACCCATACGCTTATATTCTTGCCAAACAATTGTATAACAACTATAGGCTCTTCTTAGGTTGAGACCACATTTTAAATAACCTACTACGTTTTCCTGTGTCATTTGAAGCATACCCATTAGTAGACAAGATTCAGCTTTTACCACATTGGCTCTCAAGACACCGTTTGAAAGATAACGTATACCATCTCCTTCAAAGTGCTTTTGAATAGGTGGGTTCATAGGTAAGCCTGTATGGTTTGAAGAGATTAAGGTTGAAAGGTAAGATGAAAAAGATTTTTTAAATGGCTTTTTAATCGTTGCATTTTCAATTTGTGCTTTTGCAATATTGCAAGTTGTTGTTAAAGTATCCATAGCTAATTTGATATCATCTGTATTATAAGTCTATTGAAGAAATGTCAGAGAATCAAAAAATAAAATTATTATTATTATTATTATTATTATTATTATTACCATCATGGCTTTTATAAATGTCATTGCACCTAAACCTAAGGAATACAATGGATCACTGTTTAACATGTTTTTTTTTAAAAAAAAAAAGGAGACGATAAATCAATAAAAAAACTTTAAAATTAATAAACTCCCTTTTTCTTACTTTTTTGAGTTTGTTTGAAACAATGCTTTTGCTTTTATAAACTGATTATCAAACAAATATTTCATACCTTGTCGAACTGGTTCATCTATAGATGGTTGTAAATTAATAAAGTATGAGTATAAAACATTTAGTTGTGTATGGTTTTTTTTTTAAAGATAGGTACCTGCTTCTTCTTGTTCACGAGGGCCTAAATGGTTTACAGGTACAGTTTTTAAATCCACGGTTTGAGTTAGACTACTACTGTACATTTCGATATCTACCGGTGTTTCCATTGAATAATTGACTTCACTTGTTTCTAGTTTGGGTTGTTTCATCTTGACAGGTTCTTTTGTCAATCTTTGTTGAATTAAACCTAAATTTCGTATAACGATTTCCATTGCAGGTAAACTGACTTTTTTTTCTTGATCTTTATCAAAGTCAAGAAAACTGACACTACTGGTACTACTACGATTTGCAGAAGTAGGTATAGCTTTATAGGAAATAGAGCAACTATCTTCTTCTATGTCACTGTTTAAAGCTATCTCTGTTATTTCTAAATCATCTTTTTCGGCGGTGTGCAATGTTTCCGAGTCAAAAATGATTTTATCGCCTATTGAAGTAGGTGATGCGGGTAACTCTGATGATGATGACATATGATATTATTAGAAATAACAGTAAAAACAAAAGAAAGAGAGAGAGAGAGAGAGAAAGTTAAATAATACATCCTCTTTTTTTTTTTTTTATATATATTTATTCATACATTTCATTTCCTCCCTTTTGATCGTCGTCTATATTATTATTATTTTTTTTTCTCCCTGATTTTTTTATTTTATTTATAATTATAACTTCCTCTACTCCTGTTTGAATGATATGTAATATACAAAAGCTATGACGAAATTCAAGACAAAAAAGTAAAAAGTTCGAGAAAGTTCAACAGGCTATTTTTTTTTTGTTTGTGTATACAGAGTATATGATTTATTTTTTGCATAATAACTATGCTAATTAAGCCAATAGAAAGTGGTAGAAATTTCTCGAAATTGAGATTCAGAAATAAAATAAAAAGGTATATAAACATCATGAAAACAACAATTTTTTTTTCTCATATAACAAACTAAACAAGTATCTCTACTCTTTAAAAAAAAATGTCTCTTACTCATCGTCTCTTTTCTGATGCTTTCCAAGACATGCAACGTGCTATGTCTGCTTTGGAACAACCTTTGTTTAATACAAATCGTTTCTCAAACAACTCTGGTTCTATGCTTCGTTATCCTGCTACTGATATCTGTGAAACAGATGAAGGTTATGAACTTCATGCTGAATTACCTGGTTATGACAAGAAGGATATCAATATTGAATTGGCTGATGGTGGTCGTACCTTAATCTTATCAGGTACTGTTAAGAAGGTACGAGAAGAAAAATCTGAAGAGAATCAACCCAAGAAGGATGAAGAGAAGCAAGTAGCTAAGCGTGACAACAACAATTCTCCTCAATGGTGGGTTAATGAACGTGTTATGGGCTCCTTTACCAGATCCTTTAGCTTCCCTAATCCTCTTAATGAAGAAAGTATTAAGGCCACTTATGAAAATGGTGTACTCAAGATTGTTGTACCCAAGGTTGATGAAGTTAAGCCCAAGCAAATTCGTATTCAGTAAACTCGTGTTTACTCTCTCTCTCTCTCTCTTTCTTTCTTTCTTTTTTTACCCATTTTATGCATATTTCATTCCCCCCCTTTTTTTTTAAATAAAACGTGACTTTTTTATTTTATGTTTGTTGTCTTCAAAAAAACCCAAAATTTTTTCTTGTCTTCATTACTCTTATTATTTTATTTTTTTTTTTTTTTGTTCTAAAAGAGTGGAAAATCAAGTAGATTGGTAAGTACTTAGAAAAGCAATTCTTAATTAGATTTATATTTTCTTTTTATTATAACTTCTTTATATATATTTTTTTCTTTTGAATCTCTCTCTCTTTTTGTTTTTATATATAATTTCTTTCAGGTTATTATTTCATCTCTATTTTAAAAAAACCTGCACTTAATTCTCTCTCTCTCCTCTCAATTTTTTTTTTTCGTAAGTAACGTGGTAGACAAAAAAAGAAAAAAAAAAAGTTACAAATACAAAAAATCAGGAACAACGCGTTTTTTCAGTTGTTCAATTTCTATTTCCTCAACGCTAACATTGATACGTTTTATTATTTTCTCTTTCTTCCTTCATTCTTTTCTTTGGGTGGTGTTCTTAATTTTTCTCCATCTTATTCTTCTTTGAACAATGTTAGTTCCTTTTATTTATTTATTTATCTCCTTTTTTTTTTTTTTTTTTTTTTTTTTTTTGACAATTTATTTATTTATTTTTTTTTTTTTTTTACCCTATTTTGAAATAATTTTTATTAACTCATTATTATGATTAGATTATTATTTTAACAAAATGAAGAATATCAAGTATGAAAAGATCCAACGATTCTCAACAAGCTGGTGAACAGGATGTGTTGGAATCTAATAAACGACAACGTTTTACTCAATCTGATTACGGGTAAATTGATTAGATTATCACCAAAAAGATGTTAATTATTAATTAAATATGTATAGTGATGTTTACGCTCAATATGGTATGATGTCTCAATATGCTCAAGCAAATCCATTTGCTCAACAAGCTGCACCTACTGGATACGCAGGTTATGCACAACCCATGTACAATATGTACGCTGGAGGACAAAGTATGATGGCATCACAATACGGTGGAGGATATCCTCAACAATTTACTACAGCTACACCAGCCTATCCACCTACTACTCAACCACTTGGAGGTGAAGCAATTCGTACAATTTATTTAGGTAATGTGAACAGTACGATGCAACCTCATGAAATTCTGAATTGTGTTCGTACTGGTATGGTTGAAACGTATCGTGCATGTCCTGAAAAATCGTGTGCATTCTTATCCTTTGTCGATCCTAGTTCAGCCCAAGCGTTCTTTCAAGAACATTTGACCAAGAAATTAGTGATTCGTGATACCGAGATTAAGATTGGATGGGGTAAACCCAACACATTTTCAAACATGCTTAGAATACAAATTCAAGGAGGTGCTACACGTTGTGTTTATTTAGGTCGTTTGACTGAGATTCATACAGAAGAATTCATTACGAATGCGGCTAAAAAGTATGGATCGATAGAAAATGTTCGAGTGGTTCAGGATAAAAATATTGGGTTTGTTCATTTCTTAAGTATTACTGCTGCTGTGAAATGTGTCAATGGATTATCAAAGGAACCTGAATGGACAATGGTAAAAGTGAATTATGGTAAAGATCATTGTGCTGGTCGTAACGATTATAATTCGTTTGGGTTTCAAGGATTTGGTCAACAAATGGGAGGATATGATGCCTATGGTGGTTATAATCCAATGCAAAATGCAAATTCAATGGTAGCTAGTGCAGCCGTTCTTCGTACACTTTATATTGGTAACATTCATCCTGAGACCAAAACAGAAGATATTTGTAATACAATTCGAGGCGGTAACTTGGTTCAAGTTCGTTTCCTTCCTGAAAAGCATATTGCGTTTGTTACATTTATGGATGCAACTACTGCTTTAGCAGTTTATAATCATGCTCAAACGGTTGGTATCATGATTCGTGGTCGTAAGCTTCGTGTTGGTTGGGGTAAACCTTCTAGTATTCCTCCTGCTATCTCTCAAGCTATCAATCAAGGTGCTACACGTAATATTTATATTGGTGGTATTCCTGAAACTTTAACTGAAGAAAAGTTGAGAGCTGATTTCTCAAGTTATGGTGAAATTGAGTTGGTCAATACGTTTAGAGAAAAGAAGTGTGCGTTTGTTAATTTCACTAGTATTCAAAATGCTGTAACAGCCATTAATGATATGCGATCAAACCCTGAATACGCAGAGTTTAAATTGAATTATGGTAAAGATCGTTGTGGTAACCCTTTCAAGTCTACTACACCTCGTAAACATCACCCGACACCTCAATTACCTGAGGCTGAAGGTTCTGATGCCAAAGAAGATCCCGTCAAAGAAGATCCACAGGAAGATGCTAATTCTGCTGCTGAAGTTGGTCTTCCAGCTGGTAATCAATCACCTTTAAACATCAAGCAAGATGATTAAAATTTTCAATTTCATATTCTATATATCTTAAAACAAACACATAATAATAATATATATATAGCCATAACTGGAAATAAATGAATGTTTAATTTAGTAATCTCATGTTATTTGTTTTGGGTGGCGTGATCATGTTAGAAAAAAATCAAGAAATGTCTTTTTTACATAAGCATTTCTCCCTTTATAATTAAAGGAGTGTTGGTTATTCTCCTTTTTTTTTTTAAAAAAAAAAAAAGGAGACTGAGAGTGCTTTTACTTAACAATGTGAGAGGAGATGTTTAAAGTAAATATTTTGTTTTGTTTAAGCACTAATGAATAAATTAATTAAACTTTGTTCAACCAGCAGCCGATTTATTATGCTGTAACGATATCATCAGGCTAACTACATATATGTCCCGATAGCCAACCAGTTGACTGTTTGACCGAAAAAGAATTTTGTTGTTTCATCCTTGCAAAAGCCCAGATTTTTCTTTTGTTTCACAATAAGGAAAAATACCTATCTTCTCTCTTTTCACTTGAATGAATAGAATTCAACTTATAATAATCACACTTTACTCTTTCTAGGTATTTAGATGATATCAAATCTTGTTATTGAGTGAGTCAATAATGTGACTTTTTTTTTTCTATTTTTATTTTTAATATTGAACCAATTATTTGTGAAAGTGCAAAATTAGACAAGTTGTAACAATTTGATTGGTTCTTTTTAAGAAGTTCTATATAAAGAATTCATGCAGTCATTCTTAAATCACCTGTTCTTCCCCAAAAAAAAAAAAAAAAAAAAAATAGTATTTAAATAAGACGAGGAATTTAACGAAGAAAGTTGTTCTTTTTTTCATTTCTTTACAATTTACTTTTACGCTCTTATTTTCTTATAACCCAAAATGATTTCTGGTATTCCTTTTATTGTAAAAACATGTGAACAACTAAAAGATTAGATATACTTTTCCTGTCTATTTCAGTCGATTAGCTTCTACGGTATGGTCTTTTTCCTCTGGTGGTATGTCTTGGGTGGTCTCTCTCTTCCTTAGGTGGTGGTCTCTCTCTTTTTTTGTATGGTCGATAAGTTTTAATTTATTTAAACGAAACAACACAAACACACACAAAAAGAAAGGATGATGGGTCATACCTCTCCTTCTCTTAAAATCACTTATTTCTCTCTCATCAACAGAACATTATTTTCCTACGTTGGTCTAGAACACATGGTGTTTCTCCTTTTTCGGAATTTGCTCAACTATTCTACGGGTATTTTTATTTTATTGCTAAGTAACAAAAACTCACAACAATCGCAAAAACACAAACACACAAAACACACAAAAAAAAAAAAAAACTCGATGTCGCTTAATCTTTTTTTTCTTTTTTTCTTGCACTGATCTTTCGAAAAATAATTCAAGTATAGTAGACTATAGATGCCGTTTCTCTTCATGGTTTTAGAATCCCTTACTGTCTTTGGTTGGTTTCTCTGTCTGTCTGTCTGTCTGTCTGTCTGTCTGTCTCTGGTTTTAGAATTTCTTTCTGGTTTTTAGTCTTGCTTTTCTTTTTTTTTTGGTCTTAGTTTTCTTTTTCTGAGTCATGAACATTGGAGAATTTTTTTTTTTTGGGTAAAAAAAAAAAAAAAGCTAAATTCTAACCCTTCTTTTTCTAGGTCTTTTCTTTATTTTCAAATGAGAAGACTGTTTCCCTTTCTTTTTTTGCTTCCTTTTTCATTTCTGACTTTGGCTCTTGCTTCCTCCCCCCCCCCCTTTTTTTTAATCTCCATTTGAGAAAGTAATTCGAAAGCTTCTTTGGTTATGGGTTTTTATTGTTGGGTGTTTGGATATAGAAAAAAGAAAATTCTTGTCTCTTGAGGGTTTTTTTTTTCGGGCACACTTTGATTGGTTTTTTTTTTTTTGTTATTGTTTGGTTTCATTTGGACTTTTTGGGGGGTTTTTTTTATTTTAAAAAAAAATTATTTTTAGCCTTAATCGACTCATTCACCCAAATAGTTATCTCATAGCAACTAGTTCCTACATCACAAATATGATTCCCCTCAATTAATTCCCTTTTTTTTTATAAATAAAGTTTCTTCCTTTTTGCGACTACCTTAAAATATTTTGGACTTTATTAATCATTCTCTCGAATAATTCTCTGAAGACGGAGCGACTTCGAAGTAATTTACTTAAAACAATTGTTCAAAAAAAGTTACTAGTGCTTTAGCCTTTACAATCTGGAAAGAAAAAGTTTCCAAATTCAACTGGTATTAAAATTTTTGAATCTATATGCAGCAATATCATATAACCTCCCAGAAGTAAACTTCTAGGACCAGAAACTGTCCCATGGTAAGTTAATTACAGATGAAGAATAAAGAAATGTCGAGATCTACACTAATGCGGAAGTAGAGGACTAATGCATTACACTTCGAGAAGTGCTGATTGCGGCATGTCAAAACATTGTAAATGTTCCACGGTAAGAAAACCGCTACATTCGTATCACAATTAAACAATAGAACACCATACTTTGTAAAAGAGAAGATAATGATGGGTATAAAAGGAGGAACAATAAGTTTATTTTTCAGGGTTTATTTTGTATATATATTTTTTTATTCGTATTTTGATGACGTTTCCAAAAAAAAATGTGACAATCCAGTATGCATGAATATCTTTTCCTTTTGAACTCAAAAAATAAACTAGCCTTAAACCACATATAAAAAAAAAGGGGAACCCATATTTTCAACAATGTTCCAACTACCTTTTGAAATCTTGGTACATGTATTTAGCTACTTATCAAAAAGCGATCTTTTGCAATGTCAGTTAACATGCAAGATCTGGTATGAATCTTCAGTCGAGCTTTTGTATTCCAACTTAATCATAGACAGGAGCAAGACATCCCGCTTATTTGTGCGTACACTAGTAAATTCTTCGCGCCTGGGTAGTAATGTCAAGATTGTCAACACCAGGGAATTATTCAAGACAAAAGAAAATAATTTTTGGGACGAACATGGTTTATTGAGTGCGCTTATACGACATTGTCCTAATTTACTCGATCTCATTTGCTGGGAACAAGGTTCAACATTTTGGACTCAACTTTTAATTGCAGCTTCCTGTGGTCAATTGTCTCGATTACAATCTTTACCAAGTGCGAATAGTGAAGATCTGGAAAGCTATATATATACCGCCTTATTTTTTAAAGCTTCTTTAACTCGTTTATCAGTAAAAGATGATCTCTTTTTCTTTGGGCTTGATATGAATCGCTCAGAAGCATATCAAATGCTGCAAAATGAAATAAGCGAATTTAAAAACCTAAGTTCACTCTCAATTAGTTGCACGTCAAATAAACAATTAAGCTCTTTCGACGCTCTAATAGAAGATTGCTCTAGCTTGGAAAAGATTTGTATAATTCTGAATCCTACAGTAGAAAAAAGAACGACGATTAAGGCTGAAAATGTATTTCATCCACGACCAGATATTCGTCAATTGATATGTAATTGGAAAATGGTTGACAGTGAAAGCCAACTAAAGTATATCATCCAAAAATTTCCTAACCTTCAACATTTGGTCATATCAAATATGCCTCATCAAATAGGTAACACATCTTTAACCAACTGTACAGCCGATGCCATTATAGAATTCTTACGTTTTATAATGAACATACCCGATTTTTCGATGGGATTACAAATAAGAAAGGAAGACTTATCAAATTTATGGATCGGGCTTATGAATATGGATTATAGATACAGAAACGTAACTATAGACGGCTTTAGTGATGATCGGTATTCGGACAATGTAAATCTATCTATCGAAAAGGCATTTTCAGTGATAACGTTTATATTTCATAACAACGAGGAGGATGAGTTACCTCCTACTAATTTTTTTACCGAAGTGGGAAGTATGATTCGGTCGATCAATATTAGAGATATGACAAATCCTGTACCGATGGTAGATGAATCCTCTATTCATTATAGTACACTTACTGGAATAGACTGGGTATTTCAAATCATTGAATTATGCCCTTCATTACAAGAGCTTACAATACCCAGTGCTTTGGGATATGATCGATCCAACCATCGAACTTTTCAGCAGACAGAATTAAAAAAATTACTGATTTATAATATTCCAGATTCTCATCAGCACTCTCTTTTTTTCCTCGAATTAATGTCGATGAATCTCCCAAACATCAAACAGCTTCAGCTAGAATATGATGGTCTTTTTGATTATGATATTAATAAGCCGATAACGATCCTCATGCCCAATACAAAGCTTAATCTACTTTCATCGACACATCCATTAAGTGGAATTTCAGAAGTTGATTACAGCATTATCGAAGTCTATTTTAGACTACACACAGATGCAGGTGTTAAGCATTATGTAGGTAAACGCACTGGTCTGGTAACTACAAGTGAGAAACACTACAACAAATCTCAAGAGAAGATTCGCTTTAATATTACTTGCCGAAGTCTTAAAGAGTTTGCAATTATCGAAATTAAACATTCCCTATCTTATAAGCAAAAATGGTCCTTTTAACTATTTTCAAATATCATTTTTAAAATGTAAGAGTTTTGTGTAATAATAAACAAGAACGCATGCTTTTAACTACTTGTGAATGTCAACTATATTTTTAGAGTTGGTCTTGAAGCCAATCATCGTGATTTAGCAATGTAATATGTATACAACACAAAGACGAGTGTCAGATGTTAATAAATCTTGATTAGATATGCCTGCGTATTGATAACTACCACATTACTTCTAACCACAGATAATTGAATTATCGGATACAGTTTGTACTAATATAATTCGTTGTTATCACTCCTATCAGAATACCAGAAGAAGGAAAAAAAAAATTCAGCAAAAAGACTTTTAATCTCGACAATGAAGACATTACCCTTTGAATTTTTGACATTTTATTCTCAGCTAATTGGCCAAAAGTATAATATTTTACAATGTCAATTAACATGACATGAAGCTTCAACCGAGCACTTGTATTCCAAAATAGTCATAGATACATATGATAAATCATTTTTATTTGTCTGCACACACTTAAACTCCTCTCACTTAGGCGATTATGTTCAAGATATATCTTTACAGACAAACTTTTCGGCACAAAATCGGATGGTACATTTTGGAATCAACACAACAGACTATTGAACACGCTCATAAAACAATACCCCCAATTTATCAGTAATAAACGCTGATGATCCCGACTTATTATTTTATTCAAGAATGTCATATGCAGCAAGTCAGGGTCAATTGTCGCGCCTGTCGTATTTACTCCTATAATAAAACAGAATACAATTACATCTTATATAGTTCATAGTTATAATATACACACTGGTATTATTAAGTGACACATTCAAGTCCTTATTATTCGAATTATGGCTACTTTAATTTATACTTTTCCTTCTCTACCTATCACAGCGGATCACTAGAAATTATTATTGACAGTAATGGTCAATGACAGGCATTTAAGGTGATATATATCTTCATGCAGTAACCTATGTTTCACTAATAAATTTATTTTGACAAATCCTTAAAGTTCTCCCGCTACAGTGGAACTATATTGAAAGAACGGTATCTGTTATTAAAGAGATAATTTAGTATAAAAAGAACACTCATTTTTACTATGAATTACTCTCCATTAAAATAAAGGATCACAAAGAAGAAGCTCATTTCTTTCCTTGTCTTTCTTATTAATAAACAATTAATAATCAATTTACCAATTGTCACAGCGCCTACTATGTGTTTTACCATTCCCTTATATATAGCTCAAGCTTGGAAAGTTACCTCTACACCGCACTGCTTTTTATAAATCATCCTTAATTACTATAGTCTTACAATATAATCGACGTTATTTTGGATCTGATCTTAATCAGTTATAGAGGCGTATCAGATATTGAGAGAACATATTAGCAAATTAAAACATTTAGAAGATCTTGGATTCTATTACCTGTCAAATAAACCATTAATCCAATTTGATGAAATAATTGAGGATTGTCAAGAACTGCAATTGAATTAGACTCTAAAGATGATGAACAAAAGGGCTGATAGTAAATTTCGAAGGAGTAATTAATCTTTGTCCTGATGTTATAATAAATTTGAATGTAACTGGGAGCGGATAGATGATGGAATCCAACTACGATATAGGGTACAAAAATTTCCTAATCTTAAAAACTTGACTGTTACAAATGAAGACGGCGCTAGATGTATAGATATTCACCTTGCTTGCGATGATTTAATTATGTTCTTATGTTACACTGTAGTTATACCAAGTTTTAGTATGGTAATCATCATAAATAAGCAGCACTACTTGTCAAAAGTTTGGTTCGAGCTGAGATGAAAGTGGATGACAAATTTAGAGACATAACTTTTTTAGTTTGGTGTTGTTTCTGATGAAATGGAGGTAATTGATTTAGAATTCGATTTGGGAACGACAGTAATAAGTCTTTCATTCAATGAAGATAGGTAAAGTTGAACCGCCTCGTATCGATTTTTTTTTTTCAGAAGTAGGAAGTAATGGTTAGAACTCTCAATATGCAAGGTAGTATGGGAATGTCAAAATTGGATAGCTTTTACGGCACATTAATTGATATCGACTGGATCTTTCAAACCCTTAAATTATGTCCCCCCTCGTTGCATGTGCTCACAATTCCAAAGTATTAGTATAATGAAATTCAATCAAATTATCGTTTATCTCAACACCCGCAAGTTAAAAATTTATTTATTGATCGCATAGACTGAGATGATTTTCTTGAATTTCTTAAGCAGTTTTCTTTGATGAGCTTTCCGAATCTCACATATCTTTGACTTAGCTATTATGGAAACAGAAATAACAAACATGATCCTGATTTTCTTTTTATGCCTAATTTGCGACTTGATATGCTTGTATTAGACAATTTATCCTTTTCTAGGTATTCTGACTGCATCACCATTAACTTTTATATCAAGTTGGATATAGATACTGGAATGAAGTTTTTTTTAAATATAATAGTCAAACTGGCGTATTAGTAGTAGATGAACTGCACTATAACCTATCTAAAATGAATGCTCGATTCGAGATTTATTGTCTTACTCTGGCTAGGCTTGCAATTAACAGTGACCACCACAATCCAGATGATAAAATTATTGGACTTAGTCCTTTAATTTAAAAAGTTACTTTTAATTTCTCACGTTTTTCTTTTCAAGTATTAATAAAACTACTTATTCATAAATAGACGTATTTAAATTAAAAAGCTGGTTAAGATACAGTAACATCGTAGCTAAAAAAAAATAATAATAAGTAAATTTTAATCTATTTGAGCCTCACCAGTACGGAAGCACTTAATTTTGGGTTAAAAAAAAAGAATATCGATATTTGATAGCTCGGCCAAAAATAAGTTGCATAAAGTTGTTGTCATGGCACTGGCTTTTTAGTAACTATAAATGGAATTATGAATCCAAGAACTATGTTAAATTGGGTGGTACCTTCGCATGCTTGCATAACTCTTACATATATCACATTTTTATTTAAGCTCTGTATATATAAATCTATTTCTGTTCTTCTTTTTAACAGAAAACGATATGTTTCATAAAACAATAACTTTACGTCATAACTACTTTTAATTCCATAATTGACATAAAAATATTTTTAATAATGATAAGATTACCTGTTGAAGTATTAACTCGAGTAATTAGTTACTTATCAGAAATTGATATGCTACGATGTCAACTTGTGAGCAAAGAATGATACAATACTTTCAGTCAAGTTCTTATACTCCAAAATAGTAATAGAAAAAAGTGAATAAGCACGTCTATATGTCCGTACAATCTCAAGCTCTCGGCAATTAGTAAGTTATCTAAAATCTATTGACACCAAGTATCTATTCAGGACATATGGCGATAATGAAGAAGCGGATAAGCATGACTTACTAAATGCACTCGCATTGTACTTTCCAAACCTACTACATATAAATGGCTGGGTGAACGAATTATCAGTACAGAAAAAGATTTTGTATGAAACTACTCAGAAACCATAGCCTCAATTACAGTCTTTATCGATATCTAATAGCAAAAGTTTGGAGATTTATATTAACATCGTGTTATATTTTAAAAACTTGTTAACAGAATTAATTATAAAGGGCTGATTCTTTATCTTTGGACTTGAATTGTCTCAACTGAATATATATAGACCATATAATCGACTTTAAGAATTTAGAATCCCTTTTACTCACCTACAAATTGAAGAAATACTTGAACGATTTCGATACACTAATAGAACAATGTCCACAACCAAAAAAAAAAAAAAAAGAAGATTTATTTATTATATACACAGCCTCGAAGCAATACTGAGAATACAATTACGTATTTATAATTAACCCACGTTAAGTTATGATATCCGTGAATTTGGATGTTTCTAGAAATGAAATAAACATAATAACGAATAGTTGTGATATAGGTAGTGATGGCCGATTTCTTACTTTTTTATGTAACACGCATCCCAAAGTACGAATTGGAAGTGGAAATAGATAAGCTGATTTTATTGAATTTGTGGGCCAGGCTTATACACGAAAATGATGGATTTAAAAACCTAAGGTCTCGATGTATATAGGTCTCTATTTCCAATTGGAAACTCTATTATCAAGTTGAATACAGAGAATATCGGTGTGAAGTTTTATAAAGGGAGTAACCAAACTGGGCTGATAGAAATAACTGAACAGGATTATAATCAGTCACATGAAAACTATCGTTTTGATATTACTTGTAAAAAAAAAAACTCAAGGGATTTGTCATTGAAGATGTAGATAATGCTCGTTTTAAAAAGATATCATAAGCTTTTTTTTTTTTTTTTTTTTTAGTATAGCTTCGTGAACCGACGTATTTCCATTGGGCAAGTGGTAATACGGAGCGGCGCGCTCGCGCTCAACTTTTAGTAAAAACGAAAATTTTAATTCCCTTTTTTTTTTTTTCTTGTTTCTATCAACTCACACGTATATATATATATATATATATTGCCACATGTCAGAAAGTAGAGAAAACGTCATTCTTGACACATCCATGGGTTCAATTCATGTTGAACTCTATTGGGATCATGCACCAAAGTAAAAAAAAAAAAAATAATCGAAAAGTGATAGATATAAGCAACTGAACTCTCATTCCCTTTATTTTAGAACCTGTAAAAACTTTTTAGAACTTGTAAATACAGATACACAATTACATGCAACAATTAAAACAGACATTATTAACATACATTAAATGATAGGCTAGACGTGGTTACTATGACGGTGTTAGTGTAAGTTAATGAATTCCCGTGTTTTTATTTTAATAGATCGCTAATATTATTATTATTCTAGTTTCATCGTATTATTGCAGTAAGTTTAAAGAAACCAAAATGTTGTATAGGATATTCACTAAACGAACCTCTCTCCTCTTTTAGGATTTCATGATTCAAGGCAAATTAAATTGATAACGTAATTGAAGGATAGTGGACGATCAATTATTAACTTTAAAAAATTATATATATATAGGTGGTGATCCCACTGGCACAGGTCGTGGTGGTGCTTCTATCTATGGGTAAGTTTTAGATTCACCAAGTAAAATAAACGAGCCGTATTTTTAATTTTTATATATCTCTTTGTTTAGTGAGAAGTTTGCTGATGAAATTCATCCTGCACTTAAACATACTGGTGCAGGTATTCTTAGTATGGCAAATTCTGGACCCAATACCAATGGTTCTCAGGTAAATAAAAAATAGAGAAAAAGTGGTGAAAACAAGTTTAAAAAAAAAAAAATGTGTTTCTTGTAGTTTTTTATCACATTAGCACCTACACCCTGGTTAGATGGTAAGAGAAGATAAAAAGAAACTGTTTGTGGAAATGATGGGGCTGAATATAGTGTTTATAGGTAAACATACTATCTTTGGTAGAGTAAGTGATGGTATGAATGTTGTCAAGAGAATGGGTTTGGTTAGAACGGATGGAACTGATCGGTAAAAAAAAAAAAAAATCTTTCATAGAGTTTCTTTTACTCTTATATCCAAACTAATTCATTTTTTCTTTTATATAGTCCCAAGGATACTGTTCGTATTGATCGTTGTCGTATTGAATGAATAAATAAATAAATAAATAAAAAGGGAAACGAAATTTCTTATCAGTATTACTTATTTACGTATGTTTATTATTATTATTATTTAAAGGAGAGAGAGATTGAAGAATTTTAAACTATCGCTTCATATCTAGCGTTATGTTCAGCACGTCCACTCAATAAGCTAAAAAGAAATACATTAACATGAGAGATTCTTTACCGAATATATGTACACAAAAAAAAACTTACAAGTAAAGAATCAATCCAACTACTGGAAAGAAAAAGACGAGAAGAGACCAACCAAGTTTACCAGTTATTTCACGGTTTGAGTTCATAACTTCAAAGATAACAATCAAGTCAAGGATCAAGACGATAAGTCCCACGACACCACCACTGTAAGAAAGCATATTATGAAGCATTTTAAAAAATCAATAGTTGTTAAACAAGAGGGAAACGTTTTTTTTTTTTGGGCTTTTTATACTTTGTTTCAATGATGTCATGCTACACACATTTTTATTGGTTTTTCAGAAGCGTTATTTAAAACAACGAAAGAAGGGATCATCGTGACGTTGTACGAAAAATTATGAGTGTAAATTATTCTTTAAATATGAAAATGCATTAAAAAGTGACTGTGAGTGTGAGTGAGAGTGAGTGAGAGAGAGTGAGAGTGAGAGTGAGAGAGAGAAAAAGATCCCATACAAGCACCTGACCGATTATAAAATTCATTTAAAAAAAAAAAATTTTTTTTTTTCCTTCTTTTTTCTTCTTTTTTGTTTTTGTTTATACGCGCTAGAAGACAGAATGGTTGATAGAGTGAATCAGATCCCATTTTCACCACTTCGTACTAGTTCTATAGGATTCATTGATGATTATGAGTCTGGTATGGAAGCATCAGCTTCTTCTATGGCAGAAGAAGAGGAAGAAGAAGAAGAAGAAGAAGAAGTTATGCCAAAAAAACCATTTCCAAATAATAATAATAATATGATTTTAGATCATAAAAAGACAAAAGGAGGGCATAGTCATCGTAGAATGAGTAGTGGAAATAGTAGTACAGATAGTAACGCAACAACTCCAAACTCTAACAAACGCAATCATGTTATATCAACAAAACCTGATTTTACTTCTCCACTTCATAAAAGTCCTGTAGTCATTCCTTCTAGACTTTCTAGAAAAGAAGATTTACCTACTCCATCATCAGGTTATGACGGTGATACTGAAGGTCCTTTAGTTGAGGATAACGTTTAAAATATTTTATTTATTTATCGTCATAATAAATAACCATCATAATAACATTCATATTAATATTAATGAGAGAGAGAGAGTGTGTGTGTGTGTGAGGGAGGGAATACGGCAGGTATCAAAAAGAAATGTTTATTCACCAAAAATGACAGAAAAAAAAAAATCAATCAGTCGTATCCATTTGAGGCTCCGGTGATTGGAACAAAAGTAGATTGATTGAATGAAGCAACAGCAGAAGCATTGCCATATTGTGGTTGAGGCGAATAAGCATTTGGCGGCCTTGGTACTTGATGATCACTATGTTCATGAATGGAAAATGGCATACTTTGAGTATGATGATGATGATGATCGCTATAAGGTTCTGTCCAATTTTCCTCATTTGTTTTCTCTGCATACGAACCAGTAGTAAAAGCACTTAAACGGGTTATAGATAATAGAGAACATTTAGATGTTCTTCTCAAGGAATCTTTAAATCTAGGTAACCTTTCTTTGCGATCCTTAATTTTAGCTTTCAAAAATTTGACCATAGCTGGGTCACTAAAGAATACGATAGCAACAAATAAACCTTGCAAGTTACAAAAGATACTATCCAACAAGGAAAGTATATATCCTGTCTCGAAAGCTACATTTGGATCAAGAAAAGCCATTTGATTTACAAACCCCCAGATACTAGCAATCAATGGAACTATACTTTAAATTAGTATCCAGATAAATAAATATATGTATATATTATCAACTTATGTACCTAATGGATATAATACACATCGAATCAAAACCTTTCTAAATACAGCTGTTTGATTTCGAATATATTTTTGAATCTCTAAATCAGTATTAGGATTAACTGAAGTTGAGTTCTCTACTTTTTTACGAATGATATGTTGTTCTCGTAGTAGTTTAAGTGAAGCAATTAATGAACATAGTGCAGCTATAAAGATTGAAAAGAACAAGAAAGCGTAAAACCAAATCTATTATAAAGTAGTTAGTTATTTCTACTATATAATAAACATCTATCCTAATTTACCCAAAGCATATTATTTCTATCAAATATGCGATGATAATATGCATAATAATAGCATCGATAATTTTTTGCATAATGAATATTTGGATGAGTTTGAGTTTGATATATGATAGGTACAATGGAAGCAATTATACCATACAAGAAAGCCACTGGATAATAAACTCTTTCTAATTCTTGAGGTGTATAAGGAATATTCAAGACAAATACCAAGACCAGATTGATACCCACTAAAGTCAAAAAGATAGAACACATAATACGAGCAAACATGGTAATTGTAGCAGTTGTTTTACATAATGTACTTCCACTGTATATTTGGGTAGTAGTTATATCTAGTGCAGAATTAAGCAAATTCATCACACTAGAAGCAAATACACACCGTAGTGAGACACGATCTATTTTTTGAGGATCATGCGATTTGACATAGATATAACTGATGATAATTAAAAGAGAACATAAAATAGATATAGTAGATGAAATTACAATTCCTTTGATAAATTCTGGAAATTGTTCACCTTGTCCTGCCATTAAATCAAAGATACTTTTTCTAATCATTTTTATAAATATATATGCAGTAAAAAAAAAAAGAGAGAAAAAGAGCAAAGTAGAAATTATGCCTTTTTTTTTCAAAACTGTATTTTTATCATTAAATCTCAGTCTTGATTCAGAAAGATTTTAACTTTTTACTTCAGAGAAAAAAAAGTTATATAGGTAATAAATCTTTATGCAGCTGACTCAAAATGTATCGTTTAACACTGAAGAAATAGGTAATGATCTAGGCATAGGATTTATATATATATATTTGTTTTATCGTTTATCATGATTAATAATCTCATCGATCCTATTTTGTATTTTAAAAGGCTTAAGTGACGGTTGGCCATGTGTCAACTTTTGATGTACGTATTTTTTTAAAAAAGGTCTCAAAAGATTTTTGTTACAACATTACACAAAATAAGCAATCCTGACGAAAAAGGAAAGACAGTCACAAAAAGCATCTCTCTTTCTTTTTTAATTAAATCTACTAACCCAAATTTGTTAAGCATAGAAAAAAAAGGAGGATTGCTTATTTAACCTTAACATGATAATTCTATTTAATCCAATCAATTACAAGTCTTTAACAAGAAAAAAGTCCCTAAAGAATTTAAATGGTGGCTGAAATTTTTTTCTTAGCTTAAAAAAAAAAAAAAAAAAAAAAAAAAAAACTGCGACACCACGCTTTAAAGGAGAAGGAAAAAAAAAAAAAAAAATTAAAATCTTTTTTTCTTTATTCATTTTTTTATTTTTTTATTAAAAACAAGATCTAAAAATGTCTTCTTATTCTTCATCTTATCAATCCTCTTCTGGAGGCGGTGGTGGTAGCAGTAGCTATTCTAGTAGCCGTGGTGGTGGAAGTTATCGTGATAACAGAGATACATCTCCTAGAAGATCAAGCAGACCGTAAGTTTTAAATCTGAAATCCTTTTTTTTTTTTTTTTTAGATTCTCACAATCTCACTCTTTTTTTTTTTTTTTTCTTTTTTTTAAAAAAAATAGTGCTTATGATAGCCATTCCTCTCGTGGCGGTGAAGACCGTGGTTATTCTTCTTACCGTTCAGGTGGTGATAGCCGCCCTGCCGGTGGAAGCAGTGGTGGTTATGGTGGTAGCAGCAGTGGTGGCTATGGTGGTGGTAGCAGCAGTGGTGGCTATGGTGGTGGTAGCAGCAGTGGTGGCTATGGTGGTAGCAGCAGCAGCGGTGGTTATGGTGGTGCTAGCGCTGGAGGTTACGGTGGTGGTAGCTACGGTGGAAGTGCCGGTGGTTATGGTGGTGGACAACAATATGGTCAAGGTCAAGGTACCACCAACGGTGCTGGTTTAAAAGATATCGATTGGGATTTAAACGCTTTACCTAAATTCGAAAAGAACTTTTATACTGAACATGTTAATGTTGCTAACCGTACTCCTGAAGAAGTCAATGCTATCAGAGCTGAAGCTACTATGATTGTTACTGGTCATGATGTTCCTAAGCCTCTTCAAACTTTTGATGAAGCCAATTTCCCTACTTATGTTATGGACGAACTTGCTAAGCTTGGATTCAACAAGCCTACCCCTATTCAATGTCAAGGTTGGCCTATGGCTTTAAGTGGTCGTGATGTCGTTGGTGTTGCAGAAACTGGTTCTGGTAAGACTTTAGCATATACTTTACCTGCTATTGTTCATATCAATGCTCAACCTTTGCTTCAACCTGGTGATGGACCCATTGTTCTTATTTTGGCTCCTACAAGAGAATTAGCTGTTCAAATTCGTGAAGAATGTGTCAAGTTTGGATCTACTTCTCGTATTAAGAACACTTGTCTTTATGGTGGTACCCCTCGTGGACCTCAAATTCGTGATTTAGCTCGTGGTGTTGAAATTTGTATTGCTACACCTGGTCGTTTAATTGATATGCTTGAAGCTGGTAAGACTAACTTGAAGCGTGTTACATATCTTGTTCTTGATGAAGCTGATCGTATGTTGGATATGGGTTTTGAACCTCAAATCAGAAAGATTATCAACCAAATTCGTCCTGATAGACAAACTTTGATGTGGTCTGCCACTTGGCCCAAGACTGTCGAACGTTTAGCTCAACAATACCTTAAAGATTATATTCAAGTCACTGTTGGTTCTTTATCACTTAGTGCTTCTGAAAATGTCACACAAACTGTTGAAATCTGTACTGATCAAGAAAAGCGTGGTAAATTAATCACTCAATTAGAAAAGATTATGGAAAACCCTGAAAATGAAAGAAAGACAATTATTTTTACAAGTACTAAACGTACTGCTGATGATATTACTCGTTTCCTTCGTCAAGATGGTTTCCCTGCTCTTGCTATTCACGGTGATAAACAACAAAATGAACGTGATTGGGTTTTGAATCAATTTAGATCTGGTGGACATCCTATTATGGTCGCTACTGATGTTGCTTCTCGTGGTATTGGTACGTATTAATTATTATTATTTTTTTCTATTTTAAAAAGAAGAAAAAAAAATTCGAAAAGATGTAGAGCAATGGTTTGTTACTATCTCTCTCGTAATTACGTATATATATATATATATATTTTCTTTTTCTTTTTTCTTAGATACCCATTATTATGTGGTATTTTTTATTTTCTTTAACGAGAAAAAAAAAAGAAAAAGAAAAAGAAAGAAAGAACAGAATTCAAAACAGGTATTTATGATCTATTATGTAATGTTATTCTTACGGGGAATGCATTATCTTCTTTTTCAAAGGGGGAAAAAAAAATTGGAAAGAAAAACAAAAAGACCCTTCTCAACTCCAAAATTCTTTGTTACGTTGGTACTTTTTTTTTTTTTTTGAGAGGGATATTCTTTTTTACATGCTCTTTTTTTTTTTTTCTTTTTTTTTTTTTTATTAGATCATCGATACTTTATTATTTTGTGGTTATTTTATCCTACGTTATTATGGAAAAAATATTTATATATATTTTTTTTCTCTTTTCTTTTTTTTTTTTTTTCAAAAAAAAAAAAAAAAAACTTGAAATTTCTTACTAACCATTTGTTTCTTTAAAAAAAAAAAAAAATAGATGTCAAGGATGTCAAGTTTGTCATCAATTATGATTTCCCTACCAATATTGAAGATTATGTCCATCGTGTAGGTCGTACTGGTCGTGGTGGTAATTTTGGTCACTCTGTCACTTTTTTCACTGCCGATAACGCTCGTCAAGCTCGTGAGTTGGTCGATATCCTTAACCAAACCAAGCAACCTGTTGATCCCAGACTCCAAATGTTAGTTCAATCACGCGGTAGTGGTGGTGGTGGTGGTGGAAGAGGTGGATGGCGTGGAGGCCGTGGAAGAGGTGGCGGAGGCCGTGGTGGTGGCCGTGGTGGCTACGGTGGTGGTGGAGGAGGAAGATGGTAAATTTTCTCTCTCTCTCAAAACCTACAATATTTATAAGTGCTCTGCTGAAAGATTGAATGCTACAAATTAGAATGTATATTTATATTGGAAATTAGCAATAAAAATCATAATGTATATAATCCAAAAAAAAAAAAAAAAACTTTTTTATATTTCTCTTCATCTTTGTGTATTATTTTTTGATGTTTTATTAAAAGTTTATTGTAATGATGTAAAGATATATATAACCAAGATAGCTTTATATGAGTAGTTAATGTCTTCCCACAAATCACCTTCATTATTATGTAGTTAATATACCTTCTTGATTAAATACAGGTATATACTTACACCAAACAAGAAGAAATAATACATATAGTTTGTCTATACTACAGTATTAGTTAATCTATGTTGTTGATAGTATGCTGTCCAAACTCCATGACTTTTTATAAGCACCTGGAAATATACGCTTACATTAAATGTCATGAGCAGAACAGGTGGATCCAATGCAATATATACAAACATCTTTGTTTGGTCAAAGTAAAACTTTAATTCCAGAGAGCCTTAATTTTTGTCATGGATTTCTGGCTTGGGAAAATCAGATATGGCTTAAATCAGAAACGACCTTACACAGAACGGCCTTAAATAGAGCGAATGCTGCTGTAGTAGCTTTAATAAGAACTGTCGACTTTTTTTTTTTTTTTTTTTTTTTTTTTTTGAATACATAAAAGTCGACCTGTGACAACATCTTGTATTTATTACACAATTCAATATTTGGTAAACCGAGCAATCACGGGGGATAGTGTGATGGTATGTTTACTTCATTGTCGTGCAGCACTTGGTGTTTTAATAAGTATCACTCCATATAATTACCACATCTTTTATATATCCATATTCTTTTGATATTAGCAATATACATTTTTTATGAACGGCGAAAACCATTTAGAATGGGCTTTTTAGTGAAGAAATATTTATTATCTCGGCGCCTTATTTCCCCCTCCCCCTCCCCTCCCCTCCCCTCTCACTCCTTTATTATTATCATTTATCAAGTCGTTAAAGTGTTTAAACAATTAATTGTAACTTATATCTTTTCTTTCTCCTCAAATTTAATTTGACTAAACAATGTTAAATTTCGAAGGGAGTATAGTGCTATTAGTAAGGAAGAGGGTAACTAATAAGTCTATCAAACGCCAAATTGCGTACAACATAGGGAAATGATGTTTCCTAAAATATGCAGTATAGTGCAGTTAGTTGGAGGAAGAGATTTGAAAACGATCCAAATTATTATTGAACCCCAGCGACCCATTTTTTTTTCAGCTTTTTTTTTGGCTGGTACCAGGGGTCTAGGTTCTTGAATAATTTAGTTCTTTTTACAACAATACACTATGGCAGATAAAGAAGAAACACCTGCAGTTTCCTTAAAGGAAATGAAAAAGTTTGAGAAATGGACAAAATCATTACAATATATGACTGGACTTGGTATGAGTGAAGCTGAAAAGCAAGAATTCAAAAAGCGTCTCGATGTTGATTTAGAGGAATACCAATGTAACCAATGTGAAGTATGGAAGGATAATCTTATGAAGAACAGTAAAGTATATGTCTATATCTTGTTATAGGAGAGCGATTTAAAAAAAAAAAAAAAAAAAAAAAAAAAAAAACTGATCTAAAAAGTGTAGGTCCACCTGTTAGATTCATGGTTGATCAGTTACGAAAGATCGATAAAGAAATGACAAGAGATGATTTCCATTGTATGCCCTGTGACAACACCAAATCGGGAGGATTTTCACCAGTACATGGCATTTTATTATGTCAAAATAGACTTGCTTCTAAAAATCACCAAGAACATACCATGGTTCATGAGATGGTTCACATGTACGATCACCATAAATTTAACGTAGACTGGAATAATTTGAAACATCAAGCATGCAGTGAAGTAAGCTTTTTTTTTTTTTTTTTGTTAGGGTTACAAAAAGTGATGACATTTAAAAAAGGCTAAACTGAAAAATTTAAGATTAGAGCTGCTAGTTTAAGTGGAGACTGTGGTTGGACACGAGAGATGCAAAGAGGATTCTTTACTTTTACTAAACAACATCAAACTTGTGTTAAAAGAAGAGCAATTCTTTCAGTTACACAAAACCCAAATTGTAAAGATGAAAAAGAAGCAGAAAGAGCTGTCTCGAGTGTTTTTGAAGCTTGTTTTGCAGACACAAGACCTTTTGATGAAATTTATTAAAAATGCAATGTAAGCGTTACACATATACAGTGACGCGACTTTTTTTTTAATTTTTTTATTTCTCCTTTTTTTTTTTTTTTTTTTTTTTTGTAAATGAATAAATATAGATTTTTTTTTTTTTAACTATTCCTTTTTCTCTTTTTTTTTCTTTTCTATTTTTATTTTAAAGAACATATAATAAACATTATGACTACAGCTAGTCCTTATAGTGCAGAAGGTGCTCAAATTAAGGTAAAGGAAATCCTCGCTCGTCTTGATACTGAGTTATCTCAGTTCAAGTATGCCAATGAGTTCGAACGTAGAACTGGTGTTCCCAAGAGCTATGTTGCTCTTGGCGCTGGTGGTGTCGCATTTTTGATGATTTTCTTCAACTTAGCTGGTCAACTCTTAACTAACGGTATCTCATGGCTTTATCCTGGTAAGTTATTTGTATAAAAAAAAAAGAAGGTAAATATTAATATGCATGGTTACAAATATTATAGCCTACGCTTCTTTCAAGGCTATTGAGTCACCTAGCAAAGAAGATGATAAGCAATGGTTAACTTATTGGACCGTCATTGGTTTTGTTCAAATGGTTGAATACTTCTCTGATATTCTTCTTTACTGGTTCCCCTTCTACTATCTTTTCAAGACCTTATTCGTTCTTTATCTTGCTTTACCTCAATTCAGAGTAAGTCCTAAAACAGAAAAAAAAAAAAAGTGATAGTACGTGAAAATTGTTTATTTATTGTGTTTTACTATAATAGGGTGCTGAACTTATTTACAGCCGTTTCTTACGTGTCTATCTCCTTGATGCTCAAAAGGATATTGACTCTCAAACCGATAAGCTCAAGTCCAAGTTCAGCAGCGCTACTACCGATTTCGTTGCTGCTGCTAACAAGGCTGATTAAAAACCATGATCATATCATATACAAAATAAAATAAAATAATAAAAAAGCACACATTTATTTAAAACAAAGATCACATGTTTACACTGGCATTTAAAACTTCTTTTTTGTTTTGGAATCCGAGCCTGCTGTGGCTTAAATCAGGTACTATTTTCTGCTTTTGCGTAACATATCTATAAACAGAAAGTGTGATACCCTTTTATAACCTTCCATCTATTTAAAACATTTCATTAGCGAAGTCAAGACTTTCAGAATTTAAATCACAAAAAAAAAAAAAAAAAAAAGATACGGCAAAAGTAAGCATGAAAATAGCGCAATGATGTAGCAATTTCTACTTCAGTTAAACAAATCACTGATTGCAAAACTAGGATTTCGGGTGTAAGTCCGCAGAATACCTATACTTTTTTATACCCGAAAAAAAAAATGCAATTACGATATATTGAAAGCATCAGCAAAACGTATATATGTCAGCAAACCGATTCAGGTCTTATGGAAGAAAAAATTACTAAGAAAATACTGATCCGTCTTCTCTCTCTCTCTCTCTCTATTTTTTTTTAGTGTGTTTTAATAGTAAATAAGGTTTACATGTACTGTTTACTTAGGTATAAAAGATGTAATAAACACATTCCGAAAGCAAATATTATGGCGTTCCTCTTTTTCTCAAAACAAAATACATGAGCTTACAATTTTAAAGAATCCCTAAATATCAAAATATTTTACTTTATCGCAAGACGCGCGTCGTCTCTCTCTCCCTTTAAATTTGATGGGAGTAAATAAACACAATTAAACTTTTGAATTGTGCTACTCGAATCACCACTGACAAACTTTATTTTAGTTGTACAAAGAAATACAGTTTCCCTTTTTAGTAGTGTTGTTAATATACATTATCCCAAAATAATGTTGCAAAAAAAAAAAAAAAAAAACGTCTTTTGAACAAAAATAAAGTTCTTTTTAATATGCCGATAAAAAAGACTGTTTGAGATGAATATTCAGTGCATGAGAAAAGAATCGATGCACAATTTTTTTTTTTTTCAACGGAACATTTTCGTGTTTGTTCAATGTACCTGAAAACAAATGCAAGTAATTGTAATACAAGTTTATTTGTTTTTAAGGGAACTGATTACGTTAGCGCCTTTTTTTTTTTTTTTTTTTTTTTTTTTACAACCGAATTCAGGTCCCTCCTTTGTTTTCTATACAGGCGTTAATATGTATTAATGCGCATTTTTGAAAGAAGTTTATAAGAAATCGGATATACATAATAGCAATTAATCCTAAAGCGCTAAGGCTTTCAGTCATCAATTTATTTGTCGAAAACATCGTTTAGGTATAATAGTTATCATTTTTATAATTTGCGAACGTGTATTTACAAGAACTTGCTGACATAATTTAATAAGTAACTAGCAGCGAGAATATTCACAATAGGGTAACAAAATCATTAGTACAAGAACGGCGATTTCTTTAATTGTGTTGAGTAGTTTGAAATAAATATATCAAACACGCCATTGCTCTATTTTATGCCGCTTGATTTAAAGCCATTTCGGATGAAAGGCTAAAATACGATTGTTTAATTCTTAATGTGCATTTTTTTTTTAAGCGGTAACCCTATCATTATAGAACTCGATATAACAGAGAATTGTTTACTCGAGACTTACTTTTTGTGACTAATAATAACAAAATAACCATACCCTGTAAGTGCAATAGACTAAACTGCACATATAATGTAAATCATGTTTTGTCTTTTTGTTTAAAGAGATATGATCGGATTTGATCAAGTTCAAAACAATTATTCGAGCCGTATCTTGGGCCTACTGTATCTTAAGTGGCGGTGCGCTGCCATTTTTTTTTTTAGAGAAATTATTTATTCGCTATAACCAGAGAGTTTAACGCTGACAACGTTAGTGTACCAGCTAGTTTTGTTCCGAAAGCCAAAAACAAAGGCGCAAAAACACACACACTTTTTGATCCAGTATCTAAATAGTAATAAGTTTTCAATGCTCGGGTTAAAAAAAAAAGCCTTTGAGACTGTTTCCGGATTTGAATAATATTTCTATTTCTTCTCTGTGTAGACATTTAACAATCAATTGAAGAATTTTCTAAAGTCTCATGATGTATTTTCTGTTGATATTAAATCTCTTCAAAGCAACGTTATTTTGATGATAACCGAGTACATTTATAGCAGTATCAGATCTAGAATGGTAAATAAAACTTTAATAGCTAAAATATTTAATTTTAACATGTAACTTGATAAATAGAATATATTTTATTACCCGAACACAGTGGTCGATAATCTAAAGATGCCTTGGATCACTATCGATGCAAAATGGAAGTTGAACAAGTCACAAACTGATTATTTGAAGACACTTATAGGTTTGATATTTGTCTTGTAATTGGCGAAACTGTTTTGGATTCCATAAAAGCTTTATTTATAAACAGTAAAACTAAGAAATGCAGGATATTATTGTTTTATTTAGACAGATTGTCATTCAAAAAAAAAAAAGCGTTAAAAGACAGGATATCAAGAAAGGTACGAAAAAAAAAAATTCTTCATGCAATTCTTTATACAAGAGTAGTATGACAACAAATAGAATAAAAAGATAAAGATGTTTTTGTAAATTATGCAAAGTTTCAGATTAAAATAAGTGAGTTTATTATTGCGTGACTAAACGTTTTTGTGATAAGTCTCTGAATTTCCATCTTGATTTTAAATATGTGTGAATCCCATTTGTTAATATAATTCGCATGAACGTATGTACACAAATTTACACACATAGTCAGAGTGTACTCTTTTTTTTTTATCATGTGCACATAATATCTGTCAAATTCTGCTGCATATATGTATAAAAAAAAAGAGATGCCAATGAAAAGGGAAAAAAGAAATAGATATCACAAACAAGTTTATATATAGTCCTCTTTAAATAATATGAATAATTATCATCATCCTTTGATATTATTGCATTGGTCTTTTGCTTAATTACTACAACCAAGTAAATCATCGTCTAGTAGGCGCTCACTAGTTCCGATACGAGAGAAGATTATCAGCAAATTAAAAAAAAAAGACAGAATAGTTATTTATTTTTTTGTTTTTTTTTGTTTTTTTTTTTGTATTTTTTTTGTTTTTTTTTTGTTTTTCCTGCTGTTGTTGTTGTTACAAAATGGGATCCAAAGGTCTCGACTTACGTCAAGACCTCCTTCTCCGAATCTTCTATTATTTTTAACAACACCCCGAGAAAAGGGTGTTCCTCGAATCCGCCAGGAGCCGTATTGCATAAATGAACAAAAGCATCCCGCTTTTCAGCGAGATGCTTTTTAATAACCATAAGTTCTGGTTCTTCTTCTACTACTAGATATAGTTTAGTTTTTTTGTATTAATCTATAAAAACGTATAAATATATATATTACCTTTTAACAAATCAATTTTTGCTTCTTCTTTTGAACAAACCTTGCTGCAGCAGAGGGCTTTTTTAATCATACAATCCCAGTGGTTATCATAACCAACAAGGATTAGAAAAAGGAATTGAAACAAAAAGAACGCAGTGCGTTCTTTTTCGGTGGTGATGTAGCTGTAAATGCCAGGAGGAAGTAGTAGTCGCTGGTCCATTTTATACTAAAAAATAATCGATAGAGAAAAGAAAAGAAATCATAGGAAAAAGATATTGCTTGTTTTTATATTTTTTTCTTTAATAGTTTATGCATCTAGTGAAGCTTTAAATTGGATCGTATACGGGCCCCGGTATTTTCTCCATTTATTCTAATTCCATTGGCTCTCAGATGAGGAAGTATGTTTTAGTTCAACTCACGTGAGAATATATCACATCACAAGTTGTTTGATCGACTCACATGCTAAACTGTCAAAAAAAAAAAAAATTATCGAATGAATGCGATGTATAAGAGCAGATTTTTGGAACCCTGATCAAAAGCACATAATACTTGAAGGGCAGAGATAGAGAACCACCTCTGCTTGCTGATTATACAGCATCAATAGTACTTTCAAAGTGGATTTAGGTCATACCATATAAAGCACGACAGTGATGAGATGAATTTGGTTGGACCAGAGTTATGGAGGCATGTGTTGTCACTAATGCAGTCTTGTAAATATCGCTACCACCAAGTAGTACAATAAAAGCCTTCCTTCTCATTCGGAAGGACCAGGATTTTTTTTCAAAATACCGAATGGTAACAATAGTACATATCGGATTTTCTTCTATTCCTTTCTGAGTGATCCATAACCAGCGCAAAGTTGATTTAGAATAGTGTATCAAGCTTTTAAAATGATTCAACCTGTTTGTCCATAGCATCCTTTCATGTTATTAACTAATATCAGATTTCAGTAGTTAATTAATACGCTGACGAGGTGTTGTAGGAATAGCGATAGATGGCAGCACATTGAATTATGAACATAACTTCTTTATATAATACGAGATCTTCAACAAATACGGTATTTTCTATTTTAATGCTATTAATATTATATGAATACTCAATAAAAAAAGAGAGAAAAATTACCATAAAATCTTATGCAGCGTGATCTTTTCATGATCTGATAGTTTGTCTCCATGTAGCAAAGCATTTGCTTTTTGATGTTTTCATGAGGTAGTTTGTTATGATATACATCATCATAATCTCTTTATGTTTTTTTTATATAACGTTTTTTTTTTTCAAGTACATGTATAATTATTATGAGCACCACCACCAGAGAATTCAATTAAGACAAGAGATAATTCTTGACCACTTTTTTTTTTTAAGCAATACACCATCCCACTAGGTCTTACTAGTTACAAAGTATTTTTTTAAGCCGGTTCAGTTCAACGATGTTGTTTATATACGGTCAAGAACAGCTGTTTGAGTAGTTGAGAATTTTGTTATTCAATGAGGTTCTATTTAAGGATTCAACAATCAAGTCCAAACTAAAAAAAAAAAAAAAAAAAAAAAACGTGTTAATAAGAATAAGGCAGCGTGAAGCAGCGTGCTAAAAAGTTTCTTGCAAATGTTATCTTTAGAAACATCATAGTCTTGCTTAAAGCCATTTACGCAATACAATGTATTGTGTATATTTCTGAAAGAGAAAACTTTGATATCTTTGAGATTGGTTTCACATTCAGTTATTTCTGTCTCTTTAGAATTTACAGATAGTAAAATGTTTTGTTACTCTTTTTTAGCCTTGACAATCACCTCTCTTTGTACTTCTATAAGCATAGAATGCAGATTCGCATTTTTTTTTGACCACTATACCATATAATACACTACACGAAAGAATAACAATCTTGTAAGTTCGAGTCTGCAAAGAAAAAGATATTTGTTCTTGTGGTTTATTAGATGATGAACTACTTCTTTACAAAAAAAAAAAAAAAAAAAAAAAAAAAAAAAAAAAAAAAAAAAAAAAAAAAAAAAAAAAAAAAAAAAGAGGTGCCAGAGAAAGAAGGAATCAGAAAACAAAAAAGTTATATTTTTCGGCTTATGCGAAAAATCAAAAAAAAAAGTTCTTGGACAAAATTCCTTAACCAACAAGCTATGAAAGAAAAATGTTAATCTAGTGACTACATAACGTGTAAATTGATAACACTTACCTAAATTTAACAAATAACTTGGAGCTTTAGTAGGATCATCTGTTTCTTGAGTTGTGAATGCGACATATGGGTTCAAGTTTTCATTAATGACAAAATCTACATTATGGTGTTAGTATAAAGAAGAAGAAAAAACTATTATTCAGACAAAATACCATAATTCGTATTTAATTTTTCGATCATGAAAGAAATCAACATATTTCCAAAAGTAGGAAACCCAACATCTAAACCCTAAAAAAAATAAAACACTGTTCACTCTTTGTTTTTCGATTTACAGTGTTTTTCGTTTGAATATATAATAAAAAAAAGCCAATGATTCTCCCATAAGTCAAATACAGTATCCAGAAAATTGGATAAATTTCTCTGTCATCATACTTTTCGATAGATCAATTATTTTTTGTAGCTATCAACTCGTTAGCTGGAGACTTTATCACGTCTCTAAGTCAACAATTCGGTGTGCAATACATGATTCTGACATATGTCCTAATATATCAAATAATAAATAAACCCGTCTTTTATTTACTCTGCAAAATAGCTGTATCATATAAAGTCCTGACACGTTCAATTATTGATCCAAATTTATTCCTGTACGTACTTTCTGAATCCTAATTGTCTACAAAGCGGTTTGATACTTGGTCGCGTAAAGTGTGCATGTAATATACCTTTATCATCATTATCCTCTTTACTTTAAGCCCTTGCTCTACCTTTGTCAAATTGAATAACGCACTACAGAGAATAATTTTATAACACTATGCAAAACCTGTCTATTATATGTCACTTTAGAAATGGTGCGTATAGTCAAACTCACGTACATGCGTAACTATTTTGACACTTGCAGAGTTTAGATGAACGTATAGTGTCATTTTTAGTAAGCCCCAGGATAATGAAGTTAGATATTTGTTATGTGTATGATAAAAGAAATATTTTAGATGTAACAGTAGTGTCTTCTTCGATTTAGGTTGCACGAGTACAGACAAAGAAGTGGTGTTTGTATTTTAGTTACACTAAGAAGATACCGTGAAAGTGGGCCTTTCTATTTACTAGGATCTACTTTTCTACAAAATTTTGTACTTTTGTGCCTTTGAATTTGCACTAAATAAACATCGCTCAAAACGCCGGAAACATTTTCATTGAGAAATTCACAACTTGCCCATAGTAAAATTTGGCGGGGTATATAAAAAAATGAGTATTTATGGAAAATTGAATCATTCATGCTCGACCTTTTCAGTAGACATGAGGACTGGAAGGCCTGACGTTGTGCTCATATTGTCGGAACCAAAAACGCAGGAACGGTAGTTATTAAAAGGTTACGATTACTAAGTGTACTGGTTCTTCTGCCCAGAAGTTTTTTGTCAAATTTCTCAAGGCTTTTTCTTTTTGTCGGTTCGTGCCCTTCTATTAGCTATATACATGTGTATATATTTTTTTTTAACATGTACATTTTTTTTATAAATACAATATTATTATTCAAAGAATGGCAGTAATGGTTGAATAAGAGCTAGCTAAAACTACTAAAATATGTATAAGTGCCCAAAGAAAGAGTATCCATGATGATATGACCAAAAAACCTGCATTATATACAAATGAAAGGGCTACTCCCATACCTCCCGTCACAAACAATGTGATTGCTCCTTCCAATACAAATACAAAATGAAATTGTTAAATGTTTAGATTACCTTAAGGATATAAACAGCATCGAATTGGCCTTCATTGTACTGGCCATTTGGACCTGCTGGGTTTGATCCCCTCAACTTGATTGCAGATATACCTCATTCCTTATATTATCTTTCATGTATAAAATAAAAATGATGACTTCTTCAAAGACTTATTCGAATTCTAGACATTTGGAGGTTTACGGTTGTATCTATTTATCACCAGGTAACAAAACAAAAGGAAGTATTGATTATAATTCACATCTGAGTCTTAAATCTTTAGGTATTTGGGCTTTTGCAGTGTTAGCAAAATCAAGGATGTTAAAATGGTACATTTTAATTACATTATATTAAGAAAAAGTTATTGGAGGAGGAGATAAAGGGTAGATATTTCTTTCTCACTCGAAATAAGCTCACTATACATACTTATTATTTTAAAAATAAAACAGGATATGAAATTTTTATTTAAAAAAAAAGAAAAATGATAATTCTTTATGACCTGTGGCTGTACAAAAAAAAAAAATGAGAACGTAATTTATTCGACACCACAAGATGTAGTTTCTCGGAGTACCTGTATAATTAAAACAGGTAATCTGTTATGGCCTTGACCATATCAAACATCGTAATTATGTAAGTTCAATTACTGCTTGCTTTTTTTTGTGCACAAAGTTATGGAGCAATCAAAAAAATTTGGTTTAAGCGAATAAATTGAATGGCCCAAGTATCCTTTTAGCCAAAATATGCGTATCTTAATATATCAATCATAGCATCTTTAGTTATCCCACGACAGAATTGAGATACGAATAAATTTATAAGTAAAAATTAAACTGGGTAAGCCTTCCGCTTATAGCAATCAATTAATGTGATAATTTGGCAAACAGATATATAATTTATGCTCTACTCAAGGATTCTTTTTAAATCTCTTGTATGTAATACAAGTAATACAATATATCCAAGTTTTGAATTTTCATAGCCCAGATTCTCACTAGATGTTTTTATTTTTCTTTCTTCATCTTAACTAACCACCTTTTTTCAGCCTCGGATATATCAATATGGATGAAGTTTATAATCTTCATCAACACAGTCGTTATGTTTTTATTCATAAGTTGAAATATTAAATACGTGCATTATTAATTTAGTAAAGATTCTACTTAAGAGCTTGAAACTGGAGGAATAAATTGTAAGATAAGCTCAAATATGACAAGAACATATGAAAAGATTGGAAGAGAAGAATATGGGTATGCTGAATATTATATTGATGTAAGGAAATATCAATATTAATGTAGGGCATTTTGTTTATATTTTAGCATAAGTGACTAAGTTATCTATGATAAACAAAAGAAAGAATTAGTATATTGGGAGCACACAAGAATTTCTAAAGATAGACTTGAACAACTGTTGGATCAGCTTAAACAACAGAAGAATAAAGATCACGTAGTAATCAATAAATTTATTGAAAAAGTATCTTTCGCCTTCAAAAAAGGAAATATAAACTAGTGAATAAAGATTATTTAATCTTGGAGCAAGTAGTAATAGAGTTTATTCGTTTGTTAGTAGATAGTATGACAGGTGATGAAAAACCGATCGAAAGTGTTGATTCGCTTCATTATATATGTGTAGTTCCAAGTATGTGAGAATATGAAATAAGAGAAAAACTACTTCGCCCTATTGTCGTAAAATATGGTCTTATCTCCAAAACAGATCGCAAAGACAGGCCTTTATTTCTTTCGGATGTAGAATCATTATTTTATTTTACACAATGCGATAAATTGACCGTGCCAAAACTTACTTCTGGATACTATAAAGTAGGTGACCATTATATTCTACGTAGACTTAATATTCTTGGAAGTAGTACAACATCATTAATAAATTTGAATTTAATAGGGCTGCAGTATTCTCTATTCAGTATTTCTAATGGTTTACAATATCCTAGAGTTATTTCCTCATCACCATTACATTCTATTAACGAAGATGATATCAAAAATAATTTGAGATTTTTTTTGAAACAATCGCCACTACGCTGCGAAGAAAGAGGCGCTGAGAGAATACTTCATCTTCGCTTCATTATGTATTGTTAGCCAATGGAAGGAAATATACGTCAATTTTCAGAAGAATTGCGTATTTATAAATGAAGTAGGCTTCGATACGCATATAATATGAAGAAGAGATTAGTTCAAATTGGGAAACCAGTGAATGAAACTGTTCATAAATAAAGAGGTTCTAGTATCAGCATTGTTGGATACATATGATGTATTTTGGAACAGTCAATTTTTCAAAACTGAATCCTTTGACGAAAGCAGATATGCAAAAGCTAAAGCAAGAATATTCGAACCTTACCACCAAAAAAAAAAAGGAAGAGAAAAAAAAAACAGAACCAAGCGTAATTAACAGTAAATATTGTTTTTAGTTTAGTTTCTCTTGATCTTTTGATAAGACTTTACATTAGTTACTCTCAATTGATCATCACAATTGAGTTATTGTTATTTTTATTGCTTTCGATATAATAATGAGGCAAAGACATACATTGTTTCATTGAAAATATATACAGAGACTATATACGTATTTCCCTGTAGGTATAAACTAGTTCTCATAGAGTTGGCACTAGCAAATGGAGCTGATACATGTCTCCGTTTTTTTTTATGTAAAATTTAAAACTCTGCCGTTTTTTTTTTAAACAAATTTTGTATCTCATTCTTCTTTAAAACGGTTTGTTTACAGTTTTTTGGCTGTAGAATTCTTCATTTTAACAGGAAAAATTATCCTTTGATGCAAACAAGCTTTGATATTCCAATTGCCAGTATAAGAACATGGTTACAGCCGCATTTATTGGAAACAGGTAATATATCAATGCTAATAATTGTTATTAAGACGTCATTCAGTTTGGTGAGAGCACATTTCTTTGTCTTTCTGTATAATTTATTATAATATTGTTACTGTATGTACGTTATGTCTTGGTTGCCGGTATGAAGTAATCGTCGTCGTCTTAATCCTTTTGAAGTTTAGTTCTTGTTATGTATATGTTCTAGCTCAAGGTTGATGTACAATATACTGTTGAAGCTCTTGTAAAAAGCGCATTGTTCAGTAGTTTATTTCTTATACTCTACTTGTCTATCTTCTTTTTTGCAAGAATGTCTACACACATCTCACTAGTGATCGCATATTTTTTATCTCGTGATACAATAGTTATTTGTAAAGTTTTTTATTCTGATTAAGCGTAAAGATGTATAAATAAAAAATCAACAGAAACAAAAAGGGAGGGAGCAACAAAGGAAAAAGATAGACTACAAGCAGGATGGACGTCCAGAGGTGTATTTTATCTTTCTGCAAATCATGATGCACAGAATCGGTACGACCATTTCATCGGCTGTGCCGGCATGATTACTAAAAGTAAACAAGAATTGATTCTTTTCAATGTGCATAAGACGCAAGGAAAAAAGAACAATGCCAAAAGGGTTCATTTTTCTTTTTGGTATTACATACAATTGTATTATTTATATTAATATGAACATGTTATCTTATTGCTTAGAGGCATTATTTTGATGAAAATAAAATAAAATGAATAAGGACCTTTTTTTTCCGTATGACCTGGGAATGGAACAGTTGACACCAAACTTTTTATTATATAAATGATCAAAATATACATTTTACAGCGATGCAATTGTTTAAACTTTTTAGAAAGGCTGGATCAAAAGGGGGGGGGGACGAGACTGCTTTAAATTTTGAATTTGATTCAATTGTGAACAGGAAATACGGGTGCCTTTCTATTTTATCTTTCTCCCTCTCTCTTCTTTCTCGCACACACATCAATTCCTAATATGACGCAAAGAAAAGAAGAATTATCAAGTAATTTGTAAGCTTACTCTTTTTTAAAAGAAAAGAAATAAATAAAGCCAGTTTTTTCTTATTTATTAATATGACTATTAGACCTTTCGTCAAACCTACGAATTGTTGGTGGAGCGATGAAGTATTATCACCTGCCGAACCTAATTCAGCGCAATCTTACCGAGACTTTGTTCTCATTAGTGAATTTTCAGAATTAGAAGGACCTTTACCATTAGCAGTGGTTTCAAATTCATCTTATATCGATTTGAAACATTATACCGATAGACAAAGTACTGACAATCTTCATTCAGAACAATTAAATAAAATTGGTCTCAACGCTTTCGACTTTAACGCGTTTGTTCTTAGAGTAGTTTCGGTAGATAGAAGTACGGAATATGAGTAAGGGTTCTCTCTCTCTCTCTATTTTATTTGATAAATTACTCATTTATGTATACTCTTTTCGCTAGACAAATAGATCAAGATTTACTAGAACCTTTAACACCTTCTTCTGTACTTGCTGACTCCCCACCTTATACATTTTCAATACCGGATGATACGCAAGTCTATTTCACAGATTCTGAACACAAATTCTTCGCATTTGTAAGACTTTTTTTCATATCAATAGCTATAATAATTAATAACAATTATATGTGTAGACACATCATCTTACATTATTCGATATCAATGCCAGAGGATACGTCCACCCAGTGGCATTATCATACATCACAAGAGATCCAGACAAAATAGTGATGCGATTTGAAGAACTCATGGAGCGATTCAATAAAGTGTCAGTAAAGATGAAAAAGGGAAACTACTCTAATTTTACGCTCGATTTAAAATTTCGATTGATCGATTTAGAGTTTACAGAATCCATTGTATGCAAACAACAGAAGCCAACACTTTCCTTACAGGCAATTAAACAAGCGATCACTGCTACAAAACTTATGATAGATACTTTAGAATCTAGTATTATTCAAATGAATTCAAAGGAAACATCTAAATCAATCCACACTCATACAACTGTACCTAAAGATTATCAACCGAAATGTATCGATACTTTATATCCTGTACCACATTTTGAAAGGAAACTCAGGTCTTTGGCCCAGTTATGCCAAGAACCTGATGATGAAGAGGAAGAATCTCAGACTTTAGCTCAAAAAACTGCAACCATGATACCACTTGTTTTTTCCATTATTGAACAACAGCAACAACAACAGCAGCAGCAACAGCAACAACTAAGTGAAGAACGATCTAATTTTGCAAATGCAATTACACATGATATGTATTCAGAGGCTATCAAATCAATTCAGGACATGACAAGTTATTTAGGGAAAAGTAGTATGATATTAGATGTCATTGATGATGAAGTTTTATTTATTGAACCTATTTCCTCTGCTCTTACATTTGGAAGGACTTTTATGCTGAATATGGATAACCCTCAGCCTAGAGAGTAAAGTCCCCTTGAAATCACATGTTTGTATGTTTTGTTACTAAATAGTTTTTTATAGAGAAGAAAAAGAAGAAACTAGTGTTACTTTAAAGGTAAGTTAGACCAAATGAAAATGTATGTCTTTTTTTAACTTTTTAGTTTTGTAAGTAGGACGAAAATGATATGCCTATTATTCCAAAAGAAACAAACGAAGAAACTACAAACCTTTCTTCTCAAGATACAGATGATGATGAATCTTATTTTCCTGTACTCCAAGCACCATTTCAGTTATGGAAAACAGAGACAACCCCAATGTATTTGCTCGACGTCTTAAGAAGATATCAATCATTGATTGTAGATGTTTTATTTTCTTTATTAACTGGAAGAACTGTGTTAATACAAGGGAGCGTCTCAAACAAACATAATGTGCAACAAGTCGTAAACGCACTTTCTGTCTTTGTACCGGGACAAAGTCGAGATAGACATCAGATTATTGATTGGTTTGAAAGCTCTCGATTTACTGATTCCCATATCGGTAGTATTAAATTAGTTGGAATTTCCAAAGAAAATATGGATTCCAGTATACATATTGAAGGAAGTTGTGTGCTGGATATTGATGTCAAAAATGGGTCTTTAAATTCAAGTCCTGTTTACGTAGAGGGACAATGGATTAATCACTTGTTGGATCGTATGTCGCTGTTCTCGGTAAAATAATAAATATATCCATTTATATTGTTATAACTTTAACTTATTTTTTTACGGGCAGTCAGATGAATCATTCCTTGCTTATTTACATACTGTGTTCATGACAATGTCATTAAAGGCATTCGTGTACCACCATCTGTATGTATGTGATGAATTTAAATTAGATGAAACTGCATCCGATACTGCAACAGTCAATAAAGGCTATACCTCTGAAACATCTGAGAGTAGTAACATCAGTAGGAAATGGAGTATTCGGCTATTAAACTATCTCAAAAAGCACGAAGACCAAGAAAACGAAATTCCATCATCTGCCTCTTCTTCTAGAAGACCTTCTGTAGCAACTGTATCCAGTGTTCAAGAAACAGATGAAGAAGATTACTCGGAAGAAAATCAAGCAACTGTTACACTGCATAACTTGTTACAAAAGAATAATCAGCAAGATAAACCAAGAACAATTGTAGGGTTGTTTGGTGCAACTGGCATGGGTGAGCCTGTTACGACTACTGCAACTGCAAGTAGTAAACATACCATGGATCAAGACTTACGACGAAATAGTGTTTCTACAACTTATACACAAGATGATGAATCCTCCTTAAGTAGTTCACCCAACTTGAGTGATGATGAAGGGTACGATTTGACTAGAGCGACTACCAGCGGATCTTTTTTGAACTTTGGGACAGAGGATTTAGACTATTTCGGACAAACTCATGAAGATACAGATGATAGTTCAAGTGAAGAAGAAAAGCCAAAATCGAGATCTCGTAGACCAGGCAGTAAACATAGATTAAGAAAATTATCTGACGTAGGTCCTGACGGTGTTTCTTACACTGAACGAAGGGGACGAAGATACTTACAAGAAAAATTAAAAGTTTATGGTGATGACCAAACAATTATCGTGGTATGTTTTTTTATGCGTTTTTTAATATATAAAACACATGATTAACTTTTTTTTCAATGGTAGTATTTGGCCACTTGCGTTTTATAACCGGAAAAAAAGGTTCGTATCTCTCTTTTTTTTATTACACAACTCTCTCTCTCTCTTTAAATATATCCTAGATATTCTGTACACATGCGAATCATACACCCGCCCACACCCACACTCCTATTATTTGTTGATACATATAAACATACATTTTCATCTGATGAACACTTATTAATATCAGTGTGTAACTGTAAATAATGAATAAATAAAGGTCATTTCCCTCTATGATATATTACAAGCGGTTTCGTGGTATACTGTCAGAAAAGAAGCATAATACATACAACATTGAAAAAAATTAAAGCAAACACTTACATTGAAGGTCACTCTAACGTTTGAGAAAAAAAGGGCTTTCAGGAGCTAAAAGGTTTAAAAGCCCTTGTGTGTAGAGTAGTATTGAATGTTTTGGACAGGTCCTTCAGGAAACACATAATAAATATCATATACTTGCATGTATAGAAAACCCCCTTTGTTATATACTGTTTTCTTTTTGTAAGTCGTAGTTATATGAAATTTATGAATTTCCCTGTTGTTAGTTTGATTATGAGTATTCAACAGTAATAACTTGTCCTGGATGTAGTTACATCCACTACTACACCTATAATTTTTTAACATATGATTACATTAAACTGAGTACATTTTCGATTGTGTAGCCAGAAAAACTTTTAGGAAAACAAAATTTTCTAATATTAATCAATTTGAATAAAATCTAAGACGTAAAAGCATGAGGCTCAAAAAAATCCATGAAACGGTTTTCATTCCGTCCACGAACTACCTTAAAAAATATTCAAAGTAACTATCAGAATGTGTAAAAATAAAAATTCTTGGGCCACACCCAAATAACTAATAGTATTTTTTGGCTACAACAAAGTCGAGTGTTGTTATATATATGTAGGGCTTTATAAATAAAGTTATGTTCAAATTAATTTGTTGTGGCATGCAACTTTTTTTTAAAACAACTTTGGGCGTTCCATTTGCAAAAAAAAAAATGTGACATACGATCGGATTATGTAATACAGTCGATGATGTTGAATGAAGTCATGTAGCCTTTACTCTTGCCTATTTTAAACAAAAAAGTATATAGATAGATTGTAAATATTAATGCGAATCAGAGTAATATACATTTTACACTAAATAAATCAGAAGTAATTACATTATGAAGTATTTAGTATAAGTGACTTTGTGCATATATAAAAAAGGATGGAAAAAACCTGATTATTCTGTTCTAAAGGGGGTGGATAGAAATTTTCGCTCTTTGATTCATTTTGTAATCATGTACGTGGTCAATCTTTCTTATATCCCCTTTTTTTTTATCGCTCCTATTACAATAATAGGCATTTTATCCTTATCAGTTATATGTTTACTATATGATATGTTTAGTTTATTTTAAAATGAATATATCGATATAGTAAATGCTACTAATGCATATATAAACCCCTTTCTTATTACCTACTTTGAAATGAAGTTTAATATTTTACCTATAAATGGTTATTTTTTTTTAACAACATCCTTTTTTTTTCTGTTTTACTCAGCATACATGGAAAACTATGTTACCAAATTACACAAATCGATCATGTTTTGATGTCAAATTAAATTTATCATCCTTGTATCTGCTTTTAATGATAGTCAATTGCAGGATAAGATCAGCGTACATCAAATCAAGATGATTTAATAAGTAGTAATAAGAGCTTATATATATACACTAAAAAAAAAAGACGAAAGATAAAGGGGTGGACATTTAATAAGAAAATAAAGATGTCATAGGAATAAAAAAGGAATGAAATATGCAACCATTTCACCCTTTAAAAAACTAATTCTCATATAATAAAAAGAAAGATAGAGAAAGAAAGAAAGAAATATATATGTTGTATGATGTATAGTCGTTCTTGAAATATGTAAATCAAGAAAGGACCATATGTAGTCAATTATATACAGTCAGTGGCGTAAAAAAAAAGCTGTGTATATACACAACAACGCTTTGACTATGTGTAACAAAAACAAATCCTTGATTAATTTATGGAGCAGTTCTGATAACATGAATAACTTGTTTAAATTATTCATTTGTTTTCTTTTACTGATTAAAGCGTTGATGTATATTTTTAATACGTGTGTAGATATAACTTACTTTTTTTTTGGGGGAGGGGCAGTGTATATAAACTCCTTTATTATATTAACAATTGTAATATTAAATCAAGGAAGAAGCTAATGAAATAAATATAGGCACGGAAGTCTCTACAGGATAGTAAAAAACAGTTACTTGTAAACAACTGTTTTGCTTACAGCATTTCATTATATAATATATAATTAAGATATATGGTTTTCCGAAAAAAAAATAAGTTATAGTGAGTATTAAAATGTAATGCTTTTTATTATGGAAAAATGATGATATATGTATAATGCATGTGTATGGGGGATATAAAGTGTAACTGAGAGAGAGAGAAAGAGATATGTATAAAGAAGAAAGATGGTGTATTTATAAAATTTCTGGGTGAATCCAACCATTAGTTTGAGTAACCCAGTCTGATTCGATCTCATACTTGTTGAGACAATCAAGGAGTTCGTTCATGTAAGAGATCAAGTTATCAACTACTGTTAAGTGTTAGTATTAAAAAAAAATAAACAAATAAACAATTACCTTGTCCCACTGGAATAAAATGAATTTGAATCTTGGGTTCGACTGAATTAGTCATTTTTGTCATATGGCAAATAAATGATAGTGTCCCTTCACTCTTTTTCATTGTACCGTACCAAACAATTTTTCCGTGGGGATACATTCTTCCACTTAATTTACCTTGATAACACTATATAAATAAATCGATTTTAGTTAGTAACAAGTTTTAGATTGTAGGCATAAAGATAGATTATGTATTTTACCTCTTCAAGTACTTGATGTAATTTACCGGCTGTTTCACATTCATGCTTTGAAAAACATTCAATTATAACTTCCTACATTAAGAGAGAAATTATGTAAATAAATCAACTTAAACAGGTCAAAATATAAATATACATACCTTCTCAAGATCTTTTCTCTTGGTGAAATAGCTGAAAGTTTTATCCAACCACGATAATTCAAGTACAGGATCTTTTGAACACAGCCACCATGCACTCCTTCTTGATTTATGCATTGAAGTACAAGTACTCTCAACTGGTTTTGTCATGATAAATAAATCAGCTGCATCAGCTTTAGAACCTCTTCTTTCTTCTGTCTGGGCTAGCGCACCATCATCATGAATCCAATGACGGGTAGGTAATAGACTAGAAGGACAGTTTTTTTGTAATTGTTGTTGAACTACTGTAGTATAAGAATCGACATTATGATCCACAAAGCGATCCCAAAGCACCTTTTTCTTTAAGTCTATAGAGGGGGCTTCCATTAATTGTTGAAAGGTATTTGTGGTGCTTTTTGGAGTTGGAGGTAATTCTAGTGTACGACAATAGGACATGGTATCTATTGAGGATTCGTAAGGGGTTGAAAGAATATAGGATTCTACATCGTCACTTCCACGACGAATTGAACGAAGCGGGGGAGTCATCAGTACATCATCTGCTATGATGGAAGATCTGCGAAGTGGCAAACTGACTGAACCTATATAAAAGTACCAAATATATAAATATTAAATTTAAAAAAGGGATTTAAGATATACTTACTATTATTTTCAGAGCAAGGGCTACTACTATTACTATGGCTACTACTAGCACCACTCGATGCTTGTACTTCAAGTCTCCAAGATCTTTCTTGTAATAGTTTGCATGTCAACTTTTGTACATTACATCTAAATAAAAACGCAATTAATATATGAAACAAAAAAGTTGTACATAATTGGTCTACATACCCTTGCGTGGTTAAAGAATTCAAGATTTCTTCATCTGATTTCTCTCTCCACAACACTTTAAGTGTTTCCCAAATTCTACCATCTAAATCAGAAGAGCTTGAAATTAAAGGGTCCAGTAATTCTGGATCACTGATAGGATCAAATTCAAGAGAAGGTTGTTGTAAAAATCGTAATTCAGTTCCCAAAAACGATTTATTTGTTAACCATGGATGATTTAATATCTCTGCCATCTATATATTTAAAAAAAAATGAGAATTACAGAGATAGAGAAAGAGATACAAGTTGATTATGTACCGTCATTCTTTTGGCCGGATCGACAACTAGCATACGCTTAATCAAGTCTCTGGCATCAGTAGAAAGGTAATCAGGTAAATTGCGATATTTGCCCGTCTTAATCTTTGCTAATAATCTTCCCATATGTTCATCATCAAAAGGTAAATGACCCGTCATCATGGCATATAAAATAGCACCACAGGACCATACATCCGTTGCTGTGCCATCATATCTTTTACCCTATATAAATAAATATTTTTTTTTTTAGAATAAGGAAATATGTCATATAAATAGGAATGTTGTAATATTTATGTTTATGACAATGTTGATTATATATGATAAAAACTTACTCTTACAATCTCAGGACTTGCATAATGCGGAGAACTAAAAGCGTGTCTGTATTAGGATGGCTTATTATCGTACAAAATGTTATATATAAAAAGGACCTACCCACAGCTAGTTCTTAGCAATGCATTTGTAGGTTGCATAGCAGCCATACCAAAATCCGCAATTTTGATATTCTTCTTTTCCTTGTCCAGCAAGATGTTTTCAGGTTTAAGGTCACGATGACTGATGTGATGAGCGTGACACCAAGTCAAAGCAGTAACCAATTGAATAAACAGAAGTCTTGCTTCCGATTCGTGCAATCTACCACGTTCAGCTAAGACATGAAATAATTCTCCACCTTCAAGGTATTCCATTACAAAATAAACATATTGTGTATCCTGAAGTACTTGACGTAAATCAATTAAATGTGGGTGATGTAACAATTGTAATACGGCTAATTCTCTCTGAACCGATTTAGCTGTAGACGATGAAGCTGTTAACTGGCTTCTTGCGATCATTTTGATTGCAACCTTTTCGCCCGTTTGTTTATGAATACCGAGCTTGACACGACCTTTTTTTTTTGAAAAAATATGATGGTCAGTATTTAGACTTTTTATAATTATAAAAAAAAAGGGGGTTTAACCAATAAGGAGAGGGGAAAGGGAGGTACAAAGACACATATATACACACACACAAATCAAAATAGGAAAAAAAAAGGGTTGTATAAAGCAACTAAACTTACCCGAAGCACCACGGCCAATGGTTCTACATAGTATATAGTCTCCAATTTCCTTCTTTTTTTTTAATACAGTAGGTAAAGTATGTGATCGTTTATTTGGTTGTTTTGTAGGTTGATTCGTTTCGTGATTGTGACGTGCTAAATAAGTCATGAATGCCATGATGTTTTTATGTAAATAATAAAGTGCCGGCACAAAACAAAAAAAAAGTTAGAGAAAAAGAAAGAGAAAAAAAAAAAAAAGGGAAAAACAAATAGATATATATATACTTTCAGTTTAATTTGGGGGGAGAGGAGGACGAGGGGGGTGGGGGTGACTATGTATAAATCTTGGGCGCCACTTCTCAATATGCAAGATGACTGAGGAGATGATTATAGAGGAGGAGGAGGAGGAGGAAGAGGAGGAGGAAAAAAAGGCTGTATTTTTAGACTCATTTTTTTTTTTTTTTTTTTTTTTTTTTACTCAGGGTTTTGACATGTATATATATAGACAATTTACTTTTTTATATAAATTGTATAAATTTGGGTACAAATATTTATCTCATTATATAAAGGAGCCAACAAAGATCATGAATCATGTTTGTTGTATATATCTAGAAAAAGTAATGAGATAAAAAGAGACAGGGACTGCAAGAATATGTACGATAAATGCAAAAAGACTGGGTATATGGATATCTTTTTTTAAATGGATTCAAGTAGTAAAGATAAACCAACTAGAAATATGCCTAAGAAAAAAAATAGTGGTACACACCGATGACTTGCATCAGCTCTTATAGCTTGAGGAAGCATACTCTATGGTGTGTGTGAAAAAAAAAAATTTAATTTCTCTTTTTCTTTTATTTTCGTATTTACAATTTTTCTTTTTCTTTTTCTTTTTACCTGAATAGATATTAAACACATCATACCGCTTACAACACCAAAAATAATACCAAACAACATTTGTTCCTGTGTAGTATCTACATTCCTGATAGCCAATAACCCTAGTACTGCTCCTAACGGTTGTGACATCCCACCCAGAAACGCAGCATAAGCAAATGCAGATAGTCTACTACCTGTAGCATAATATAACGGTAAAGCAATCAAAAATCCTTCGATAAAGTTATGAATCGTCATTGCTGCTGCTACACTAATTCCTAATTGACTCGAAGATTCATTGGATACAAACATGATTAATCCCTCTTTTTTTTAAAAAAAATAATAATGTGTGTTAATCTTTAAAGTGAACGTTCTGTGTGTTGATGTATAGATTGTAAAAAAAAAATCACAAGACCTAACCTGGGAACTTGTGTATGCAAATAGCGATGGCAGTTTGCATACCAATAAGAAAATAATCATTTTTATCATCCTCTTCTTCTTCAAAAATCACGGATCCATATTCAATTAAACTAGGTTGCTCGTTATCAAGCTGATGATGATGGTGGTGGTGATGGTTGTCATGATGATGATGATGATGGTGTTGTTGTAATATAGGTTCTTGCTCTGTAGTGTTCTTTTGAATAACAGAGATTGGATCACAAGTATGAATAGCGTGTGGTGTACAGAATTGAATAAGCCAAGTTAAAAGTAAAGTAAATAGGACACCACTAAAGAAACACAAAAAGGTTAGCGCATTGGATTCCAATTTTTGGTGTGAAGCTGGTAATAAAGTATAAAGCGAATTAAAGATCAGCACCCCGCCACCTAATGCCATTGAAGCCGATAAGAACTTTTTACTAGACGTAATTTTTTTACCGCCGAGTATTACTACAATACTAGCCCCTAGTACACATGAAAGGGAAGATATAGAGACCATAATCCATCCTTCTATTGAACCGTCAATCGATATCATCTTCTTGAAAGGAATATCTATAATATATGAAAAAAAGAGTGGAAAAAAAAGGGGAAAATGAAAATAAAAGAGAGAAAAGAGAAATTTAAACATGAGACCAGTTTAAAAAAAAAGAAAAAAAAAAAAAAACTCTTTACGTGTCACATTTATTATTGTTATAATTTTTTTTTTTTTGTTTTTTCTTTTTCTTTTTTTTTCTCATCTAAACTATCATTTTATTTTAATTTTTTAAAAAATGGCACTTTTTATTGGAAGAATTCCCAGAGATATGAACAACGTAAGTAAAATATGTAGAAAGCAACGTGAAATACCCAATCTAAAAACTATATATTTCCTTAGCGTGATCTTGAAGACACTTTCTCAAAGTATGGCAAGATTACTCGACTTGATGTAAAGTATAGTATTATATCATCGTTCATCATCTCATCTCTCTCTCCCAAAATAGATTAAAGTAGGTTTCGGTTTTGTTGAATATGACGATAAACGTGATGCTGAAGATGCCATCAAGGCTATTAACGAAAAGGGTGTAAGTTTATATTTATATGTATATATTCAGGTTAAATTAAAAAAAAATTAATCTCTCTCTCTTCCCACCCCTTATTCCATTACATCCAATAGGATCTTGTCGTTGAATGGGCTAAAAATGGTGGTAAGCGTCCTGGAGAAAATGAATGCTTCCATTGTGGCAAAGAAGGTATATATCTAATTAATTTGATGATAACCATGGAAACTAATTCAAATCATATGAATACAGGTCATTGGGCTAGGGATTGTCAAGAAAATGGTCGTGGTGGTAACGGAGATAGAGGAAGTGGAGGTGGAAGAGGTGGTGGAAGAGGTGGGTTCGGTGGACGTGATAGATCCCCAAGACGCAATGATCGCGATAACAGAAGGTATGTTATATGTATAAGAAAAAGTTTCATAGGATCTCTTTTAACCCCAATGTATTTTTTATTTCATTAGGGACTTTGATCGTCGTCGTGATGACCGTGGTGGCCGTGATAGATCTCCTCGTCGTAACGAATTCCGCGACAGTAACAGAGGTTACAGTGGACGCGATGGTGGACGTGATGGTGGACGTGGTGGTGATAGACGCGATGGTCGTGGTGGCGATATGCGTGGTGGTGATATGCGCGGTGGTGATATGCGTAGTGGTGGAAACGGAGAAAGACGTGAATACGCTCCTAGAGAAGACCGCCGTCGTGATGATGACCGTATGCCTATGCCTAGCAGAGAGCAAATCGATTAAGCCGCCCTTTTTTTAATTAAACCAGTTCCTCTCTCTCTCTACCTCTATCTCACTCTCAATCTCTCTCATACATACATACACTCTATCTCTCAATATCATAGTACAGACCAATCAGAGAATTTTTACAAACTTTTGTTTTTCTTTTTCACCTTATCTGTTATGTGAACGAGGTGTACATTTATTGCCGAATGCTTCCTTTTTTAAAAAAAAAAATTAAAAATTGAATCAGGTGGAATAGTACCAGACTCGTTAGGAAACAGTTGTAAATATATTTACTTTTTTCAACGAAGCTATAGTTAGTTGATTGCTTAGTGTCAAAGGTTAACATATTGGTAAGTACCGAAAGAAAAAAAAAGAGATCTCATTTGTATGATTGTACCTGAAAAAATACTGTGGACAGTTTCCTCCTCTTTTTACAGACCGTGTAAAATGCTTGAGGGTAAAAAAAAACAGTAGATGTTACGAAATTTTTTTATTTAAACCTTATCGGTGTGATCCGTGTGGCATGTTATAAGCCGAGTATATATAAAAGAACGTAGGACATTATCAATCATAATCATGTTCTAAAAGAAAAGGAGGAGAGCTTTTATTATTTTCATTACTGTATCTTTCTACTCTACAACTTTATATTATTACTGCTTGTGAGGAGATAGGATACAGTAATATAACAAAAACTTTCTATCCTTTTTTTAGTAAAAATTATATTTTTAATTAGTAAAATTGAATATTTTCTTTCGCTCTTTTTGTTTAACCGCTTCGTATGCATCTATTATAAGAGTCTTTTTTTATGGTTAAAGACATAGTAAGCCGCCCAATTTTTTTATATGTACGCAATCTTTTTTTTTTTTTTATAAACTCTCATTACCGTTTCTACTATCCTATTACATCTTTACCATCGGTATACGAAAATGGAATAAAAAAATGATCCACCCCTTCTGACCATTTAAACCTGGTGGGAGAGGAAGCTGTGCCGGGAGTAGTACCATGTGGATGTAGATGCTTAGTGACTATTTGCATAGATGATCAGTATAGCTAAAATAGTTTAAAATCTTTTATATCACCTGTAGACACATCCTCTTTTTTAAAATGAGATTACGGGGGGGGGGAGAGGGGAGAAAGATAAAGTTTGATTTAATTTCATTTTTACAGTGTAACAAACCTGATAAACACAGTTTTTTTTTTTTTTGAAAATTGTAATATGATTCAATACATTGCATTTTTGTATGCGGAAACCTTATACGACTCTTAAATTGTCATGTGCGTCAGTTCTATTAATACCGCGCAATGAGTGACACGAATGTAGTTTTTTTTTTTGGGAATTCTTGTTTGTTTGGTAGTGGTAAATTATATTCGTAAATATGGTACCGTCTATCTTTTTAACTGTAATATGTTTTGTTGAATAGATTACCACACAAATGACGCGAAAAAAAGAAAATACAGTGGAACTTTATTTATTGTGTAGTCCTGACGTTACATTGTACATGTAAGAGATCAATAAATGCATTTTGTTTTTGTTTATGTTTTTGCTTTGAGAAGATTTTTGTTTTACCTTATTCTTTTAAGAATAGTAATAAAATCAATGACAGTAGCTTTTAACCCGGGTAAGTTCGTTTGTCATGTATTTTCTGCATACAGTTAGATTTATCTGTATTATTATAACTCTAAGATCCAATATACTTTTCTAAAGGCTGGACTGAATAGATATGATATATATCTACCTGTATATGGAAAGTAAGTATACATTCACTCAGTTTAATAATGAATATTAATGCAGTTATCTATACTAATTCCAATCTAACTGCCTTTTTCCCATTCTCAGAATATACAAGTCTGGAGTTAACTTTATATGAAACTAGTATTCAATAAAAAGAACATAAATGAGTGTCAAATCGATTCGAATGTTTACTGGGCATACGTAATGAGTGTGTATAATAAAGCCCCAATTTTTTTTATTCAGGTGCACACTACACATGTTACATAAAAATAGTTTATTTATTAAGGAAAACTATTGTTTACATTTATAGAGATGTCTATTGAAACTTTTATTTATTTAGCCGTAGTTGATAAATACATATTTTTTTTTTGGGGGGGGGGGAGGAAGGAGGAGGGGAGATGAAATATAGTTTATAAAGTCATCATTCATTGTCATTTTATTTTCTGGAACCAATACAAATCGTTTCATGGTTGAGTTCCGTATTTACTAAATTAGGGCAAAACATACCTTGAGTGAACTATATTTACCGAATACCATTCCCATTGTATTTTTATTATCTCTTTCTCTATTTTTTAATATGCGTCTTATATAATAATGGGCCTCCGCAACTAAGCATATGTATACCAACTATTTCAGGCATTCTCTTTCTCTCTTCTTTTTCGTTTTCTTTCCCCTTTCCTCCCAAAAAAAGTAATTATAAACATTTGGATTATTTTGAATAGTTTTACCACATGCCGCCAAATTTAAATAAATAAATTAAATACTACTAAACTAAAATACATTCCTAGTTCCTTTTAAAGTTTGTGTATACAATTCTTTTAAAGTTTATGTTTAGTATATTAGAGTTGTCATCTCCTTCTTGACCTCATTTTTTCTGAGCTTGCTATATAAAAAAAAGTTTCATAAAGCGTGTATATATGTTACTCTCATGACAAATAAGTACAATATCCTTTAAAAAAAAAGTCGTAAATATGCCGGTCGAAAAATCTATAGAGTTACTTTTTTTTTGGCAGTCTTGATATGGATTGATGCCGATATTCTTATTAGTTACTGAAAACATTTGCATATCTTTTTACTCTAACTAAAGCTTTTCTGAAAATACCACTCTTTTACATGTGTCCTTTTTTAGACTCTTGCGGTAGCTTGTCTGGCATTAATGAAGAAAAGAAAACGCTGTTTCTAATCAATTTACATGATATCGATCAAACGTCAATTTCCAAATAAACTATCGTCATATTTCAAAAATAAATTATCAAACATGACAAAGATAAAAATAAACTACGAAATAGTTCCAAAATTTTCGATGCTTTTATTTATAAATCAATACTTGATATCACTTGACATCAATACAACTACTCGATGTCAATTTTTAGCAGATGATAATATTAAGCTTTACTTTTATATAACGCTACAAATATTTTGTTTTTGATCATTAAATTTATATGTATTATAGTATTATTTATATGTTCTTGATTTGACGTATTTTAACTAAAAAGAGGCGGCTGTTAAGATTGCATTATGGACTTAAAACGTTTCGTTGAATTAAACAATTTTCCTTATATTTCATTAATTTACCTTAAAATCTGTGGCTGTATTTACGGTAAAAGACATGTAATTATTATTATTATTATATATATATATATATATATATATATATGTTTTAAATATCATTAGATATGCAAATTATCTACATACTAATATGTGGAAAACTCTCATTATTTCGATCGATGAAAGAGAATGATATTTTCCAATTTATTATTGCATTAATCTTATATTCTCACAAAAAGACTTTCTTACATCGAAAGCTTGTGATACTAGAAGCATATATAAAACTGTCAATTATCCTGGGAAAGAGAAAAATGTTATTATTTCTATGATAGTTACCGTAATTGAATATAAATATATAACTCCTCTTCTAACTACGGAAATGATTTAGAGCTTTTTTTATCGGGTACCTTTGGTCATCTGAAGAGAATCCTTAACAGGAATTCAAGCGCTTACAAATATATGTTAAACACGTTCCTAAGAATTAATTAACTCCTGTGGATAGAAAAATAAAAAATACCCCGGATAACTCAAACTAATATTTATAGCATATAAAATTATCAGTGTATTCTCTCTTTTATCTTTATTCAATCTAATATACAGCTTATTTTATATATGCTAATATTAGTTTGATATACTTGTGCACCAAACCACTATATCTCTATAAATCAAAATGTAGGGAAAACAATCACATATTTGTTTAAGTGCATGTATGTATGTATATCAGACACATACTGTAGCTACATGTACATATCTATAGAGCTCAAAAAAGCACATAATATCCCGCTTCTCCACAACCATTACTCTAATTGTATAACTTTAAAGTACATTCAATCTAATCAAAAAAATATATATCTGCCATGCATTCGAAACATGTATTACTTATCTTATCATTATTATTTATGTGTATAGATATACAAAAATAAATAGCTGAATATTCATATTTTTGATATATATTTGATTTAAACTTTTTCTTATAATGTATCGATCCAAGCAAAAGATACGTTTTTTTTTACCAATTCTTAATTGAGAACATATTTTAATATGTATGTATAGACTACGAATTTTTTTAATATGCCTGGGTTTATTGAAATCTAAATATAAATGACATTTAATTATGGAAAGATCTACCTTTTCTGTACATCTGTAAGGTACACCGCATATATGCTTTTTGTTTGTTTTTCTTTTCTTTTTTTTTTTTTTTTTTTTTTTTTTCTTTTTTTTTTTTTTTTTTTTTTTTGCTCATTGTTTTAATTTTGTTTAAAGTATTTATTCTTTAGTGGCGACCGATATAAACTTAAAAACTAATAATTGTTTCAACTATATAGTCGATCTTATTAAAGTTATATAAAGACATAAACAGACTTAAATTAATAAATTGCATTTTATTTCCGCTATCCAATTTTCTAGGTGCACAAAAAAGAATATAGTTGTTGTATACATACATACCTGTTTTTTTTGTAAATCGAAAAAAAAAAGATGTGCAAATATGAACTAAAAGGAATATAGTATGTATAAGCGCATGAGTCGGTACAATATGAAAAACAAATAGAATCTTTGATTTGTATAGTTAGGATTGGTCCTCTTGGAACTCTGAATGTAATACCGCATTATTGCTGTCAATCATTTCAACTGACATTGTAGCAGTTTTGTTGCACGTACACGTAATAAAGGGAGTTATTTTAATCATCTAAAATTAAAGATGCATTGTACATACTTTTATGACCTACATGTATAGAGAATTTAAACCAAAAGTTAGTGGCATGAAAAATGTAAGAGAAAGAGAAAGCCGAACATATGATCTGCTATGGATAGGAATATATGCCCTAAATTTTTCGTGGGGTAGTATATTGGGTGTAACTTTATTTTTTTTTCAAATGTTGTTCATTGGTCTATTTTACTGGGAAACTTTAATATTTTTCAAATATTCACGTTACGTTTAAAAAATAGTCAATTGACATAATTACCTAAGTATTAAGAATAAAATCTACTTTTTTTTTTATTGATCGGTTATGTATACGATGTACCTAAAATAGGGAATAGGATAATTAAAAGTATCCGAAAATTTATACATGCTATAGCTTACTATTGATTTATGGTCTTAGGGGGGTTTTTTTTTATTTATATTTTTTACACACACTATTCTTTTCTTCTTAAATACAATTATCTCTGGCATAAAATTTTCTTTGTGGTACGTCAATAACTTTTAATTGTTCTTCAAAAAAAAAATCAAACGGAAAACAGCGCCTTGATCTCTTACAAAGAGTAGATGCTTATAACTCAAATACACACACTAATTACATGTGAATGTAAAACTTGTCCGATGATCGTATTTCATAAAATAAACTGACATATCGTTGCATAAAAAATAGCTGTGAACCTTGTTTTTTTTAAAAAAAAAAAATAATATTATTACGGATTAATGGTTTCTCTTCCCTTATGGAGATAATCTGGATGGTTTATGGTGAAAAGCTAAGCTTCAACCAATGGTATACATAAGCGAAGTAATCTTTTCTCACAGACAAGCTGGTGGGAAAACGGGCGATATTTTTTAGTTGCACTTGTAATACTTTTGAACATAATAAGCTAGAAAGAGGTTCGTTCGGGTTTGTATCACAATACATAATATAATTCTTTAACATATCGTCATCATAATTTTAACAACAACTCATATTTTATAATAGAAAATTACCAAGATGCTTTTTTCGTTTAAAGATACATAAAAAAAAAAGATATTTTCAATGAATTAAACGTTCGATAATCAAGACAGTTAGTAGAACAAATAAACAAAAACAGAACAAAAATTTACAGTTTTAGAATAATGTGGGGTTTGATGGATCCACTCAGGAGTTTTAATATTTATTACACTGTCATTTCGGAATTTTTGTTCACTGGGAACACACTGGTTGAGGAGAATTTTTTAATTTGTTATTCAAGTAAGCCAGATGACTTTCAGTAACTCTTTCTAGCCTTGGGAGTACAAGTAGTAATAGTAAAAAATAAGCATAAATCAACTTTGAACAAAGTTTTTGTACGCACTTGGATAAATGTATAAAAAGAAGATTATACTTTCCTGCATTTTGCTTTTTTTTTTTAACTCTATCTATTTTTTTCTATAATATATAATATATAATATATGAAGCATCTTTCATTGATAGCTACAACAATCTCCTGTATTGGTGGTTTTCTATTCGGTTATGACATTGGTAATTTGAATAATATAGGCTATAAGCAACCCACAATTTAAACTGACTCGTTATTTTTAATATGTATAAATAGGTGTCATTTCAGGTGTATTGGCTATGCCAACATTTCCAGAATATTTTGGAATTGTAGGTAACGCAGATGAAGTCGCTAAAGCTAAGGGCGATGTCGTTTCCATCTTACAAGCTGGCTGTTGTGTTGGTGCGTTATTGATTAATTTCCTTGCAGGTACGAAAACTTGAGATTGCAATTTTCTTACAATAGATAGATATTAAACATTTTTTTTATAACTTTAGATCGTTCTGGTCGTAAATGGTCAATTGTTTTAAGTTCAGCTGTCTTTACTGTCGGCTCTATTCTTCAAGTAGTCGCAACAAACATGCCCATGATGATGGCTGGACGTTTCTTTGGTGGTGGTAAATATTTCAGATAATCCGTGAAAAAAAAAAAAGTTTTGAAATACTAATTCATTTATTTAGCCGGTATTGGTGCTTGTTCCATGTTGGTTCCTATGTATATTGCTGAAATTTCTCCTCGTAAATTAAGAGGTAGATTAGGTACACTCTGGCAATTTTTGATTGTATTAGGTATTATGGTCTCTTACTGGATCGATTATGCTTGTCTTCGTCACTTACCTCCCGGTCATGCTCAATGGAGAATTCCTCTTGGTATTCAACTTGTGCCTGGTGTTATTTTAATGTTTGGCCAAATTTTCTTACCCGAATCATTAAGATGGCTTGCGCTCAAGGGTCGAACTGAAGATGTTAAGATCAACTTATTAAGACTTCGCGATTTACCTGAAGATCATCCTGAAATTATTGAAGAACTTGAAGAAATTAATTTAGCTGCCGAATTTGAAAGAGAGTCAAAATCTGGAAAATTCACTGAATTATTCAAGCGATCTAACCTTCATCGTTTATTTATTGGTGTCATGCTTCAAATCTTCCAACAATGGACTGGTTCCAATGCTATTGTAAGTATCTTAAATTTTAGTGTTTTTTTAATACTTGAATTTTAACGTTTTTTTTTTCTGCAACTAGAATTATTATGCTCCTGAAATCTTTCGTTCCACTGGCCTTAACAGTGACAATACAGAAATTCTCGCTACCGGCGTTTATGGTGTTGTCAAAGTTGCATTTGTCTTTGTTTCCTTCTTTATGGTTGATACCAAATTAGGTCGTAGACGTACGCTTATGCTTGGTGCATTGATCCAAATGATCGCCTTCTACGTTCTTGGCGGTATGATTTATGGAATACAAAAAGATAACGGTGGTAATCTTGTCGGTACTGTAGGTGCTGCTGTAGGCGCTAAGGGATATGTAGCTATTATCTGTATTTATATCTTTGCGATCGGTTATGAATTCTCTTGGGGACCTGTTGTCTGGGTCGTCTGTTCCGAAATTTATCCTACTCGTATTCGTGCTATGTCACTTTCTATCACTACAGGTTTCAATTGGGCCATGAATGCATGTATTGCTAAAGTGACACCTCTTATGATCGCCAAAATCACATATGGTACTTACTTCTTCTACGGTTCTTGTGCTATCCTTATGGGTTCATTTGCCTATTTATTGTTACCCGAAACCAGAGGTCGTTCTTTGGAAGAAATGGATGAGGTAAATATATATATATATATATATATTATCACAAGAAATACATGTACTAATTCGATTTATTTTAGTTATTCAACAAGGGAGAACTTTGGGCCTTCAAAGATAAATATGTTGTTGATACCGAACAAATCAAGCGTGATGAAGAAAACGGAATCTTCAAAGAGTAAAAAAAAAAAAATACTCAATCATACCCTCAAAACTTTTTATTCTATTATTATATATAATATATCCCTTACCACACATTGTCTATTTTATAATCTACCTTTACTTTTTCAATAAATCACCTTTTTTCTTTCCACCAATCAATACGAAATACCGAAATAAGGGCTTTCGGCTCGTTTGAAGGTGACATCACCTTAATTGATAACCAGGTATGCACCCCCATAATTTTTTTTGCTCGGGAGGAAAAGAAGTTTTACACCATTTTTTTTTAAAACACCCTTTCTCTTTATTTATTCATTAAATTAATCATGTCTGACGCCGCTGAAGTTACAAAGTTGTCCACCGGTATGTTTGTATATAGAATTCTTGTAATTTTGAAAAAAAATATTAATGAGTTTTGTTTTTTTTTCTAGCTGCTTTCGATGCTCGGTAACGTGTTTTTTTTCGAATTCAACACATATGAGTTCATCATCACTTTTATACTAACATTTTTTTTAATTGTACGTAATAGTTTCCCTAACACCAACCAAACTAAGCAGTACGTAAACATTTCGCTATAAAAGTAGTAACAAGAACGCTGATTATGTATTTTTTTTTATATTCAATAGCTGCTGGCAAAACTATGTTGATTACTACAAGTGTATCAACGCTCGTGGTGAAGACTTCGCACCTTGCAAGCAATTTTTCAGAGCTTACCACTCTTTGTGTCCTAACGAATGGGTAAGAGAAAAAAGAGAAATAAAGAGAGAGAGAGATAAAAGGAATTATAGGAAAAAAAAGAGACATTGAACTAATGATGTTTTTTTTTCTTGTGATTTAGATTGCAAACTGGGATTCTCAAAGAGAAGAAGGTCGTAACCCCTCCAACTTTGAAGTCTAAATATAATCTTATTGTCTATTAAAATTTTTTTGTCTTAATGTCTTTATTATTTACATGATTATTATTACACTGAAAAGAATAAATTGGGGAATTATTTTTAGGCTCTTTTAGAAATGCGACGTCTTTGCCACCAGATAGTATTTCCGCGAATAACAGTAGATTTTGGGGTAAATTTGCTTGTCTTGTTTAAATGAGTTAACTGATCCGACATGTCTAAATCTTCTTGCTCATTTTCATTTTGGTCAAAGTCGTGTTTACTTGCACTACAATCTACTAAGAACTTTACATATTTACTTGCCACTATTTCTCGTTTTACCCCACCTAAACATAACGTTTGTAATCCAGACCTACAATTTGCTTGATTTCTATTGATTTTCTCGATTTCATTATTTACACGCTGTACTACAACATCAAAAAACACAGAGCCAAGTGTACGTGAATCACTGATACTCATCATTTGCAAATGAATACAATGGTGAATGATTGATGTAAGGGTATCTTGTGATATTTTCTCTATATTATTATTAAATATACATAGTTGTAATAATTTTTTACATCGTGCCGGAATATAACGTATCGATTTATCTGTCAATTGACATGCGTTTCCAATGCTGAGATACTCTAAAGATTGTCCACATCGGTCCGCAATTGTTGCTAGACTAGAATCACTGATCGGAGTGTTTCCCATGATTTCCACCGATTTAAGTTGTGGGTTTGTCATGGCCAATTTACATAGCGTAGAGCTTTGAATAGTTGAACAATTGATAAACGCAATCGATTCTAAGCTACCTGATTTTAAATATTTTGCCATTTCATATACTGAGTCATCTGTTTTGGGCGAATAAGAGACAAGTCGGATTGATTTTAGCTTTAGACAGTTATGAGCAAAATGGGCTAAAGGTAAGTTCTGTGTATGACGTGGTGGAAGCGGTGCTGCTGGTTGTTGCGGTGGTAGCGCATTTAACTGTGGCTGTGGGAAAGGATTTTGTTGTGGTAATACATTTATCGGCTGCTGCTGCTGTGGTAACGGTTGTTGTGATTTTTGTTGTTGTGGATTTTGTTGTTGTTGTTGTTGTTGTTGTTGTTGCCTTGCTAACATAAGTTGAGGTGGTGGTAGCCTTCTAGGATTATTATTAAGATTATTATTATTAAGATTATTATTAGCCAACATATGAGGTGGCGCAACAGGCCGGGTATGATGAAATGTAATTGAGAGAGAAGAAAGATTCGGACATAGCATTGTAATTAGGAAAATATGATTTGAACTTATACAAAAGTCTTTATCCGAGTGTACCAGTTCAAGTGAAGTAATAAAATTTCCATACCGAGTAGTTATGTTACTTCTAGATAAAATGTGAAATATCCGTTCATACTCTCTTTCTCTAACAAATTTAAAGGTGGACCAAAGCTTTTTGGAAGAAACGGTGTGCCAGTCTTTAGATACCAAGGATGTCTCTAAAAGGTCTGAACGACTAAGGAAGGAAAATATATGTTGAAGTGGTAATGGCGGAATGGATGCTAATTTGGCATCGCTCGTCATATATGTTCCTTGTCTTGATTACAGTATCAACGCGTATTGTAAAAAGTTTGTGTAGAGTGGTGCAACAAAAAGAAGAAGAAAAAAGAAGAGAGAAATGGTTAAATAAATAAGAGAACGATAGAAGAAGAAGAAGAAAAAAAAAAGGATTTAAAAAAATTTTAGGAGAAGAAGCGATTATTATAAAAAAAATGAACTAAAAAAAAAATACATATATCTTGTATATATCTTTTGTTCCTTCTTTCTTTTGTCCCTTTTAATCTTTCTTTTTAGTTTTTTAAGGCACTATCACTGATCCTTGTTTTGTTTACTTTCTTCTTCTATCGAGAAAAAAGGATTGAATAAAAAAAAAAGAAAAAGAGTCCAGAATTGTCGGTAAATGAAAAAAATATAGGTTTTCTTCAACCTCGTTACAGCCAATGACACATTTATTTGAAGCTGTACAAAAGAACTTTTATTCTTCCAAAAGAAGTTAGTCTCTCCAGTTAAAGATTCAAATATGACACGAAGTAGCGGTATTTATCAATTGTTTGTGTTACAAACATTTGTTTTTTAGATTGTGCGCACTATATTAATGACGTTTTATGTAGATTAAAATTAGCTCTTTCTACCTTTTTATTTTATTTATTTAAATACATAAATTTCGAATCTTTCTAACAGTTACACATTTATTAAAACAGAGCTTTAAAACTCTAAAGATATTTTGTCCTTAACAAATCATTATTAAAGTAACGATTTGAATATCAAAACGCGAAAAAAGAGACTCAGGGCGACAGTATATGTAACGCATTTATTTAAAAAAAAAAAAAAAAAAAAGAACCTTCTGACTCTACGGTTTTATGGATAAACAATTAAAAGAACCATGTATCAATGTAAAGATCATACTTGAAAGTAAAACACCAAAAGAATACTGAGTACAGTACCAAACGAGCTAAAGATCATATCGTTTATTTTACAGAACAACCCACCGCGATACAGGAAAAACTCATTTAAACAAACGCCTTCATAAAAGAAGAAGGTAGGATTGTTTTGGATGCATTCGAAATTGCTCAGCTCCGTTCTCTCATAAAAACAGATTTTGGCTGAGCTTCGTAAAACCCGTTTCGAAATTAAATTTGAAGTATCTTAAAAAAAAACAAACGAGCCTGTTAAATTATATGCAAGTAAATTTTCAATCTAAAAAAGAAAATTTATTCGATTACATTCGAAATTATCAAAATAAACGAATCAAATCAAAACATTCAAAGTTAATTGTATTATCTTTTTTTGTTTGTTAAAGTTTAACTGTAGCTTTGGATTATGTAATTTGATAAACATGAGCTCAAAATCCTGTGGGAAACTTTGAAATTTACCAAGCAAAAGCGATCTTTTATTTTTACTTTTAAAGACAGGTACGTCATTTTTAGGAGGATTATTCTTTTTATAGGAAAAAAATGCACTACAGTTCCCGCATAACGTGCAGTAGCACCAAACACATTGCTATTTCCATCTTCGTATAGCCGTCTTCCTACCATATAAATAAATTCTGTATTTTTATAAGTTAAAGGCATAGCTTTGTTATATATTAAGTAGCTCTTTTTTACACTTGATTGAAAAATATATCTTAAATGTACTATGATGGTAATTTTATTTACTAACAACATACAGAAAGCCCTCAATGACGGCAACTATGACGACATGTTTGACAACGGAACAGCCCTAAACCTGCTGACTATCTCGTCGCCGACATAAATGCGTATAATAAGTACTTTCTGCTTTTTTTCTTTTAAAAAGAATCAAAATTTTAAAGTTGTATCTTTTGTTTCACATCTCATTTACTTAATTCGTGGATGCATTTAGATTAATTTAAATTATAAAATTTTAATTTATTGTATTTGTATTTTACAATTCTGTCTAATGATTTGACTGATTTTATTTCTTTTTCTGTGCATGTGACAGGTGTATAAAAAAAAAATGTACAGTCGTTCCAATAAATTATGTCGCTTTCTCAGAATAAAATGTCGCCCATTAAGAAATAAAATGTCGCTTAATAATAAAGCTATTTTTGCTCAACTACAACAGGTTATTGTAAAGAATAAAATAGATCTGCATTCATGCATAATTACCCAACCACATAATAATAAGAAATAAACCTGACTGAAACACCAGACAAAGTACTTGTTATGAATACCTCCTCAATTGTTTACATGACAATCAATTAAGCCATGTACTATCTTAACTACATAAAACTATAATCAATTGACATAAACTCTTGTTGGAATTATAGATAAACCAATTTCTATGAAAATGTGTTATACGTACCTTAACCAAGAACATTTAGGTAAAAATGAGTATGTTTCATTCAGCCTGAAGCTCAAGTAGAAAATTTTAAATAATGGTGTAACAAAAAAAGTGTAATATTTTGTCCTGACCGCACCAAGGCTTTTAAAAGTTGGTGAGAGCTCACCAGAAAAAATCAAATTTTAACCGAATGTTTGTGACATTCGCAAAAAAAAACCCGCTCACAATAAATCTGGTGAGCCAAACCAAATCCCCGTTTTTTCACAATAAACATTGTCGAAGGTTTTTTCTCTGACAATATACCCCGTGAGGTCTAAAATCTTTGACAATATATCTTGTCAGAGAGATAAAAAATGAATCGTCTTGACAATAAACATGGTTAAAAAATTAAAATCAGATTGCTTTCACAAAAGTATTTGCTTCATAATTTTTTTTTTTTATTATTATTATTTATTTAATATTAACGATATAACTATGGATAGACAGATTTTTTTTTTCATCATGGTTTATGTAACGATATAAGTAAAAATAGTATATGTAAACATGGCAGTAACATAAGGTATTAACGACGGTTTGATTTTATTAAGAGTATTTTTTTAAAAAAAAAAGAGAGCTATTTACATATAAAATAAAAATACTCGATAGGTATACTGAAAAAATGAACTTAAACTAATACATATAAGCTAAAAAGGCTGAACAATACAAGTAAACGAACTAAGCCACGGTACATTATTAACAAAAGGATAAAAAGAATAAAGGCAGAGTTATCAATTTAAAAGAAAAAAGAAAAAAAAACTACAAGATTATTATTTATCTTAAATAGTGGACTAATGTACCGCCTCTGCTGGTTGGCTTTTAAAAAAATATGTATTTGAATGGTATGGAAGTGTTTCTACAGCACCAACTATAACTATTTCATAATACCACAATATATCTTACTGATATTTAATGTTATGGTTAAAAGCATGTAGCTGATAAAACTAAAGTAAAGTTAAGTATTTTTAATAAAATTAATTAGCTATTACAGATATATACACTACTTTTTTTTTTTTTTTTTTTTTTTTTTTTTTTTTTTTTTGTGGTGTAAAAAATAACATTGACTAAAGACTTAGTAAATAAAATGAGTTTTCTTTTTTTAAAAAAAAGCTATCGTCGGATCGATCAAAAATGACCATGTAGATGGTGAGAACAGTTTTTTTATTCATTTCTCACGCTGTACCTCGCAGATGAAATTCTAAATTAAAAAATTTATGAACTTTCTCGTCAGGGCATGTTGAAAATGAAGTCGGGGAAAAGAGAAGTAAGTAAAATCATGGATGACTTTTATCCGGATTTATAAAAAGTATAACAAGGCATGTCGTCACGTGAATAAGGTTTTTTATAACTTTTGCATGAAATACACCATTACATCAATTTTTTTTTCACATGGCATACAGGCAGGTTTTTTTCTCATACTACGCCACACAAACAGGTTTTTTTTTATTATAAATCATCTTTTTTTTATTTTGTTCTTTTCTTTCACTTTCTTCTTTTTATATATATTCCTTCCTTACTTCTCCACTTTTAATCTCTTCTTTTGCCACACTCCTTATCCAGAGAAGAGATTGTTCCAAGGAAAAAAAACCTGCATAAAACATATTGCTATCAATAGTAAGTCTAATAATTTTATCAAAAAGTAAATGATTCATTTTGTCTAATAAATCTCAAATAGAAAATGATCCTTTTTCTTTCTTGTCCAAATTACAAGTGAAAAAGAACAAGTTACCTGTTTTTTTGTCAAAAAAAAACTGTAGTGTTTTGGTGGTTTAACGGCTAGTTGGATCAAATTTCATCCATGATTTTACCAGCACATTGAAAATGAGTTTTTTCACCAGATTATTAGCAGCGCCTGTTGAAAACGGAAATTACTGCAAAACTTTTTGCGTAATTTCCCAAATCTGTTTTCATAAACCAGATTCTTCGTCAAATCGATTTTTTAAAGCTTTTTCGACACTTTGTTTGTGAAAAACATCTAATCTCGCAGTTTTTCAAAAAATACAATATAAATTGTCAAAAAACGAAAAAAAAACCTCTCTCACCAACTTTTAAAAGCCTTGGTGTCTGGTGTAACAAAAAAAGTGTATATTTTGTCCTGACCGCCGAGATTTTTGATTTCTCAGTTAAAATCAAAATGTATTCTTGCGACCAGTGTGAAAAAACCTTTGTTGAAACATCAAAAAGACGCTTGCAAGTTTTCAACTTCCACCAAAAGGTAGCAGAGGTTACGTTAAATGGTGGTAATTATAGTAACTGTAACTGTTTAGCATTAAACTAATTGAATTAATTTAGTGGATTGTCAAATACATATGGACGCCCAAACTATGTATACTTGTGCCATTTGTTCAAATAATTGCACAGGTTACCAAAGTATGCAGAAACACTTCAAAAGAGTACATACTCAATATGAATTAAAAAACACAAAAAGAAGAGCAGAAGAGTTCACGTTCTCTGAAGAATGCGCTGAAGTGTTGCTTTCTAAAAGAATCAAAAGTGGGTTATTAGCGGATGGCCTAGACACTGTCCACTCAAAGATAACTTTGAAAAATGATAACAACGAGTTCAATTTTTTTAGTCTGTTAAACAAAACATCTATGGGCGTGCTTAGAAATTTAGGCTTACTGAATAAATCAATTAGCTGCACAATCAAAGCCCATAAAGAAGAGAATCTGAAAAATGAAACTACCCTGTCATATTTGCATCATTTCTACTTATAGAAACATAAGTAGATCAGGGATTAAAAACTAAACATTATAATAAAAACCTGTTATCTCCTGATAACAATATACATGTTTAACATTGTATATCATTATCAATATCTTGAACCTAAAGGAAATCCTCTATATTTAAATGCAGATACAACTAACTTCAAATATGATTGCCGGTAGAATACCATGAGCAAATATTAAAACATAAAATTGGGATTAAATAAAAATAAAAATAAAATAGATTCTCAATTTATATTAATAAATAGAATAAGAGATATTTACTGTTAATAGTCTCAATACAGGATTAGCTACCTTGTGTTGGGATAAGAACGACTATTACCAGCAAAGATACATTATTCATCTATTAATAATAAAGTGATATTATACTACCCGTATAAAAAATAAGAATAAAAAGAATAACGCTGTTGGAGTAACAAATGTCCCAACAATTGTCAATTCGATCCCAAAAACGGGAAAACATAATTCAATCCAAGTAAAACAATAGGATTGACCGGGTCGTACAATAAAAAATAGTTCTTTGACAATTAAAGTAAAAGCATTTACAATGAAATCTGTAGCAATAGATCCCAGATCGATAATTAACCCTGTAATATAATTACAAGGTACAATTGATCAGGGACATAGATTGTTATCCAGTCGGACAGACAGGATCCAAGATTATTAAGGTCAATTCTAAAGAGTAGAACGTTTATATTCAAAAGCAGAGGAATTGGGTATAGATTCATTTAAACCCATCAAAAGATGATCCTTTTCAAACACAATCATCAAGATATTCAGGATATTCAGGATATATAAAGATGATTATTATTTTAGTTTAGAAGAGTCCTTTTTAGTTTTATTTTATAAATAAAAATTACCTAAGTCTTTTCTCATTAAGCCGTATTGTCCACATACCCTACCAATTCCTTTTAACCCATCAGAACTTAATCTCAGCAAGTTCCCTTTATTTGAAAAGAAACTTGGAGCTTACGTTGCTATTACTGAAGACATTGAAACTAGAATTAACTCTGATTTATCCGACTTCAATCTTGCTGCAAATTTGTTTGATGGCTGCTTGAATTAGCGAATATTTCTTGATTAACCAGGAAAGTTTGATTCTAAAATTATAGTTTTCTAATAGCTGAGAGCTGTTGAGTTCTAAATAAATGGAGATCAAACCAGTGGGTACCTGAAAGGTCTAATGGATAAGAATATGAGGATATTCCTCATGTCAATTCAATTGACTTATCCAATAACCTCTTCACATACATATTTAATTGGACAGGAAAATAGATGTACGGGTAATTATGTATTGGCGAATCTAAATATAATGATAACCCAGAAGATAGAAGTCTTCTTTACGTGCTGTCATAAATCAACGAATCTAGTTATTTATCCGTGATTAAATAATTCATGGCATGAATTGTTGCTGCTACATAATGTATATGTACAACATATTTGTAAATAATACATAGAACCTTCTTATCTGTTCTATAATCAGTTTCTGAGATTATAATGCACAGTATTTAAAACTTAGGATCTTTATGTTGATATACTCGTTTTTTCCAGCAGGCATTACTCCTTTTTGAATCACATCGTTCGTTTGGCAGATATAGAACTATTTTTTATGATTCCGTACAGTTAATGTAGCTCATATATTATTTTAGTCTAAATTATACTCGTATATTGTAGCATTACATTGAATGTACTTTACAAATCTCTGATATCGTTTGCCGAAGTATTACTCTGTTAACATTTGTTACTTTTTTTTTCAACTCAGCATATTTTTTTGTTTATGAAGTCATAAAAAAAGGAGGGGGTTTTTTTTGTACTCTTACTGAGGAGTGTTACCAAAATAAAATAACAGACCATGACTAAAGACCAATCATTGATACTGTACCCAGAGCTATATTCGAAATTGATTATCAAGCAAAATAAGAAGCTTGTTTTTTGTTGTCAGACTAACCAGGATTACACTATTGAACTATGGTCTAATTTAACATTGCAAAAAAACTGGTTCGCTTTTCCCTTCACAAAATTGAATGATTACCAACTAGAAATCTCTACTGACAATTTAGAGCCTGGGCACTACGAATTCACACTTCGCTTTAAAAGGGAGAACGAGCCTTGGTCATGGTACGGGCACCACAACGAAAACGGCCAAGTGCACATCGTACCTTCATTTTCAGTTACGACGCCAATTATGCCGCAGTTTGATTTGATAGCGGAAGAGCTAGTGGTACCTGTAAACTTATGGCATTTTAAAGCGACATCGACTTCTCCAAACCGCTCTTTCTCTCTTGGAAAAATAAAAGAGGATGCTTATGTTGCTTGTATCAAAAAAGGGTAAATGTGTCTATATTTGTTCAAATGTCATTATTAATCATAACATTAGGTCATGTTGGTTGACCCCAATTGGTGGTCTAACGGAATTTAAACATGATGCAAATCAACAATGGCATTTTTTATTGTACAAGGAACAAGGTCATCTTCATCTATGGTTACCCATAGGACACAAAACAGACACTTGGTTGTCACCTGGACATGATAATACGATTGATTTTTATTATAATCAAAGTAAAGATAGTGAAGCTCATTTATTGGTTGCATCGACTGCATCTGAAGACTTTTGTCTGTTAGTTGAAACTGCTTTAAATTATTACACACATGTTATAAAAAAAGAGAATACTGATTTGAAGTATGAAAATCAAACAATGGTACAAAATTTAGGCTATTGTACTTGGAATGCCTTTGGAAAAGCGATCGATAAAGAAAAATTGTTTGAATCTTTAGATAGCTTGCAATCAAACAATATACCTGTCAAATACATAATTATAGATGATGGGTGGCAAGAAATAAAAAATGAAAGAATATCTTCGATGGACGCTTGCAAAAAAAAGTTTCCTGGTGGACTAAAAGAGACCGCATTTCAAATCAAATCGAAATATCCATCTATTGAATCAGTTGGTGTTTGGCATGTAATTATGGAAACACCGATGTAAATTTTTGGTTTGTGGTACTAACACAAGTGTACACATAGACATTATGGGGATACTGGAATGGTATAGACGAAACTTTTGGAAAAGATTACAAATATTATTCAGTCATAGACAACAAAAATAATGAAATTGGTCTTATTGGCGATCCTAAAAAGTTTTATTATGATTTCTATAGTTTTTTAAGTGATGCGGGTATCGATTTTGTCAAAGTAGACAATCAAGGGAGCTTCCAAGATCTCATGATAAAAGACAAATTATCCGTATGGGATTCCTATCGACATGCCATGATAGAAAATGCAGAGATATTTTTACAGGGCAATGTCATACACAGCATGGCACTCACGTCACATATTTTATTAAACCCAATTCTGTCACAAAAGCATAAATCAATTTTTCGGTACTTGCTTAATTTTTTATTTATAAAATCTTTTGGGGCTATTGTACTCACAACTGGTTGTATCTTAAAAATAGAAACAGTGATGATTTTTTTCCCAATGAAGAAAAGAGTCATGCATGGCATATTTATGCAAATGCCATAAATGCTTTATGGAAAAACCCAGCGCTGGTTGGTGATTGGGATATGTTTCAGTCTTACCATCCATTTGCTGAGTTTCACGCGACAAGGTACAACACACAGACGTACGCTAAAAAAATTATATTCTTCTTTTCATTAACCATATACATATAGTCGAGCCATTTCTGGAGGCCCTGTTTATATTACAGATGTACCAAATGAGCATAATACTCAACTTTTACATAAGTTAATTGGGCAAACGAGAAAATATGGGTACACCATTCTTATATCTCAGCAATCACCGTATCCAACCTTTGACACGGTTTTTGGAAATCCAATGGAACATGAAAATATTCTTGGTTTGTGCAACTTACATCGTGAGAAGCAGAATGGACTTGAATACGGTGTGTGTGGATTTTGGAACTCTGGTCCTCATGATCGCTTAGGCGTTGTCGCCTGTAATAACTGGAAAGAATTTTCCAAAACTCAGGTCATAGCATATGTGGTGAGCGGGTCTCAAAGGGGTAAACTGCATTTTTTAAATTGGGATGAGCAGGGCTTACCCAATAAAAATAAATCTGGTATAAAGTCATGTGTAATGAGTGTACGTGTGAAAGGGTTGGAATCATGCTTGGTATCTATCAGTGCAATACGCTCATTAGGTGACGTTTCTGTTGCTTGTTTAGGACTGATTGACAAGTTCAATGGGATTGCTTCTATTTTACAAACAAGCCTGGGTCAGCATTATGAAGCACACCTAACACACAGAAGTAGTAGATGTGCATTTTGGATTAACACCAAACCAGCTAAGATTCTTTTAGACGATCAAATATTAAAACCAAGCATTGTTTGGAATTGGGATAGCAATACAGGATTGCTACAACTGGATATGATGGCGGTACCTTTAAATATAATGACTGATGATGCATTCTGTATAAAGATATACATGTAATTAACAGAATATGTGCAACTCCAAGCCAACAGGATATACTTTTTTTTTTTTTTTTGATTTACAAACTTTTTACTTGACGACTCCATATTTAATTAAAGTTTTTTTTTTCATTTTAAATATCAAAAATTTTACATGTTTTATTATTTGTTCCAACTGATAGTCAATTTTTGAAACAAGTTGAAGGGCTGAACCCCGCGCTGTCCTGAATTTTTTTTAGAGCCGTACCATCAGGCTTGCAAAAAGATTGATTTAGACAAAAATTAAGAAAATATTGCTCAGCCTGTACAACTATTATCACTTATGTCTTTTTCAACTATATTCTTTTTTTTTTTTTTTTTTTTTTTTTTTTTTTTTTTTTTTTTTTGTAGTACCCCAAGAATTCATCTTAAAAAATCGACTAAAAAAAATTCAATCAAGGTAGGTTTTTTCTCTTGATTTTATTTTTTAAATAAATTTAGAAATTATTGTGGCATATACCTTGAAAATGTTTGTTCAAAATCGATTCTTGATTACTGATACCGTAGAGTGTTGCAAATAAGCTATAACATCTTCGACTTCTATCTGCCTTGATATATAGTATTTTAGAAGCTTCAGTCTCCCAAGTCAGCAACATCCTTTAAAAGATCAAGCTCTGTTAAGAGCATAACCAGACAAACTAAGCTGACCAATTACACATATGATCTTGTAACTGATCCGAGGTAACAGAGGAAAAAACCTTCCGCCATAAACTTTATTATTTAGGAGGAAGCATGATGAGGAGAAGCTACAATTTTCTTCTACAAATGATTTATTTACTTTAGGTATTATTTATTAGGACATAGAACTACATGATGTTTACACAGTTACATATATATGTGTAATAAATGTTCATAAAAAAATGGGCTGAGGTCGTTTTCAAAAGAAGAATTTTTTTGATAACCAATAAGCGCTATATGATATCTTTATATTGATGTGGTCACGCTAATAATAAAAGAGTGGTATAAGGTATGCACTGCAGTATAGTGGCATTATAATATTTTGATATCTTTTATCTTTATAGATTTCTTTTGTTCAATTTAAAAGAAATGCTTGATGTTTCTTTCATTAGCCTTTTCATTCTTATATAGTATACAATGAAATGGCTTGAGCCTGACTAGCCTCCGTTACTAAGGTCTATTATAATACTATTTATTTAGTACAATTATAAAGAAGGTAGAGGTATAAGTGCATCATACGGGCGAGATTGTGGTTATGTGCTATCGCCAATCGATTATATTTGCGGGTATAATACACTCCTTTTATTTAGAGGAAAGAACCACCTAATCCACCCCTAAAAGTAATGCTATTCTTTTCAATTCATACTCCATAGATTTTGATTTTTTTTTCTTCAAAGCGATCTTTCGAATGATTATTTTTCTAACCTTCATTATCAATTGTCTTTTTTAATCACATTGACGACCTTCCTTACAATACAAAAGTGTAGTAGGTAAAAAGAAACACCTCGACTTTTTAGATTGCATTTCTGGTTAATAAAATCCCTAAAACCTATCATTGCTCTATAGTCAACAACTGCCTAATTAAGCTTTATCGACCTTTTCAACCCACATAAAAAATATTAACATTAATGAAAAATGTTAACATTAACATTTGGTATTAACTTTAAATCCCAGCACTAACATTTTTTGTACTTTTTTTTTACTAGATTGATAATGATGTTTTCGAATATATATATATATATTATTGGCTTCCAGGATCGGTTTGAAATGACCGTCTTTTATTTGCTAGTGCTGGTAGTATCTCTACGTTCAAATAATAGATTTAGTAAAGAATTGATAACATTTTTACTTGAACTAATATCAAAAGACGATATACGGCTTTTAAGCAACAAGTAGTAGCTAGTATCAATTGTAGAAAAGCACATTAGCACAATAGGCTTCGCAACTTCTTATACATGTATTTGACATAGGTTAATTTTCATCTTTTTTTTTCCCAAAAAGTGCATAAAAATATTTATTTATTTATTAGCAAAAATCATATGGTCAAAAAATTAGGTCATCTTGACATAAAAAAAAAATACATAAAAGCTGCTTTTGGCAAGAGAAGCTTTTCTTCCTTTTTCTTTTCTCTCTTTACTCTTTGATCTTATCTCTTATTGATTCTCTCTTGCCGGCCTTCATCTACTTAATACATATAAAAAAAAATCTAACACTTTTTTTTTTTTTGTATTATAGTATGTATTAATGTTATTTGTCTTTTTTATATATATGGTACGTATAAAAGTATAAAACAAATATAAAAAGTACTTTTATCTAACTCTATTATTATACCAGTTTTTTTTTTTTTCTAGTTACAGGTTCGTGGGTGCTCTGGTGATGGTTTTTTCTCTTTTGTAGTGGACTGGATTTTAGGTATATAAATTTAACATATTGATTATATAGTGTTTATATTGGCTCCTAATTAATATGGCTCTTTTTAGGATTACGTGTGGATGTTGTGGGTGTGGATTAAAGGTAATGCTTATATTTAATTCTAATACATATCCCATTTACTCACTCATATTAAAATATAGGTAATATTTTTCTCTTTTTCTTTTAAGATGAGGCTGGTAAGAGCTTGGCCCAGAGAGGTTTTTCAATCAAGTGGTATAATCATTTGAGTCGGTGTTTCTCTATCAAAGGTGTTTGGTTTGCTTCATGTTCTCTTTCTCTTATGGCTTCTTTCTCGTGACTCTCTTTCTCTTCTGGTTGGTCTTTTTCAAGGATGTGAAGGAATACACTTGTACTTTTCTCTTAATAAATTACCTTTTAAACGTGTTGCTATTTACTTTAATAAAAAAGAATAATCCTTTGATTATAACATAAAATAATAAAATGACTTCTTAGTGGTAAATGAAAGCCTTGTTTTATTCTTTCTTGGCAGTAAACTAATATTACATTACGCTTTAAAATAATTTCAGTAAGTCATTTTTTTTTTAGTCGAACACAATCATTAAACCTGTGTTGACAGGTTATAGCTTTATAAAAATTTTTTGTGACACGGTTGGTAAAAAAAAAAAGACTTGTTACACGACATGAAAAAAAAATATGCAAAATATGCAACTGCGCTCAATAATAAAAAAGGAAAGCTCTAGAATCATTATGTCTACACGAAATCATAGAGATTTAAGCATAAGTATCAATTTATGACTTTTATAATATATATATATTAAGTGTAAACATATAGTTTTGAAAAGTTTCCTTTTTTTTTTTTTTTTTTTTTTTTTTTAGATTCAGTTATCATGACTCAAATAGTAATATTAGTCTGTTTACTGTCAACACAGCGCCAAAGGGAGTAATGACGTTAAATATTTTTGTTGATGTTTCAAAAAAAAAATTGTTGGTTTTTCAAAAAAAAACATGGGATAAAAGTTAAGAGAAATATTGAAGGAGCATACATACATTACTCCCTAGCTTGACATGAATTATGGTTAACGTGAAGCTACTTCTTAGCATAATTATATCAGTCTTTTTTTCAAAAGGATTAGAAATTGTTTGCTTTTTCAGTTGACTTGATTGAAAGTAAAAGATCGACAATCATGTGGATTTTTTTTTAATTCCGGTAAAAAAACTTGTTATAGTTTCTTATAGCAAGAAAAAATGAATGTGACCAATAGTTTATGACTCTAATCCTTTTCTGTGAAGAGATAACTACATCTCAGAATAGGGGGTATTCATGTTGTAGCACTTAGTAATTGATACAATTTAATAATTTAAGTTTATTTTCCCTTTAAAAATCAAAAATAGAAAATAGAAAAAAAATGTGGCAAGTTTTAAGATACCACAAAACAACGACGTTGAAAGAAGAACAACAACTAAAACAACAACAGCAACAGAAGCAACAGCAGCAACAACAGCAACAGCAGCAACAGCAGCAACAGCAGCAACAGCAGCAACAGCAATAACAACAACAATCTTTTTTTACAAACCAAGCTCATTTTGCAAGCCTTCGAGAAAGCTTGCAGCATGTTCTAATACTTCTGGGCCGGCTTCTTCATCTTCTTCGTCATCATCTTCTTCATCTTCTTCTTCATCTTCTTCTTCATCTTCTTCATCTTCATCTTCTTCATCATTATCTTCACTCTCTTCCTCCTCACTCTCTTCTTCACTGCTTAGTTCTTCAGTGTTATCTTCTGAAACAAATGCATCTAATTGTACAATATATATATTGATTAATACTATTTGTATTTACATGGCCCTATTGTACTATTTGAATATTACCAAGAATTTGAACTTCTGCTTCTTCATTTATGTTATAGGGTATGAATACAATTTCATCTACGATAAGACCATTATCATCTGTTGAAATGATATCAATATCCATCAAATCGTCTTCCATGCTATCATCATTTACGCTAACAACGTCCACTTCCATGGGATCATTATTGTCTTGCATATTTTTGTAATAATCCTCAGTTAAATCTTCTACTTCCGTCATAACGATATCCTCGTCATAATTGATCTCAAGGATACAATCATCCAAACCGTTGGCTAATTCCATAAAAATATCACCATCATCGTCAGCTTCTAAAGGTGGCTGCTGTGGGTTATTCCATAAATTGGCAAGAACCATTCTGTCATATTCAGTGGGATATAAAAAATCGTTTGATTGCATTATAATATGTATTTATCAAAAGGTAAAAAATAAAGGTAAAAATAAAGATAAAAAAAAAAGATAAAAAAAAAGGTAAAAACAAATATAAAGAACTCTTTCAGGTTTTGAAAAAAAAAACAATATTTATACCTTTCTTTCTCTGTATACAACTCCGATTTTTTTTTTAAAAAAGGATGTTCCTTTATCTTATTAATAAAATGTTAAAAATTCGTTGTTTATGCATCAATTGACTCTTGATCAGAAAGCCTGGGTAGTTTCCAGAAAAAATCAAGGTCGCTTCAATCTCTGAAATTGCTCGTGAACTTAATTTTTCTTGTAGACCTATATGTTATGAAGAAACATCAACTTTTCAACGAAAAACAACTCCTGGAAGACTAGCATCGAGTTATATTTACGGATGAATCAAGCTTTCACACTAGTCGTTGCTCTAGCATTGTTTGTGTAGGGCGTAGACTTAATAAAGTCAAGCTTCCATCATGTTTGGCGCCAACATTTCAAAGCGGAAGATCTTCCTTTTCTGTTTGAGGCGGTATTTCTTACAACCGACGTTCTCCGTTGATGATTTTTCAGAAAGGTGAAAGAACAAGTGCTTCACTCATCAATCGAGTATACGAACCTGATTTGAAGGACATCTACAACGGCTACACAAACTCACCAATTATTATGAAGACTGCACCCATTCATACGTTAAAGCTTGCTCAAATTGGAAGAAAGATGAAAATATGGTTTGTTCAAATTGGAAACCACAGTCTCCTGATTTAAATCCTATTGAGAATGTTTGGATGAAGATGAAAGCAATAAAGAAACGACGTTTGCATAATGCGACAAGAATGACAGCTTTGGAAATAATTGTAGCTTATGAGTGGGAGAACGTAGGCGTTGATTATATTAATAAGCTTATTTATTCTATACCTCAGCAAATGAAGGCTGTAATAAGAAACAAAGGTTACCCAATATAATATTGAGCATACCAAGACTTGTTTAAATTGCTTTTTTTTTTTTAAAAAAAAAAAAAGAGTTATATCAATATGTTCCTTATAGCTTTTTCTACATGATATTTATTTTTCATTCCACTATTAAGAAATTTCTTTCAACAATCAGTATCATAGATGTATGCATTATCTACAGAACTTTTTAGAGTTATAGGGTGGTACTTATTTGTCGTAGTAGGTGACTGTAAGTTAAAAAAAAAATGCATATAGTATCTCTTGAAATACTTTACTACATTTTCATATTACTCCACAAGACTTCCTGGCTCTATTTGTTGACTTTATAGTAATGCTGCTATATGCATAAACATCTTAACATTTTTTCACTAATATATATTTACATGATCCTCATTGATATATTTACGTTATCTTGTTCCTAATAAATTTACTTATTTATACAGAAGAAAAATTGGTGATACATCCCACTCTTTAATTGCCTTGCAAATGTCTTGATTACATAATCAAAGTGAAGTTTTATACCAGCTTCCGGCATACTATTTTGTTTTTACAAAATCCCCATCCTTACAATCCTTTCAAAGACTTAAACGACGAGCTGGATCTGTATCTTTTTTAATTTTACGTTTGGCAGTTGGAATAGGTGTATAAATACATCTAGTCTAGGGGAAATAAGCGCTATTATCTTTGAAATAATAAAAACAAGCGCACAATATTTTTATATAATAGATGGGTTCAATGCGTCAGAAAATAAAGCAACAAAAGCTTAATTTGACATATCATCATTTGACATTTCATGCAACGTGGAAGCAGCAATGGATAAACCAATCATCCATCACACAATTGCCTTAATGGATCCGTCGTTTGGTGTAACTAACAAAAATAGAAATATTTTGGTGAGTATAGGCGTAACCACTAAAATAGTTTATGTTTGGGTAGACATATTATCCATATTATGGTTGTTGTGTTTATTATGGTTGCTGTTCAAAGTGATAAATTATTGTTGTTCAGATTGGTTTATTGCAGTTAAATGTATTTTTCTTTCCGTTACAGGTAGATGGTTCGTCAGTAGTATAAGTGAGAAAAATGACTGGCCAGGACGAGGAGGATTATTAAAGAGCACTATTTTTGGTGAACAAATTTAACAAGATATTTAATAAATAAATTTACAATGATTTCAAGAGGGAAAAGATAAAAAGATATAACTAATAGAAAACGTTTTTTAAAATAGTTACAAGATTTATTTTATATAGACAAAAAATTTTATTGGTTGAGTAATTATTGCTGTCAATGTACCATAGGTTAAACTGATGCATACACAGAGCAAATCTCGAATGGTAACAGAAAATAAAAAGTCTGTACCTTGTCAAAACTGAAAAGATGAGCAATCACCTCAGATCTAATGTATTTTACTGACTGTGAGCAAATATTGGGTGCTATGTGGGATCGCATTGTAAATATATACTTGAAGGGAAAAGTTTCCGAGAGCGTCTTTGTGCTACCCTTGAACTATTATTCAGACACAAGTTTCAAAATTCGTTGTTAACAAAAACAAGTGAAGAACCTTAAAAACACAATGCATACAATGAAATATTATTTCATTCGCTGAAATAAAGTAAGCCATGAATTTTGTTTTGTAATTTAAATGCTTAAAATCACACTAGTCGTTTTATACACCACGAAAATAACTTCCAATACGAATTTTTTTAGGTAAAAAATCTTTATTCTTGTTATACTTTGCGAAGCAAAAACAATTTTGGTTTTTTTTTTTTTTTTTTTTTTTTTTTTTTTTTTTTTTTTTTACTGTAAAAATGAAGTTCCTGTCCCAATATTCAATTGCTCTGGTATACATATCCGACTTGATGCATTGGTTTTGTATTTATATTCAACAAGACAAGGCAAGACAAAGCAAGAGAGGCCAAGACAAAAGTTTGACATTAGTATTATTTCTGGCCTCTTCTTAAAGCACCAGTTCCATTCTGTCCACTCCGTCTAATAAATATTTTGTCTTGTGTATTTGTTGTAGCCTACATTTCAGTTTTTGGCATTAAGTCTGTTAACTGGGCCTCAATATAAATGAACAAAGAAGTTTAGTAGTAGCTTGTATTTATTCAATAAAAATCTGCCAAAAAAACACCTCTTTAATAACCAGATATTCTTTATTTTCTTTCCATTTAACTAACTTTACTCTAATGACCGCCAATAACTATCTATTCAAAAGTCTAAATTTATAGCCTCAAAATAAGACGATATGCTACCAAATTCATGTTATAACTACCGAAAAATGTTGTAAAATATTAAATCGATCGATATCACTAATACTATCTTATATGATGCCACTTCACTTGGTGTAAATTTTTGTGTTTAACCCTGCAAGTTCAAGTAATTGGGTGGCAAAAGCTTCTTTTTATTTATCTGTTAAAGGAGAAGGGAAAATTGTAGTACAAAGAGAAGGAGTTCGAAATTCACGTCGTTTCCTCAAGAAATTGCTCTGACTTATCAAACCACGAATTTGATTTCCTTTCTTTTGACATCCTCTTTTTAGCTACGTAAAACAAAAATGGATATGCCAATGGATGATGAATTTGATGATTTTCCAATAAACTATGACGAGCTAGTAAGACAAGAAGAGATTTACCTTAGTTCTCAACAAGATCCTTCAAGTTCTTCAAATTCACAACAACAATCGCAATGGGATCCTCCTGTAGATCAAGTATCAAATAATAGATCTACCGCTTCAAAAGTAAAAAAAAAAAAAAAAAAAAAAAAAAAAAAACCCCTCAAAAAACACCATTCCTTTTTTTTTAAAACGCTTCTTTTTGTATTAGAAAGCATTGACAGTTGAAGAAATGGAATTTCGACTGAAGCGTTTAGAACTAGCACCAACCACCAATTGCGAAGAACTTTATGAAGAATTGAAAGATGCCAAACAAATGCTCGAAGAAAAGGTATCAGAAAAAAAAAGAAAGCTTAATATTTTTTTTTTATAAATTCGTGATACTCATACAAAATTATAGGATAGAGCTATTCTTTTATTGAAACAAGAAGTACATAGTTATCGAGAAAGAGGTTCACACGAAGTATCTCAAAAGCGATCATATCCTGGCTCCGTATCACAAACAACTGTAAAGAAGAAGGTTTCGACTAAACCAAGCATTTTCACTAAGATTGAAGATTCGTTTAGCTCACAAATATCAACACAATCGTTGGCACCGGTTCCAGCGCATTCACAGGCCCCATTTAATTTACAGGCTCCAACTCAATCACAGACACCATCCGTACAAAGTACAAAGCAAAAACCAGACGAACAACGCTCCTTTTCTTTATCTACTATTACAGTTGTGTCTGGTATACCACAAACCAAGGAAAAGGCCAGACAAAAGAGGCCAATTAAATCTGAGACTGAAGAGAATGTAAATATAGACAATAATACACACACACACACACAATTAATCTAACGTATATATTGAATAGATTAAACTATTGAGAGTTTTATTTACCCCTCTCTTTCAAAAATGGAATTATGAAAAATACAATGGCAGAAAAGACATCAATACATGTCTTACTCCAGAAATGATTCAATATTTTAGTGTTGAATTTTCTAAACAAATCATACCAGAGCGATCCCAATGTTCCTCTGCAGAACATTTTGATCACTTGGTGATTTTAGCTTCGGATATATCTTCTTATCTAGTTAAATCCGAAAATGTCGAAAGTAGCATTCAATTTCTCTTAAACGTCTTTAAATTCTCGTTATCCATCTGCATTAAAGAAAAGTTGATCATACCGATTCGAAATATTGTGACATCTGTATCTACATTAGCCAGTATTTTCCCAATCGCTACAACCTTTCTTACAAAAGATTTGATGTTTGCTGTCGAATCAATCCTAACTCATTTAACTACATGTCTGACTTTATTTCCATTACATCCCTATACACCCAATGTACTTGTATCAGAAGTTCCACATATTCAGACTCGACCCATGAGTACCATCATATCTTTATCCAAGACATACTCAATTACTGCTACTGGGATTTTGAATGCAGTAAAACAGGAAAAGCCTACACAGGAAGGATTTGATATAGTCATGTCTATACTAGAATTATTTTATCATATTAATACTCAAGATGAAGTACCGAAGTAAGATTGTATAGACCTTTTTTTTTAAACCTTTAACTCACACTTGTATATAGATTTGAGTTCTTGATGGAGAATACTGCATTCTTAAATCTATTAAATGTAAATCTACCATATGATTTAATTATGCAAGTACTTTCTTTACTTGAAACAAATTTTATGGGTGATGCACATATGCAATCATACAAGGATACTTCATTTAAAGTTGTTACTCGTTTAGCAGATGTAATCGTTTCATCTCAAGGCAGTTTGACTTTTGAAGAGGTAAAAAAAAAAAAAAAATTACTTGTAACTGATATAAATTGACTCATAACATTGTTACAGTGGTTTGAGTTACGTTTTAAAGCTCTAAATATATTTTACGGCGTTACATATATCACTATATCTAAGGATATGATGGTTGAAATTCACAAGATTGTATTCCAATCAGTAAATAAGTTATTGAAACGTATTGCTATAGAATTCAATGAATACAGACCTTATGCTTCTGTTGCGGATAGGTAAAAAAAAAAAAAAAAAAAAAAAAAAAAAAATGTTTGGGAAAAAAAAAGTCTAACATAAAATTTAGAAAACGATACGATAGTCTAATGAAAGTTTCTATTGAAGTTATGTATAGTAGTATCTACAACTGCCCAGTGGATATATTCTTGTGCTTAAAAGATATAAAGCCACAATCTGTAATTGGGTATGTTGTCTTTTTCCGAGAAAAAGGAATAAATGAAAAACATTTTGGTAAGAAAGAAGAAAAACTTTTTCATTCTTCATGTTATTCATGCATTTTTTTTTTCTTTTAGCGGAACAAGCATTGTCAGACTTAGGTAATTACTTGGTGGTTTACCACCAAAAAAATAATATAAAATTTTAAATAATTAGTCAAATGGAACATTAAAAATCATGTTCATTTGAATTATCCTCTTTATGTATACAGAGCTAAGATTTTTGCATTAAGTTGCATACATTTGATAAAAAAAAACTCTAAGTGGCTTGTGCAGAAGTAACAAAAAGAAAGTGATAGACAGTGGTATTGAGCTCAAATGAGCACATGATACGCGTGCTTATGCAAACTCAATTACCTTATATGAGTGCGTGTATCACGTTTACAGTAATGTAACATTTAAATTATATGTTCAGTGAGAATAAATGAATATATATAAAAAGAGTGTGTGTGATAGAGAGAGAGAGTAAAATGAATTCAATGGATTCGGAGTAACTAACCTTTTACGTCTCAATTGATTATGAATTGTAGTTTTTGCCTAATAATGAATGACCAGTTGTACACACGTAATGCGTTTTTAACCATGAAAAAAGATCATCGTTGGGATTTGTCCTTCTTTGTTCGACCCCGGATTATTTTCTAATTTAAGAAACCTCAAGCATTGTTTTTTTTCTGAGACTGAAAATATACTCAATTAAACCATTTATCCCATCATCACTCGTTTTACTCTCTTTTCCCATACAAACTCTTCTTTTTTTTCTACTTTTCAACTAAAAAAAGATCATTAAAATGGAAACAGCAGTAAGAAAAGCAACTCGTCTCGATTATAACCCACCAAAGCAGAAGCATTTATCTAGTATGTATTTACACAGCATATGTGAAAGGTTTTATCTAATTTTTATTGTATATAGCTTTGGTTAGTTTAACCTATCAAAGTCCTGGCAACGCTGCAAGTATTATTGACTTGTTAGATAAAAGATTACGAGAGAACTCTTGGATCGTAAGAATTAGGAATGAATAAGAACATAACTCATGCGTTGACCTTTTTTTTTTATAAAGATTATCTTTAAAGTATTGATTACCATTCATACTTTAATGAGACTCGGGGATGGAGAAAAAACAATAGCATATGTTGAAACAAAACCTTCTGCTTTAGATACAAGTCGATTAAGAGAGAAATCATCAGGTAAAATAATAATAAGGTTATACATAGATAATCATGCTCAATTAAATTTTTTTTAGGTGTTGTTCATATTCAAAATATTTATCTCTATACAGCTTACTTGGAACAAAAAGTAATTGCTTATCGACACCTTAAATACGATTATGTAAAAAGAACAATGGGTAACAAAGAAGGAAGATTAAGGCGCTTATCTGTAAAGGATGGATTATTGAAGGAAACGATTGTGCTTCAAAAACAAATTGGTACATTATTAAAATGTAATGTAAGTATTTTAACTTTGTATAAATACATAAAAGGCAATTATTGAAAATAATAGGATGATTTATATATACAATAGTTTATTCTGGATGATGTAGATAACAATATCAGTTTATACGCTTTTCGATTATTAGTAGAGGATTTACTTGTCTTATTTCAAGTCATTAATGAATCTATTGTAAACATATTAGAACATTATTTCGCAATGGATAAACCAGATGCCAGAACAAGTCTGGAAATTTATAAACGATTTGCCAGACAAACTGAAGATACCATTTCTTTTTTTAACCGCGCCAAAAGTCTTCAAAACGAATTAGATATTTCAATTCCATCAGTAAAACATGTAAGTTATATTTATTCTAGTTCAGTATTTAATAAGAGAATAATTCTAATAATATGATATATACATAAAAAGGCTCCTTTATCTTTGGCTACTGCTTTACAAGAATATCTTGATGATGTAAGCAAGACTGAAGTAAAAAAGAATCAAGAGCAAACGAATAATAACTTTGGTAAAATATTAATCATTATACACATATTTATCTCCATGTGACTAAAACAAACGCATTTTTTTTTATAGTGCAACCCACAAATAATAATAATAATAATAATAACAGCAATACCTTCCAACCTTTAAACACAAATCAACCTCAACCCTTAAACACAAATCAACCTCAACCTATAACCACAAATCAACAACAACCAAAGGAATTAATTGACTTTTTTGCTAGTCTGGAGAATGAAAAGGTCAATATATTTTATAACCCTGTTATTCAACAACAACAGCAGCAACCCATGTTTTCACCAGTTGCTATGCAACCAACTGGACATAATCCATTCAGGGCAAATGATAATAGCAGTAACATGATGATGACAACTGTGCCTCAACCATCTGTTTCCATGTTACCACAACAAACAGGAACGGCAAATCCATTCAGATCAAATACAATGCCTCAAATGAGTACTTCTGCGCCTGCACTTCCTTATTACAACAATACGAACTTCCAATCAATCGGAAGTGCAACCATGATGCAACCTAATATTCAGCCTACTCCTTCCATGAGCAGTAATAACCCCTTTGCTCTCACTACTACACCATCACAACCTCCTGCTACTATCATGGTATCATCACCTATTAGCACTACCAATCATAACCCATTTAGTAATACTGGACCAAAACATCAACAGTTACAACCATGGGGGAGTACTTTATTTTAAAAATAAGCCACAATAATAATAAAAAGATCAAAAAGTATAAATTAAAATATTTTTTTTTATTTAAAATGAATATGTACAAAAAGGAAAAAGAGTAATAGAGAAATCTAAAAAAGTTGAAATAGTAATTAGTAAAAGTGACTCGACAAAAAACTTTTTTTTTCTTTAAAGGTATAAATTGGTATAAATTTCAGATACAAAGACAATCGACATTCTATAGTGAGCTTGTACAGGCTCTAGTCCGTCCGCCCGTCGGGTTTATCATCCCAAAAATATAACCAAGATATACTTTTAAAAAAAAATCTTTAAAAACTTACCATTAGTTAAAATGATTTCTCATTTTCTTTTAACGAATAAAAAATAAACGGAAAAGTACCAAGTAAATGAAACTATTTTAAATTAAATACAATTAGTAAAAAAATTCTTAATATAAAAAAATAGTTAACGGTGAAATGACAGTTAAAAAAAGATATAATAATAAGATTACGCCATGTAATAATGTAATATATAAAGATTAAGAGAAAAAGAGTCAGACAAGGCTGAAAACTTAATGTCTTTTTTGGGCAACATAATGGTAATTCAGGGTTGAATATAATTCGGACAATTTATCATCATACTCTCTTTTTTTCGTTTTTGTTTCTTTATATTTATACATTTCTTTTACACAGCATAACCGTATATCTTTTTCGCTCGCGTCATATTCAATCCATTAAATTCAATATTTACCTTTTTCTATTATTATTATTCGTATTTGAAAGAAAAACTTGAAAGAAAGCCCTTGTCAAAAACTGAATTTATATATTTCTCGCGAAAAAATTTTTTTCGCCTCATGACTGGTTTTATAAAGAAGTCACCTTTTCTTCTTTAAAGATCTTTTGACAGGTTCAAGTTAGGATCGTACAAAGAACAGACCATAAAATATCTCGATTATGACCATCCAAAGGACAGTGTGGTCCACGGATAGCAAACAGTTTGAGGAGAAAAGAAATCTGATGCCTCGACTGAATTTTAGGCATGTAGAGACGGCTGTGTACCTGTAAGCATTCAATAGCATGTTGACAGCTCCAGTCAGCCGTTTGTACGCAAAAACCAGCATCGACAAGTGATAGTGTTGAAATACCACCTTGAATTCCACAAAGTTAAACATGCTGAATACTAAGTGAGTATCTCACAACTCTAAATCTCGGATGTGATACGACGATATCAAAAATACATTTTGATTCGATTGCCAACTTTGCTTTGTTATTCAAGGTTTTATCGTGACAATTAGTGGTCTTGGATGCTTTGATTCCACAGATATCAAGTACTTCCCCTGTTTCAAACTTACAGAGAATCCTCCTACCTACTTTGCATCCAATAATGTTAATTGTATCATCACTATTACTTTTTTTTTTTTTTTTTTTTTTTTTTTTTTTTTTTTTTTTTTTTTTTTTTTGCATCAGTAGTTCAACTTGAAACGGAATTCCCTTCATTTTATGTGCTGCTGGCCCTTTTCAAACATCATCCTGGACCGCGCTCTCGTCAGAATATTTTTTTTTTCATGATGTACTTTCATGTGTCTCTTCAAAGAGTCTGGAATCTGAAATTTAGTTTTAGAACAAGAAAGACAAGCCAACTTTCTGTTGCTATTTCTCAAAATAGCCATCGGCTTTATTAATAAATTGTTCATTAATGTTTCTAATAAAAAGGAAGAAAAAAAATACTTACTGTTATTCAATTCGACAGTTACGTTTTTTTTTATGGAAACGGTACTTGTCAAGGAGAAGGTTTTCTCAAACATGGACAAATAATTTTTGCCGAGGGATCCATTAGATAAGGAGTATCCTCTGGCATAATGTGAAAGCCCATGGAAACTTGTTTTGATCTGGCAAATTCTTGACAGATCATATGATACACTGCAAAAGAGATTAAACCTTAATAGCATATATATCTATTCAATAATATCACTCGTTTTGAAAAAACGTTTGAACTGATTAGACAATGAATTACTTTGCAAAAAAAAAAAAAAAAAAATTGATATATCTGACTATTGACAGCAGACAAACGATTAGTAAAAAATTTAAGAACCAAATTCGGAAAATATTGTATTAGTTTTTGGTGCCCATTCTAAATTTCATAAACCAATTCGTGGAAAAGAAACAAGACGAATGCTTAAAAAAGAAGAATTCAAGGTATATCTTCTTAATGAATACAAAACCTCAAGCGTCTGTCCCACATGTGATAGAAACGTTTAAGGAATGTAATTACTCTAGACCATAACAATAGAAGAAAAACTCAATATGTAGTTAAACTCCATGGATTCCTAACTAAGGTAAATTTTTGAATACATATGCAGACCCTTTACATATACAATCAAATACCAAATTAACTTTCTTAGATGTAAAAATCAATAACGTTTGGAGCCCGTGAGCAATACTAACGGTAAAAAGTTCAGAGTTTGAAACAGTTATTTTGGCAACCGTCTTAAATTTTGTAGCAATTGTGAAGCAGCTACGAAAAACTACAAGTCGTCTTGAAGACAGCCCTGCAGAAAAAAAAAGCCCTTAAAAAGTAAAGGTATTTTCGTATTCAAAACAGCAGTTCAAACTTTGTTTCAATTATTTAATTAATCTCTAACCGAAACAAATAAATCAAGTGTGTCAAATATATATTTTGAAGTCGTACCGAAAATAACCCCCTAACGGTACTAATGAAGACTAAAATTATATACTTCTTTAATCCTCATTCTTCGGAAGACAGGTGCAACTTCTTCGTTATACTGCTGAGCCTGATGAATTAGCTAGCTGTTAGTTAGCGGATTGTGTTGTATCGGCGTAGGTTTTACATTTACATAGACGTGTAAGATGAAAGGGCACTTTCTAGTTGTGTCATCTATATACAGTACTTTTCTTGTAAAATAAAATTGGGCTTAAAGTAGAGTAATATATTTGATGTTGGGATTAAAGTAAGAAATATGCCTGTCTGCCTATTTACAGTGATGATGCAATCAATAGTACCACCGGAAAAGGCTCATTCATCCGTACTAATGCCAACATCTGACATCTTGTTTGTAAGTAATTTTGTGCTTTTTGGTTACTTTCACATGGTTTATTATTTGGATAACTCGAGTATAACAAGTTTATATGTGAGTTGATTGTCTCTGGCACAGCCTTTTTTTTTTTTTTTTTTTTTTTTTTTGTAAGGTTTGTGTGGTACTTGAAATGTACATATGCGCACAGCCTTAATCTTTTTTTTTTATATGTGTATTGTGAATTTCTACAGTAAAGAGAGATATGTATATATTTAAAATACAATGAATCCAATATTTCCAGATTTATATACATATATACACAATGAACATTTACATGACCAATGATCTAAGCCTAATTAATAATACTTTTCTAATGTACAGATTCAAAAAAAAAAGAAACCATACAAAGGTGGTTCAAAGTAGAAATAAAATGACCAAGTTCGTAAAATAAATAGATTTCCAGTTGTAGTACACATCTAGAGAGAAGATTACTCCATACTTACGTATATATAGTCAGTCGTATTTTTCTTTGCGCGACAAGGATAACTATAAATTTTGTTTGGCAAAAAAATATTGAAAATGTCATTTTTTCTTGGAGCATATATTTAACATCTGCTCATGATCGACGCAACGTTTTTTTTTTTTTTTTTTTTTAATTATTAAAATTACAAACAAAACAAACAATAAGAAAATTTTAAGTAGCACGTTCTCATTTAAAAAAAAATAAGTGGCCGGGACTAACATTGGTGGTAAAAGCGAAGCTTTGGTAATACGTTGAGGCATCAAAAAGGAAAAAAAAAAAAGAAAGGGTAACACATTGTACGGTCGCAATTCATGTGATCTATTGGTCATTTGTACATGTATAATAAATTACACTACATACAGGAAAGTAGTAAATTATCTTTTTTTTCTTTTTTACTTTTTATCATCAAATACTATATATACATATTTTTTTTAAAAAAAAATGGATCATACTAAACAGTTTTATCAAAGTAATAGTAACACACCTAATACTAATCGTATAATCAATACTCCTTCACCTGTTGTATTTCCATCCGCTTCACCTACTCCCAAGCTTTATAGTACTCCAACGAATAAATTACCAGAGGTCAAACCATGGCAACAAGACATTGGGACTGATAATACTAATATATACCATAATGAGCCCATCATTCATCACGGAGATGATTATTATCAATACCAAAATCATGACTATAATCATTTCAATGATAGAGAAAAAAGACCTAATTATCCTGATACACCAGCTACTATTTCTCCTCTTCCGATGATGTCGGAAAGTAATACATTATTAGATGATGAAGATATATCTTCTTGTAGATTTAATGAAGAAGAATTTTTATCTTCTATCTTATCTTCCAGGCCTATTTCTCAATCATCTTCTCTTATGCATCGTCGACCTGTTTCATTTTCATCTTATTCTCCACAAACAACAACAGATCAATTAGAAGAAACAGAAGAGAAACCCATTGTAGGAAGTCCATATACGCATGTATCAAACAAAGATCCCATTATTGAAAGACCCAGAAGATTCTCTATAACTGGTCCTATTGCTACTTCTAAAGAAGAAGTTGTTCAAGTATCCAAAGCAAATGTATTTAGTAAAAGCTTGATGTCAAAATTAAAAAGAGTTGCTTCCGGGAAGTCATCTTTATTTAAATAAAAATGTTTTAGAAAGATATTTGTACATGCATGTAACAATTTTAATCCTTCTTTTTAAAGTTTTTGGTATTTGTTAAAGGTTCACCATCATCAAAATCGGCAAAGTCTTCAAAATCATCATCAGTTTCTTCATCATCAATAGCAAATCGATTACTACCAGAAGACTCTTGTTGTTGATTTTGATTTCTATATTGGTTTGTTGTGTTGATTTCTTCTTCATCTGAATCACCTTCTTCTGCTTCAAACAAAGTAGGTGTTTCAATTACAAGTTCATCCCTTGAAACAATTTGTTAGGAAAGTGTCAAAATGTTTAATAAATAAATAAAAAGACTTACAATTCATTTGATTCATCATTATCGCCCAATCGAAATTTTCTTCCTTCATTGTTTTTACTTGATCTAAACAAGTTTTGAATGAACCCAAATAATCCTGGCTTCTTCACTCCTTCTCGTTCTCTTTGAGGTGCTCCACCGAATTCATCTAAAGCAGATGCTGAAGGTCTTGATCCACGACACCAACAACAACACAATGCAATTGCAAATAAAATCACAAACACTAGTGTTGTTGTTCCCCAGCTATAATACTTACTCCATTCGTCCTCTCCTGTCTCTTGACCCATCTTTTCTGAATCTGTATCCTTTTCTTCGTCATCCGCTTTATCTTGTGTCTCTTTCCCTTTTTCTTCTTCTGCCTCTTTAGGTGGTGGTGTGACGGTAATATCTCTACCACCTACTTGACTTTTTTTTCCTTTCACTACATTATCGCCTACTTGCATAAATCGATTAATCATATCAAGACATTCAATAGGTCGATCATAAGGCACCATATGACTTCCATCTTTAATCAAAACATAACTCAAGTTACGTTCTTCGGTATAATAACCCACTACCTTGTTATCAATCTTCCAATCCTCTTTTTTCGTCTTTTTTGAGAATCCTGTTGATCCATTCCATGTCATATTACCAATCAAGTATTCAGTACCGATATAATTACAAATCAAGTCATATTCTCCACTAAACAATAAGATTGGAATTTTTTCTAAAATGCCAGGTAAAAGCTTAAAAAAAAAAATTTAAATAGTTAAGTATTCATCGGTATAAAAATACACATATATGCGAAACTCTTACTTCATAGGAAGGTCTACTTTTATCATCACTTAATTCTGAATAGACAAGAGATGTACACTCTTTCCAACCCAAAATTTGTTTTTCTGCATGAATGGCTTGTTTGACCTCACTTTGCTATATTTAAATAATTTTTTTTTTTAGAAAAAATATACTCTATTTGGAAAATACGAGATATTTTCTTACCCTTAAATAAGCTGTCACTTCTGTTAATTCATAAGGCCATGTTGAACCACATTCAGGTGACATTTCTTCTTTTAATCGGATATCATAAATATTTAAGCATCTCTTGTCTCCATTTGCATCTCTAAAATGAAGGTTAACAAAAAAGATAAAGAATGTTTTTTTTTTTAAAAAAAAAGCACTTTACTCATGAGTACTACTATCAATTACATCCGATAAGATCTTTTCACAAGGACTAACATGAATTAATTCCTTATTTTTTAATTCATTTTGACAGTTTTTAAGGTGAGTAGAAACAAGAGACTATATATAAAAAGTAAATTTGTTCAGTAAGAAGGAAAAAATAAAGTCGGTTATTATTATTACCGCACGATCGGGTTGTATTAAACCATAAGCAACGCTATAATCGTAATATGCATTATATTGATGTTCTGCAGATATCCAACCGTTTCCAATAGCGATACCTTGTAAATTATACTAAAATAAATAATTTTTTAGTCACTTTTAATTTTTAGTCCATTTGTTTATTTATACCTTTTGTTTTTCCTTGTTCAATTCTAATATTTTGGCAGTAAAATAAGGAATATATGTACCCGCATAACTTTCACCAGCAATATACATGTCTTGCTTAGAAAGTTCAGGAAATATTTCAAGTAACTTGTCTAAAAATAATATAAATTGTTCTGTCGTCTTTGAAATGAAAATATCAGTATATATCCAAAATGAAACTTTAATTTTTTTTTTTCCTACCTCTTCCATACTATGCATATAACTATTTGTACTGGCAAAACTAAAACCAGTTCCTACAGGTTGATCAACTAAACAATTGTAAGTTAATGAATATTCTAATATAGTTAAATGGGGGTTTGTTGTTGTTGTTGTTATTATTAAACGAACCGTATACATTGGTTGCATAATTTTGCCAACCACCAGGATTAATCGATAATGATAAATTCTTGTTCACTCGATAAGGTCCATTTTCTAAAAAGAGACCATCCATACTATATATATATATATATATATAATCTTTATTCAATTTGCTCTTTCTTTTTTGTTTTAAAAAATGCAAATTACCTTGAACAACCAGGACCGCCATTTAACCATATAATCTAAATTCATAACACTTTATAAGCCATTTATTACACTACAGGTCTTTTTTTTTAATTTTTTTCAGCCCTCTCACTCACCAATTTTTCAGGTTCCGTCTTCACTTCTCTTTCAATCATCCAAAAAAACATACTGGCTTTATTTTCGCTTGATAGTTCAATGTGTCTATAAAAACCTAGTTGTGTCAGTTGCCTTGTTGTTGTTCGTAAACATGTGTTTTCTAATTTACCCTGCATACTGTGTAAAGTTTAAAGTATCAACGTCAATACCAGGTAACGATGTTACTTTGTAATCTTCAGCTATTAAAATAATATGAATATAAAGATTTGTCATGTTACTTTGAAAGCCCCCCCCTTTTTTTTTTACCGCTTTGAGTTAATACTGTGATAAAAGTACCACATAGTGTTAACAATCCAAAAAGCCCTTTTCGCATTTTACTACAAGAAAGAGAGAGAGAGAGAGAGAGAAAAAAAGAGAAAAACTGTGTATTGTCTAAAATTTTAAGGTCAAAATCGAAACAGCCAATAAAAGGAGATAGTTTTATTTTTATTTTTAAAAAAAGAAAGGGGAGTTGTTGCATTATTGAGGACCTTCTTTTATGCTAATGAAAATAGCGATAGTCATTACAATAAAGAATCGAAACCATCGCCAAGCCATATAGATCATTGATTTAATAGCATTTTTAGCATATCCAATGAGTCCAGAAGGTTTATCTTGTACTGGTAAAATATAGTTATAATGATCTTTTCCTGCCACTACTAGTTCTTCTTCCTCTTCTTCTTCGTAATACATGTATCCTTTCTTTTCATCAATAGAGAAATCACTCTTATTATTTATATTAGTTTCAATTTGAAGATCTTCTTTATAATCTTCTCTATAGTAAAGATGTCTTTTTTCTTGTAAAAACTTTTGATGGTCATATTCATCTTCTAAACGACCAATTAAGCTTAACGCGTCATCTAGAGCATCTTTTTCTACTACACCTGCCTTTAATATAATAGACTCTAAAGCAGAATCAACATTTGGTAATTGATCATAAATAGCTTGAAATGGTTCAAACAAATTACTTTCTTCCGAACTTTGTCTTGATCTAGTATGATGAGTATCATTAGTAGTAGTAGTAGTAGTAGTAGCAGTAGTAGTAGGACTTGATGACTGATGTTTAAACCAAGCATTCTCTAATTCACTCAGCAGATTATATTTGTTCATATCACTATTAATATTATGATGACTACCAGTACCCGTATCATTTTCTAATGAAGAAGAAACAGAAGCAGAACTTGTAAGGGGAGAAGGAATATGAATACCACGATCCCTTAATTTAGAAAATATTTGACGATGTTCTTCTAAACTTTGTTTTAATTCTTGAATATGTAAGTTTTGTGTCTCAAACGATTGTTTTAATCTCTCGTGAGCTTCAGCAGTAAACTGAAACTGTTCAAATTGTTGTTTTAATAAGCGTAAATCTTGAAGAGAGGCGCACAAATTTTTTTCTATTTCTAATTTAGATTGATTCAGCTGATCATTTTCATGCTTGAGTGATTCTAATTCAGCACTTAAAGTTTCTACGCATTGATCATTTTCATCAATCCATATCGGTGGAAATGTTTCATTATCTGTTGTGTTGGTAAGACCACCATCTGGGTGAAGCGTGAGTTTAGTACTAGAACCGTCTTTATTAGTCAATGTTTTCTTTTTCCTATATTCTTCTAATTCTTGTATTTTAGTCGTAGCATGATCAAGACTGGTTTGAAGAAATTGTACTTCTTTTTCTAATTGACGTGATTTCTTGTTATTTTGACGGTCTAATTTATCTTGATTTAATAATGCTTCTTCTAACTGTAATGATAAATCGTCATTTTGCTTTTCTAATATTTCAACTAATGCTTCTCTTGTTCGATTGACTGGTATATAACTTAATTCTTTTTCATATTCTTCTTGTTGTAGTAGAGTTGTATTATTATTATTATTATTATTATTATCGTCGCTTTTAATTAATGTCGTCGAATTTGTTGGTGTAGGAAATGGTGTATTTAATAAATCTTGATAATTTGATTTTAATGCCATATTATTTTCTAATAAAGACTTTCCAATCTCTGCTGCAAGTCTTAAATCTAACCTGATTTATCAGTTTTTTATGAATTCTAAATTAATTATTACTATCATCATATACCAACCTCTTTCCTTGTCTTTTAAAGTATCATATGCATTCTTAAGCATAGGAATGAGTTCGTTTGGTGTCTTTTGCATCCAAGAAACTGAGGAGATAAAAGAAGTTGTGGATAAACTTGGCGACGGAGGTGTTATATCTGACGTATTTGATGTTGCTGGATTTAAAGAAAACATGATGATGTAAAAAAAAAAAAAAAAAAAAAAAAAATGAAAAAAGAAAAGGATATATGTATTATGCAAAAAAAAAAAAAAAAAAAGGGAAATATATAGGAAAAAAAAAAAAAAAAAAAAAGAGGAATGATTCTAAATTTATTGAAACTTCCATACCTCATTAGAGGAAAAACCCAAATGAGATAATAGACCGGTCACTTGTCCTTGTGAATAATCTCTTGCTCTTTCTCCGCATACTAATTCCAACATTTTATTAGGTCCGCAAACAAATACTTTTCGATGATGATGTTCTTTTTGGGGCATCATTTCTTGAATCATTTCTTGTGTAATAAAGCCTTTTTCAAAAGATGAATCGTCATTAGGTGGGGGTGATTCAAGAACATACTTGATTTTAATTCGATCACCATATTTCTCTTTCAATTCATCTAATTCTGGTTTTAATAAAATGTCCTCAACCTTCTTATTTCCATAAACAAGCCAAATACGTGTATTTTTGTCATTAGGGTTTTCTAAAATTCTAGTAATTAATTGATACATTGGTGCAATACCAGTTCCACCTGCAATCTAGATTAATTTAAATATTAGAATCTCTATCTTTTTTGGTAAGCTGTCAAATTTCTTGTGTTCTTACCATGCCTACTTCATCTAATGTATTTTCCTTATATTCATATTCTTCCATCATTGGACCTCTCACATGTACAAGATCGTTAGGTTCAAAGCCACTTAAAGTGCGAGATACAGATCCATCATCATAACGTTTAACGACTAAATCAATAAAGCCATCTTTAAATGGATTTGAATTGATAGGCGTATAAGGTCTCATGACTTGAATTGTATCATCTTTAATATAAAGACAGGACGGAACAGGGAATTCTTTATCAACTTGTTTTGTTGATACCCTTAAACGATACGAATCAGGTGATATTTGTTCTTTTTTTATCAACTTTAATGGGCTATATCTTTCGGTGTTAAGCTGTGGAACAGTTTTATGTTTATAATATTCCCAACCACAATAACCACCTGCCATAACAACTGCACCAGTCATAAGTTTTTTACTCAAGTTAGACTTGATTTGACTTGAACTACTATAGTTTCTTTTTATTAATTGACATGCCAAAGCATTTTTATTGAATCCTTTGAACATTATAAAAGAAAGAAATGAGAACAAAAAAAAAAAATATTTAAAAAAGTGGAAGGGGTGTTTAAAGTGACAGGGAAGAAATCTCGCGGACATTCTAAATATTAAATCTACAACTTGGACACCAACTTACTACATAGTACGTATTATGAGCAAAGCAATAGTTTCTTGATGCCATTTGAACTGCATGATAAGATTGTTCCGTATTAGTTTCTGAGGAGTTTTGTAATATATAAGGTGATAAGCCATGATGCGTCGAAGGGCTGATCAAAGTGTGATTATTGTTTGTAGGTGTTGCATTAACGATTGTATTTAATGTTAAAGGTGAACCTGATTTTACAGTAGGTGGCATAATATAATGAATTATAAAGGAAACAATAGCAATAAAAAATAAAGGGTAAATATATAGATAGAACAAACTATAAAGAATATTATTTATTTATAATTCAATATTTCTCCGGCTGGTTAAGGTGCTATTTTTCCTAACTGATGAGCCATCAACATATTTCGACCATACAATATAACAGATTCGTCTTCCAAAGTTTGATTCTTTTGAAACAAACTCTCTAACTGAGCTTGTAATTCTTGCTCTTTCGATCGATATACTGAAGTAACACGCTGTAATTTCTTTTGAAATTCTGCATTGGTTTGAAATTTTAGTAACGATAGGTCTTCAATATGTCTGGCTTGTAATGTATTCATTTCATCTTCAACATCATTTAATTTACATGACAAAAATCGCAATTCTCGGTTGACTCGTAATACATCAATGTCGTATTGCTTTTGAAAGCTTTTGAGACTATCATGTTTCCACATTTTTTGTTCGGTTTCAATGATATTTGCCATTTCTCTTATATCGTCAATATTTACATTATTTTCTAATCGTTTTACAGATACCGCAAGTTCTTTTTGAAACAAGTCTTGCAGACCAGCTATAAAACTATGACTTAGATCTACCAGGGATGCTTGCCGTTCTAATTGAGATATTTTCGTACGCTGATTCACTGCATCTGACTTGGCTGCCTTTAGTGTGGTTTGCAATGCGTGAATTTTAGCTAAGTAGCTCTTGTCCATATCCTCTTCATCATTATTGACTGTACTACTGTTTGTAGTATTAATTGACGTTTTTGATTGAGAAGAACTTAATTGGTGATGATGATGTTGCTGTAAAGACACTAATTCATGTTTCTCTACTCGTAACATTTCAATATCCCGAGTTAACCTTTGATTGGTACGCTGTAAAATTTTTAATTCTTGATCTTTTTCAGCTTGAACCTGACGCAATTTTTCTTGAGTTAGTTTCAACTCTTGTCGAATACTGTTTAGCGTAAGTGTCTGTCTTTTACACTCTCTATCTAAATCTATCGCTTGTCTCTCTGCCTCATTGTACATTAATCGCATCGCTTCTTTGCCTTCATCTTCCTCTTCGTCGTCGTTACTGTTATATTCTTCATCGCTTTGTTGTTGATTATTTTTTGCCTGTCGTTTTTGAATTGCCTCTAAACCCGCACGTAATCTACTTGCTTGTGTCTTGTACCTTAACCTTTGTTGCCTTGTATCATCCAACTCTTCCAGCATTGTTTCCATTTCTCTTCTCACCATTTCCAGAGTGGATTCGTATTCGTCTCGTTCATCTTGACATTTGAATAAATCTTTTTCCAAAGTACGAATTTGAGTTTCAAGTACGCCACGAATAAAAGTAGAAGTCTTCTGACTAGTGTCTTCATTTGGAACAACCTTCTGATCTATTATTTCCTGCTCCTTTTTTTGCTTTTGTTTCTGTGGTGAAAATTGTTGTTCCTCGGCAGTAGAAGAAAAAAGCTTATTAAGATTGATTTCGAGCATGACTTCCTTCATATCTGCTTTATACTTTTTTGTTAATAATGCATGATCTTGTTTCATTATTTTATTCCTAAGAATACTCTTCTGTAGAGCTTCTAATAATCTGGTAATACGAGATTGTTCACGTATTTTATTTTCTTTTTCAATCACTATCTTTTTATGATAAAATACTTGCCATGCATCCAAGGCACGGTAAACTTCGGTTGAAAATTCTTGTATCCGTGGGTCGGTATTCTCTTGCAAAGCAAAATTTTCCATAATTGCTTTTAATCGAAATATCAAAGTAATGGGTATAGTAGTCATATCACTCGTATTAGAAGAGACTTGCTCAGTTTCAACTTCTTGTTGCATGTCTTGATATTCATAAAGCATAGGGAGCTCATGACCAACCCATTCATCATTATCCCAATAACCGGAATTTTTGTTATTGTTCAAGATTTTATTAGTACCTTCTTCATGAGTCACCAAAAATTGATCGATTTGTTTACTTATTCGGGTGAGCGTAGATTTGTATTGAACTCCCTTTTGTTGTTCAGTCAATAAAAATACTTGGCTTTCTAACTCGGCTTCTCTCTTAACATGTTCACTGATATCGTTTTCCAATGCCTGAATTTTTTTTTCAAGTAAATCGTGGTGGTTTGATTGCTGAGGAAAGAAATCAGGTGATTTCGGTGTAAAAGACGGCTTTCTCTGTGGACTAGGATAGTTTTTGAAAGAGCTTGAAGACGAATAAGAATATCTTCTAGTAATTGAGTCTGTCAAACTGCCTGTGGGTGTATTTAATGCTGTATCAGGTTCAGACATATCATTATCATCATTATGATAACAAGAATGTGATAATGGTTTAATTTGGTTATGATTTGATGCTTTTAGTATATCAATTTCAATCATTATTATTTTTTATTATTGTTATTATAGTTATTGTCAAGTAAAAAATGAAATAAAATGAAAAAAAGAAAGAAGAGGAGAAAAAAAGGGCTTTAAAAAAATTACTTTAAAAAAAAAGTAAGGAGAAGTAATAGAAATAAAGTTGAACTCTCCATGAACATAAAAGTACAAATTGGCAATTGAATTTATACTTAAATGCGCGTTTGAGTAATATCCATATACCATAAATTCGAATTTTAACTCTCCTCATATCACTGCTTTTTTTTTTTATTCCCCCTTTTTTTTTATATGAAAATGTTTATAATTCCCCTCACTTCATCATATCATGTAATAATGCTTACATTCGTATAAAAAGAATACGAATGTAAAGAAATGTGGTAGATAAAATCCCTTGCTTATTTTTATTTTATTATTATTTACATCTTTGGGGCTAAACGATGGAAAGGAACAGCCAAGAGTCTAACAATATCAGTGTACATCTATATAAATAAATTATTAAAATATGAAGTGTAAATTAGTTTTTATAATTTGTATTTACCTCATCCTTTAATTGCTTATATACAATGCCTGCTTTGGCTTTAGGCGCCCACTTCAAAGCAAGTTCCTTAGCTTTGGGTAAGACTTCATCACCGGGACAAATAACATCAACAAGATCTTTATCTAAAGCTTCTTGAGCAGTGAAACGATGTCCTTGCAAAATCATGTCACGGAAGGTCTTTGGGGTCATTTTATAACGCAAGATGCCAGCCATACCTGGATGAAGAGCAGAAGGGAGATCAACTTCATTCATACACATATATCCACGATCAGAACGCATAACTCTATAGTCTAATATTACAATTGTTAGAATGATAGAAATAATAAAGTCTTAAGTTGATCCATACCATGTGCAAAGGCCAACATACATCCACCGGCAAAAGCATGTCTAAAATAATTAAATAAGTGTTAAAATTGAGTTAAACCAGGATAGTCCGTTTGATTTACCCATTTAATGCAGCAACAGTGGGGATACAAAATGTAACCAGACGTCTGAGCAAAAGGAGATAAATATCCATGAATGGAGTGTAACTTAAAGCATGCATCAAATCTAAACCATTACTGTAAATCTTATCATTACCAACGGTAACCAAAGCCATATCAGTAGTCTCTTCAGAGTTAATAAAATAGTCTTCGACGATTTGAAGTCCTTGAAGAATGGCCAAACAGAATTCAGTTGTGAAGCGATTGTCCTTGTTGTGCAGATGAAGAATGAAGAGAGGTCCTTCTTGAGAAAGAGTAATCAAGTGGTTTTCTTTGCTGGGAATTGAAACAGGGAAGCTTGACATTTTGACAGGTTACAAGAGAATATATAACTATTATAATAAAGTAGCAAAAAAAAGGTGAAAAGCTTTAGCTATTTATATGAAATGTGGGGAATTTTCACATGGTGATGTTGATGAAAACCCAGAGGTAAACACACATACTAAGCCAATAGAAACCTGGGAATTTTTTAGCGGAAAAATGGTTTTCTCGGCCCTTTTATAGTAAACGTAACTTGATTACAGTCACGTACGCCAGATTTCTGAGTACCTGAATCAAAACGGGCGTTCCTTATACTTAAATAAATATGTATTATTTTCGCTCGTTTTTATATTTCCACTCTATAAAAAAGAGTAGATGAAAGAGGAGGATCATTCACCTAAACAAGATGGACATGTTGAGCCATATTTATGCATGAATATAGTTCTACTGGCATCCATCATCCGCAGCATCCATATGTATACCAGTTTAACTGATACATATTTATTCGTACTACTAGTCGAAATTATAAGTCAGAAAAAAAAATAAGCTTTATGTAAAAGCCCTTTAAGAGAATAGTTAAAATTTCAATACAGCCTTTTTTCAGAGCTGATCCGTTTATTTACTAGTTATCATCATTATGTCAAAAAGACTTTAACATTTGGCTGATGCATTAGCCTTAATGGTGCACCTTTTGATCTTGAAGTTTCAATATCTCCGTAGCGTTCCAAAAAGTCATCATATTTTACAATCTTTGCATTTTTTTCATTACCTGCTGTAGAGGCACGACAGGTTAAAAGATACATGTCTCTCAGCAATTCAAAGTTCACGGGAAATACAATATCACACCAACCAGGGGATGATAAATAAGAAGTACAAGGCACCATTAATCCTTTATAAGCTGTTTGTACCAATGGTGCATTTATGCCTTCCATCACATCGTCCAATGAATTATAATCAGTCAATACAAGTCTATGTCGAGGGAAATATGTACTCAAGATGTTCATAAATTGAAATAATTTTGTTGGTATATATTCGATATGACCTACTGGTGATAAAGGTGAATTGAACCATTGTTTTAGCTTTTGTTGAAGAGTAGTTGTAGTATGCCTTGTACCAATCTTCTTTTTTAATGCTAAATATTTTAAAACAGTATCATCACTTCCGATGGGTTCAAAAATTTCGTAATAATTCCTTTTTTCATCAACACATACATATCCTTGATGAGGTTTCGTTTTGTCGATATCATACCTTATCACATCATGGGCAAAGTGATTCTATATAAACATCCCGAGTTAAAACCTATTATATTTATAAAGTGATGTTGTAACTTACAATAACTTCCATGCCTAAAAAGAAACACTGCTCTGACACGAGTGTATCCCATTCAAAAATATTCTCGTTTAATACTTGTACACAATCATGTTTTTCCAATTGCTCGTTTGTCAAAAATGAAGGTGGAACAACTCGATCAGATAGCTCGATCATATTATACTGTGTTCTTTTATAAACAGATGGCTCATACTTTTGAATATAACCCAATATGTGAGGCATAAGTCGCCCGTTACCTCCACACATTTCATATATGATCAAATCTTTATGCGGATAAAGATTTAATTTATATTCAGACACCATATATTTGGCAATAGCATAACCGTACCAAGGCTATATCACACATATGACGTTAGCTATAACAGATAATCGTAACTTATTTAAATTTTTTTACCTTAAACAATTCAGTTAAAGTGTATCTCAACTGTTGAATATTGTGATGATGAACACGTCTACGCGATTTGACTACTCTTCTTAAGTATTGAATATGATCTTCTTCTTGCTCCATTTCTTCAAATTCATCAACAGTCCTTGTAGGTCTAGAGTAAAACCCGTAGTTTGGATTATATAGTGAATCGTCAATAAACTCACGAACCAGCATTTTAGAACCAACAGGTGGTATTTGGTAATCGTGATTATCTTTACTTGTTTTGAGGGGATATCCAGCCAAAACATGCTGAGGAATTTTATCCCTACTGGTTAACACGGAAGTGAAGAACCCGGGACTCGCTCTACATGAGGGTATACTAGTGTGGAAAAGTCGTTTACTTCCTACTCCTAATTGTCTTGAGTACATTATAACAGGAAAGAAAGAAAATGAAATGGTCGGAAAACCAAATGCATTTTACCACAATGTAGCTCTTATTAACCAATGATATATCCTTTCTGTGCCGTCTTCATAAAACAGGTATGCATATTTCTGACTTTTCACATAATCAACATAAGAAAAATTGTAGAAAATATATTGCTGCTTTGCTTGGAAGCTTTCTAAAAAAGCAGTGTTGTATGGTGAAATTTTCAGTCTTTGATAAATCAACTTGAGACTTCTTTCCCATAAATAGTGCTCGTTAATACACCAGGGCAAACGTGCTTGATATAGCTAATTTATGTATTGCACAATCATGCTAGCAAAAAAAAAAAAAAAAAAAAAAAAAATGAAACTGCCATATATTCTAATTTCGGGCGGCTTTGGACTTAATACATATGTGGACTATCGATTCAAAATCCATCAAGTACAACTATTATACATACATAATAAAGCTTCATGTTGTACTCAAAAAACATATATTCATGTTAAATAGCACTATGCAATCAAAAAGAGATGTGTTATTATCCAACCGGCATACCAGGGAAGCATTCAGCACTACCTACTTTGATGTTACTGAATTCTGGATACAACAACACGATTAATTTCATTTCCCGAGCTTAAAAGATGTGACGTTGGACTTTTCACAGGATTATACTTTCAGTATAAATTTCCCATTAAATTAAAGTGTACTTTTTTTTCCCTCTTAAGTTTTATTTGTTTTAAAAAAAAAATGGTAAATTTAGGATTTACATCATATATTTGTTTACTCATTCCTTTTTTTTTATAGTCTATTAAAGTTGGTGATATTGTAAGTTGAATCTGACTCGGATGGATCGTATCCTTTTTAATATATAAATAATGTGATATGTGTAGATCCCTGATGGTACTCTTCAGTACGTCCCTTTTGATCCCAAGGAAGACATTACTGCTTGTCCTCGGTAAGTTATAACAAAAAAGGATCATAGATATATGTATGTATGATCAATTCTTATAACTATTATAATTTATTTAGTCCCATTCAATACAAGGTCCATGAAAAATTAAAGGGAAAGAAGGCTGTTATTTTTGCTATTCCAGGTACGGACACTTTAAAAAAAAAGTATGACATAAACCAAAATATCTTAATTATAGGACCTTTCACTCCTGCTTGTTCCGAGACACATGTTCCTGGCTTCATCTCTGCTCGTGAAGCACTCGAATCTAAGGGTGTTAGTGAAGTTATCTGTATTTCTGTCATGGATGGCTTTGTTATGAATGCATTTGCTAAAGCTTACAAATCTGGAGACAAAGTAATTATGGCTGGAGATGGTAGTCACGCTTTCACAGACGCCCTTGGTCTTTCTCAAGATTTAACCAAGAACGGTATGGGTATTCGTTCCAAGCGTTTCGCCATTGTTGTTGATGATTTGGTTGTCAAGTATGTCGGTGTCGAGAACGCTCCAGGCGTTACTTCTTCTGGTGCTGAAGCCGTTTTATCTAAATTATAATAAATATACTACATACAATCTGGGTGCGATAACGAATATAGCTACCGTACTTTAAAATTTTTTATACCAGTGCTACTACGCTTGCCTTTTTGGTATGAAGGATATAGTGTCATATCCAAAAGTTTTGAGCAAGAAAATGAGAAGTGTGATAAATTGAGTTTGCTTTTCTATAGTCTTCTAAACATTTCTTTAACTAATCATATAAAGCTACAAGGCAGAATTTTACAGTTAATTGGATGACATATTTGCATCATTATGACCGCCAGGAGTTAGTCCGTCACTTAAAAAAATGTTAAAATGTATTAATGTTATCTAAAAAAAGAATAAGATCAAAGGAAAAAAAAACGAAATGTTGGAAATAATATTTTAAATCTATAAACCTATGCAAGCCTTAATTCATCAAAGGTCTTTTTGCAAGCCATAAACAAAGGAATAATGTCTCTTGCTCAATGAAAAATCAATGAATATACTTTTTTTGATTTCCGTTGTTGCAGTAAGTAAAACTTTGGTAATTGTAAAATAAAGTGTATTTAGAGAAGCTTTGAGCTGTATATAATGTCAAACAATAAAAAATGCTAATCCGCTTATGATTAAAGGATTAGCTTAAATGAAGAGTACATAGGTATATAGTTGTACGTCGGGAGGAAACAAGAAAGACTGTGAAACAATTAGAGGACAAGTAGCATCTAACTACCAGTTGAATCGTGTGAGGAAGTGAATTACTGCTGTACTTGTAACTTTTAACGCAGTTCTTCCAGATATTCAGTCAAAGCTTGGATTTGGAAAGTAACTAGTGGATTGCAGGTTATCATTAATCATTTCAAAGTTGTTAAGGAAATCTAAATAAAGATCGAAAGTGAAGTACCAAAAACAAAAGAAAAGATGATCAGACCTTATAATTATTAAAGATATAATTTTATTATCATACTTTTTCTCTCTCTGAATATTAAAATTAACAAAGAAAGAATGATAACACGAAAAGAATTTCCTTTAAAACACAGGATAATGAAAGTTTTAATGGTAGTTATTTATTTGACCTGAACCAATTATCCAACACTCAGTCAACAAACGAACCCAACTAGATATATATAAAGAACTATCGAACAATAACTAACACTAACTGTAGAAGCACATTTGACTCATTTCACTTTATACATACTAAGGGATATGTATGAAAAGAAAAGAAAAAGGTGGCAAATAATATATACACGATGTCCTTTATTTTTTGTCTTTGTCTATATGTATATATATATATATATATATATATATATAAAGACGGGTAATTCTACAAAGATATCTCGTTGATAATACGCTTACATAAGACCACAAATCAAAAGTAATGCCGTGGTTGTGTCTACACACTCGTTAATTGAAAGATATCCTCTTTTCATATATAATATAGAGTAATAATATTTCCACTGTTGCTCTTTACCTACTTTTAAATTTACCCATGGAGCTCGATTAAACTTTCAATCCAACCAAAGACTGTAATCACAACATTAGTTTGAAAATAATAAAGCCTTTACGTTTATGTTAAGGTGAGATAATAATAAATTCTGTTTCTACGGCGCTTCAGTCTCTGTGGTTTTTTTTTGTGACACACTTTTTTTTTATCATTTTTTTTTTTTTGGAAACGTCATCAAGATTATGAATAAAAAAAAAAGTATACAAAATAACCCTGTTGTTCCTCCTTTTATACCCATTATTATCTTTTTTTTTTGCAAAGTATGGTGTTCTATTGTTTGATTGTGATGCGAATGTAGCGGTTTTCTTACCGTGGAACATTTACAATGTTTTGACATGCCGCAATCAGCACTTCTCGAAGTGTAATGCATTAGTTCTCTACTTGCAGATTAGTATAGATCTCGACATTTCTTTATTCTTCATCTGTAATTAACTTACCATGGGATAGTTCCTGGTCCTAGAAGTTTACTTCTGAGAGGTTAAGTGTATTGCTGCATAAAGATTTAAAGATTTGAATACCAGTTGCTTCTGGGTTTCTTTTGTCGGGTATCTTGTTCTATTTGTGATACAGTTAATATGGTGCCATAGTATCGATTTTCTGCTGTCATCACCGGGTGTTTGTTTATTAGTGTTACCGGTTATTGTTATGGCTGGTGGTGTTGCTATGACAGGTGCTGCTATGAAAGGTGTTGCTATGATAGGTATTGCTCTGACTAATACTGGTGCTGCTTTAATTGTTGTTGTTATGATGGCAAGTTATTTTTTTATATATATATATTATGCTTCCAAACAATTTCTAACAGTTTCTAACATTCATTTTAGAAATATTGCTATTTGTAGTCTGCTGGAACTTGAAAGCAAAAGGAAAAAACGGTTGTTATTATGGTGGTAAGTTTTATATATATATATATATTATGTTTCCAAACAGTTTCTAATACTTTTTTTACACTCGTTTTAGAAATATTGCTATTTGTAGGTCTGCTGGCACTTGAAAGCAAAAGGATAAAACGGTTATTAAAATGAGTTTTGACGAAGCTGTGTATCTCCTTCTTCTCCGTCCTCGTTTACGAGCGGTTCGTGCAGTTTAAACCTGGGTGTAATGGCACATAAAACCATACGGATTGAAGGAGGAGCTGGAGGTACACGTCAGCCTTCTTATTAGCGAGCTTTTAGCAGCCCGAGTCGTTCTTTTGTGGGATAGTGTCAGCAATGCAACGGGTTTGTAAAAGCAATGATCAAATTTTGTGAATTCTATTTTCTGGCGAGTATGCTCTATCTTGATGGGTCCTGTCTCCTTCTCTTCCGTCCTCATTTACGAGCGGTTCGTGCAGTTCAATCCTGGGTGTAATGGCACGTAAAACCATACGGATATCGTAGGGAGAGTTGGATTGATGGTTCTCATCTCGGTAGATGTCATCTCAAAGGAAAGTATTATGATCAAAGGTTGATTGTTGCCACAACACCGCAGCAGTTAGTGATTCTATTTTTTGGCGAGTATGTTCTATCTTGGTAAGTCCTGTCTCCTTCTCTTCTGTCTTCGTTTACGAGCGGTTCGTGCAGTTTAATCCTGGGTGTAATGGCACGTAAAACCATACGAATATCGTAGGGAGAGTTGGATTGATGGTTCTTACCTTGGTAGTCATCTCTAAGAAAAATATTATCATTGATTGTTGTGTTGTTGTACTTATCCGTTGCATTCTTATTTTTGAGACTTCAGCTAGTGGACCTCCTCGTGGTTTGTCTTAGGAAACTTTGGATTCAGAAGCTTTTTCTTTCCGGATTGTAAAGGCTAAAGCACTAGTAACTTTTTTTAAATAATTATTGTAACAAAAAAAAAAAGGTAATAAACAAAAAGTCCAGATTAAACTTAATTTCCTTTGACATGCTGTGATATACATATACATAAATAAAACCATTCTTTTTTGCTAAAGAGACTTGTCTTTATGAATCGTCCAATAAGTTTCCCTCAAGATTGCCCCCAACAAGATTGCACTATTTTTTTACAGCGAGACTTTTTTTTTTCATTATTATTTATCTTAACATTTATTATGAAGCCTTTGATTAATGTATAAGCTCAAATGGCACCACATAAACTCATCTACACCACAATGAGGAACTTCAAGGCCAAAAGCCTTCTTTTTTTATTATTATTTTTTTTTTTTTTTTTTTTTTTTTTTTTTTTTTTTTTTTTTTTTTTTTTTGTGGTGCCGATTGTGGTGCCCCTTTTTTTTATCATGTGGCTAATAGCGACAAAGCTACGTCTTCATTCCAGTTTAACTTTGTACGTAATTATTATTCCTTTACAAAAGTTGGGATTTATGCTCATCTCTTGGTTATATACTTGTGCTTAGTTTTGAAACCGCATAAGATGTAAGACATCATCTCTTTTGTTGGTTTGAAAAAAAAAAAAAAAAAAAAAAAACTTGCCCAGTGGATGAAACAAGGATGCAGTGGTATGTGTATTACGTTCTACTCTTACTCTTCTATTAATACCGACTATTGTTTATTGATACCGGAACAGGCACATTATCCAGTACTTACCAACATACGGGGAACTTATTTGACTTCATCTTGCAGGAAAAGAAGACAACACTGAGGCCTAGAAAAGTTTCATTAGCTGCTGTTTCAACACCGTTTGGTCTTACAACCCCTCAAAATCAGTTAATTCGCATAAGCTGAGTAATATTTCTCTAAAATTATGCTCGTTATACCTCCTGAAAGACTGGACTTGCCGAAAGGTGACCCATAAATTGCTTGTTGGGGATATTATAAGACAAGTAGTTTACCGTCCGGCTCAGTTCTGCTAGGCTTACCAGCTGTCCCTGCTGAGACAAATTCCAGAGCCATGCGGTACTATTCTTTTTTTTTTTTTTTTTTTTTTTTTTTTTTTTTTTTTTTTTTTTTTTGTGTCTTTAATTAACTACTAACTTTATTTATTTAAACTTTAGAGCTCTTATAACGTTATATTCTATTATGGGACTTCTTCTTTCAAAGGGCACACATTGAAGGTTACATTACACTTAAAGTCTCGTATTTTATTTTATTTTATTCTAATAATGCTTGCAATAGCATTCCCTACTTATCCTATTATAATCATTAAGCAATAAAGTACAGTAATACAAAATTAAGACAAATTTTTTAAATGATGTTGAATAACCTTCATGCATAACATCATTTTCTCTCGTTCATAACATTATTTAAACCACTTTAAAAAATTACTGAAAATATGCCTTTAACCGATACTAGAACAAATCATAAAAGAAAAGAACTTACTGGTCATCAGTTAGGGGAGATTTCTGGTCTTCTTAAAAGTGGGCGTCATAATTTGACGGAAATTTCTAATGAAAGGAAATGAAATTAACTAAGAGCATGGTACCTACATACTCATAAGTTTGGGAAAGGCCCAGTTATGGTTTGAAGTTATTTTGTGACAGGTAGACTTTGACCTCTTGTATTCATGGATGGTAATCTTAATCGATATAGTTAGAGGAGCAAACTAAATGTTTCATAAATGTGAGAGAAAGCAGGTGGTACAACGCTAAAGCATATTTTGTAAACAGTGATTACTTATTATTATTGTCGTAAACGTATCGAGTTTTATATAAAGGTCGCTTCATTTAACCGCAGAAATGAAAAAAGCTTCCACATTGATTTGATTAAACCATTAGATATAGCCAGATTACATGGATGTATCTTTAAACGATAAAAAGGTACTGCATAATAAACTTCAAGTCGGCGTATGAACTCGAGTTGTGTCTCTTTAAAGAAAGTACACGAAACCAACTTAAAAGTGAAAAAATACAAAAGCATTCAAGCAGAGTTTACCGGGGATAAAATGTTAGATTTACATAACATTAATTGAATATTTTTGTTTACTCAAGATGATGCCATTTGAATATTATATGTATACATAAGCGTTTCAAAGAAATAGATATATCGCAAGTGACTGTCAATAGATTTGATTCAAAAAAAAAAAAAAAAACTTACTTTTTTTTCTTTTTTTCTATTATAACTGTACCTTTTTCACAATGACGGGTAACGAAAAGGCACTCCATTACACTGAAGAAACAAAACAACTATTGAAAAACACTCTAACAGCGAGCCAATATTCTCGTTCCAAGGAGAAACGACAATATACCGTACCAACCCAACCAGTTTTTGAGTCTATGGACGACATAAAACCAGCTGCTCGAGGGGTAGCCACTCGAGGGGTAACTGCCATCTTAAAACGTCAACCACCACCACCACCACCTGCAACACCGCCTACAAATACAAATGTTGCTAAAGCTTCAAGGTAAACCGCCTTCTGTTTTTCTTTCTATATTCCGTTTTTTTAACCTATTTTTTGTAGCATTACTCCTCAACAAACAAAATCAACGACTGACAACAATATGACTGGTGTTCATTGGACAGAGGTAGTCACTTGGGATATTACACCTGAAACTAACGATTATACTCCTACTCTTCCTAAATCACCAGTAAATCAGCAACAACCGCAGCATGCAACTGATTTTTCATCCTACTCAAATTCTAGTGAAAACTCACCTTATAATAATACAACGAAACCACGTACACGGAATAATACATTTGATACTGTTGGATTAGTTAAAGTTACTGCATCTGTTGGTAAATTTGAAGACATCAAATCTGAAGCAATGAATTCTTGGGACGAAGGTGTTGATGTCAGATTAGATAACAACGATACAAAAAAGAAGCCCAAAGAATGGTTGTCCCAAAGTGCCTTTTTTTCTGACAAATATTCCGCCACATCGCCGCCATCAGTCAGCCCAGATAAAAACGTTTCGCCTGACTGGTTACAAGAGACTACTGCTAATCCAAATCGAAAGACATATGCTGAGGCAGCCCATCAATTAAAATCTGGTCGAAAGACACCTGAATGGGCAACGGAAGAAACTACGCCCCAGACACCACAAATGGCAATACCTTATGGATACAGTCAACAAGCATGGTCACCACAAGGAGCAGCTATACCACATCCTCTTGCACCTATGGTTATGATGCATCCCCCATATATGCAGATACCTCCCATGTTACCGCCTCCATCACAACGTGATGACGAATATTACCATTATCTGTACAAAACAATTCGTGATAAAGATAATATTAGTTCATTAACATCACTACAAAAAAGAATAACCAAGATTTTCCAACGATACATTAATGAATTTTCTCCACGGACTGTTGCCATCTTATTTGAGGCTATGGTCCATTTATTAGAACATGAAGTTTCTACAAATCAATTAGAAACTGCACGTCGAATTAGAGAAGCATGGCAATCCTTTATCTTTTATGTAACGCGTCACTTACGTATTTATGCAAAATCACCTGAAGATTTATTGTCAGTACTTCGTATTTGTACTCTTTTTCAAAAATATTCACCTAAAATCCATAAAGAGTTACCAATGGGTGATATCGCGCGGGTTTATGAAATTGTTAAAGATATGTGTACACCCGAATCATTAAGAAAATGTAACAAGTACTTACGATCTCTTAAAGCTATACCTGATACTGACCCTACATCTTGGCCTGATACGGATGACCAATTACCTTCTGTTCCTTCTGCCGAAGATATCATGGCTGAGGTTGTTAACAAAACTAATGTTTTGGCAGATTATGAAACCAAGAAAGAAATACATATTGATAACAAGGTACATAATCCATGGCCAGATGTAATTCAATATGCACGAGTTCATTTCATGTTGCTTCGTGAGGAGCTCTTAAAACCTATTCAAAATACCATCGAAGCATTATTTTCTGGAAAGGAAGTTCAAACAATTGAATTACCTCATGATTGTGCCATGTTTGAACATACTCTACCCAAGAGCACTACAATGATTGTTACCAGTTCTGAACCGGCTGTTATCTTTCAGTTGGGTCCAGTTTTACATCATGATGATATTATGGAAAGTTTTGAAGAGGGTTCATTTGTATTCATGTTTCCTGAATCCCAAACTACTTTGAACCCTTCAGACCAGCATCAAATCTTGATGAATATGACAAAGAGGTCTATGATGGGACGTGCAATTCGTGCTTCCAGTTACGATAAAACTCGTTTAGCTAGCATTCATATCCAAAAGGAAGATATGAATCGTTTAGATTGGTCAGCGAATTATACAATTATCACTTGTCGTACCAATGGTGCTTCTTCTCTTTCGGTTCTCTCTTGGTTGCGTAAAGAATATGTCGATTTTAAAAAGGAACGTTTCTCATCAGTTTTAACTCCTCGCGTATTAGCTGCACATAATACATTATCACCCTCTCAATTAAAAGCATGGTATGCAGAAAATGTAGAGGAAGAGAAAACAAATAACCAAGTAACCGTACCATTTTATCTTATGGGTACTGAAGTTGATGTGTCTTGTTTGATGGTCAATCGTGGTAATTATAAAGCAAGACCAGCTGAGAATATTTGGCCTCGACATGGAACTCACTTTGAGAGTATGGCTCACTCTAAACGACCACCACTTTACAGTATCTCACCTAGTCAATTATCTGCAGTTAAATTCGCATTGACACATCGAATTGCTGTGATTTCAGGTGCTCCAGGTACAGGCAAGACTTTTATTGCTGCTAAATTAGCACAATTGATGAGTCAAGCACTTAACGCAGGTCAATTTCATCAACCGTTATTAATTGTTTCCAAGACACAGTCCTCTCTCGACACCATTTTATCTCAAGTCATGACTGCAATTCCTGATATTATTCGATTTGGTGGAGAAACTTGGGATGACGCTCTTGTTGAAAAGCAAGCAATTCGATTAGCCGCACCATCTGTATCCGATACCAATTATCATCAACATCAACAACTTGAACGTCAACTTAGTAAGAATCAAGCTAAATTAAACGCATTATTCATCGCACGATTCCAAGCATCTGAGCATGACCCTGCTGTTATGTGTACTGCTATTTCTCCAGAATACTTGAAATTATTGCAACATGGATACATGAATGAAAATAATCAAGCTTATGCACCTAATTATGTTGTTCTTTGGAACAAATGGGCTGCAAATGATAAAAAGACCATAAATTATCCCAGAGCTAAATCAGAATACAAGGATTTCGAATACGCTCAATGGGTACTTGAAACCTGTCATCTAAAGAAAGCAGGTCGCGGTATGATGCCTTTGTTGGACACTAATTATATGCAAACTCGATTCACTGGGGTCGCCAACAATCCGGTTACAATTTCATCTATTGTAGACTCAACACATTGGCCATTTGAAAGCTCTACTCTTTCCAGTAAAGAATTGCGGTCCAAGTTATCTAAAGTCTGGCAACGACTTTCAAAAGATGAAGCCTGGACTTGTTCAGACAGTAAACGAACTCAAATAATCGAAGCTCTGTCTCAAGTACTTGTTACTTATATTGATTATGAAATTCAAGAAATTCTTCAGGACCAAATCAAGACAGCCAAAGCCTATGATGAAAACCTCGTACAAAAGTTAACTTTCTTGTGTCGATTCAACCGTGTCATTGGTATCACTGCCGATTTTGCTGCTGCACATCGAGATTGGATTTTAACTTTATGGCCCCGTGCAATTATTGTAGATGAAGCATCTGAAATCCTTGAATCAACATTAGCTTCCTTTGTCTTGGGCGCCAGAGCAGAACATTTAGTCTTGTTAGGTAACAGCGACAATTTATCTAGACCTCATCTTAGTAATGTAGACATGTCTGGAAATCCACGTAACTTGGATGTCTCTCTCTTTGAAAGATGGAAAAAATCTGGTAGTGAAATGGTGCTTTTAGAAGAACAATGGCGTATGTGTTCAGGTGTCGCTGATGTGATTGACCAATTCAATAGTTTGAAGGATGAATCAGCACCTCTTTTGATTACTGCCCCCGTAGCATCATGCAGTGAAAATAGGGTTGATAGAAGCAAGCCACAAGAAGAGATCATGTATGGTATTACACAACGTGCATTCTATTTGGAATATCAAGTATCTGGATCTTCAAAACAAAATGATAAATATTCCAAGCTTTGTAAGATGCAACTTACTATGGCTGAAGTAGACGAGGCAAGATTCATTGCATTTTTTGCAGTTTACTTGAGTCAACAGAAGCATCCAAAGCCTTATGTTACAATCTTGACAGTATGTCTTGTACAAAAATACTTGATTCGTGCTATCCTTAGAGAAGAGGTTCCTGAAAGAACAGCATTTAGAAGTAACGTGGCTAAAATCAGTATTGATACAGTTGAACAGAACGGCGGAAGACAAGATTCGTTCGCAATTATCTCCACTGCCACACCTGCAAATTCGTTCTCTAGCATGAACAATGTTTCTTTTGCATTAACTCGTGCTCGCTATGGTCTCTTTGTTATTGGTAAACCAGAAAGAGATGATGTGCATGAACGTTGGAAAGATTTTGCAAAGTATATGAAGAGTCGGGAATTATACGGTACACATTTACAGTTATCTTGTTATGAGCACGGAGATACATTTAATGTAGGTAGATGGCAAGACTTTGATTTGATGCGAAACGGTGGTTGCTCAAAACCTTGTGAGAAGTTAATGAATGATGGTCATCGTTGTCCTGAAGTATGTCATTTCTTAAGTCACGATCAAGTAGTTTGTCATGAAGCTTGTAATAGGTTACGTCCATCACTTTGTCCACATGAATGTAAGAAAAAGTGCTTCGAGTGTAGTGCGAATGGAAGTTGTCCACCTTGTGAAGAAATTACGACTGTGACTTTAGGCTGTGGACATATGGTTACCGATGCTTGTCATTTACTTCAACGTCCTGATGAATTAGAGTGTCAAGTCGATGTGAATATAAAGTTAGATTGTGGACATGAAATTAATGTACCGTGCTTCAAGTCAAAGGACCCCAAGTATCTTGTGTGTCAGACCATATCTCAAATTGATTTAGAGTGTGGACATACCGTGGATATTAAGTGCGGCAAATCTGCTGTTTGTACTGAGATTTGTAATCAATTTTATGATTGTGGACACCCTTGCCGTGAAATTGTAAGTCTTGAATGTCTTTTAGAAAATAGATGATAATAACCTTCTTTTTTTTTTAATAGTGCGGTATTGAACACTCTCATGATCGTAAAGAATGTACAGCTACTTGTCCTAAACGACTTATTTGTGGTCATGGATGTGCGAATGGTAAGGAAGAGAAAAAAAAACAATTGGGTACATTTATTCTAAACAGTTATTATTATTATTATTATTATAAGGATGTGCAAATCCTGATAAACATACTGAACATTGTATTGAACCATGTAATTACATTTGCTCTCATGGATATAAATGTAGTCGTGAATGTTGGAGAGATTGTATTAAATGTGTCAGCGCTTGTCCTTGGACTTGTAGTCATTACAGATGTACCAAGAAATGTTTTGAAGTAAGTTCAATTTATCTTACGGTTTTAATTATTAAAATTTTAACACCTTTTCCTACTCCTAGGTTTGTGATAGACCTCCTTGTAACAAAGCTTGTAGAAGTAATCTTCAATGCGGGTAAGTCGAACTTTTTTATTTTTAAAAGAAAAAGATGGAAAGTATTAACTGATTTTATCAAAATATAGACATAAATGCTCAGGTTTATGTGGTGAATCTTGTCCCCCTTGTAGCACTTGTTATGGTGATCTTAAATGTTCCATCTCTTTGCGTACTTTGTCCGAATTTGAATCAAATGAAAAAGTATATGTCTTACCTGAATGTGGATGTGGTAAGATAAAGAAACATTAATGTATTATACCAATTATCACTCATGTTCCTTCTTCTCATTTATTAGTATTCTCTGTCGAATCACTTGATATGTACTTTTTGAACCAATCTAAAAACGGTGAACATACAGCTGTCAGATTATGGGGATGTCCTACCTGTCAAAAGACCATTTATCGTGCCCACAGGTATAACAAATTTATAAAGACAGAGATCAATCTTGTCAATACCATCAAATTGCAAATCGAAAAAAAACGACAAGAATTGACATTGCATGAAAAGTCGGAGATCATCAATGCGATGAATGACGAGACAAAGCAAGGCCCTCATAATTTGGTAGGCGGCCGCTGGTTTGTTTGTAACAACCAGCATCCTTATTTTGTTGGTGATTGCGGTGGTGCAACTGAGATTAGTAAGTGTCCCGAGTGTGATTGCCCTATTGGCGGTACCCAGCATCGGGTGGTTGAATCAAATAGATTCTACGGTGAATTCGATGGCTCTCTTTCTCCTGCTTGGCCTGGCCAACCTGGCACACAAAATTAATTATAAATACTTCTATATAAATAAAACATAACTATCACTTTTAATTTTCTGCATGCAGTACATCGGCCCCAAATAAATTACATTACCCTTCAATAGATATCTATCTTTTTGTTGAGCTTTTTTTTTATACGTTTTTTTCTTCTCAACATAAGCTTGTTAGCTTAAATATGAGGGATTCAAAAAAGACAGTTTATAAGGAGCTTCATCATGATTTCTTTAAAAAAAAAATGATTGGATCAGCAAGTAAAATAAAAATCATTTTTTATTATTAGAATTAATTTGATTAGAGGAAGAATGTATAGGAGAACCTCGAAGATAATGTTGTGGCTGATAAACAACACCGAATTTTCTCTGAAACTTATTTAGTTCACGATGGACACGATTTAATATTTCAAAAGAAGATTCATTTGGTATAAAAGGTATAGGTGTAGAAGGACTTGAAGGACAAGTGGTTGTATAATCATCTAATAAAGGTACTGTGGATGCACTACTTAAAGAAGAAGAAGAGGATGATGTAGATAAAGATCTTTGTCTACTACTAATATTAGTTATATTATATACTTCTTCTTCTTCTTCGTCCATCATCCTTGGTGATGACTTTTTAAGTTGTTCATCTACTTGAAATTTAGATACACATTCCAAAATTTGTTTAGCTCTTCTATTCATTTCATGAAATGTCATTTTTGAATGAGGATACTTGACTCGAGCAGGTGGTGAACTCTCTCGTGTTGGTTTACCATCTGTATAGTTCCAATAAGGACTTATACTATTATGGGGAGATCCAAAGTCTTCTAAATACATGACTTGTGGATTTGATTTTGTAGATTTTGTCGTTGATTTCTTTTCTGTTACGTTTGGTGAAGGAGAAGAAGAAATGGCGCGTTTTTTCTTTTTTAGTTGTTGTTGCTGTTGATTCTGCTGCTGCTGCTGCTGCTGTTGTTGTTGTTTTCCTTCTTCTTCTTCATCATCATCACCTGTTGGTTTTAATATACTTGTAACTGTAGTTGTAGTAGTTGTTGTAGTTGTTGTTGTTGTTGTTGTACGTCGTGACCTTGTTAAACGTTCTTCTATCACAAATAATGATTCCATTTCTTCAACAGGTTTTTCAAGATTTACTGATGCTGTTTTTTCAGGTTTAGTTTCATCACTAGTATTAGGTTCAATAGGTGTAGTTTTACGTCGTTTCATCGGCGTTGTAATAACTTCTGGTGGTGATGATGTTGTTGTTGCTGAAGTTGTAGCTGATAACCAAGGTGTATATAAACGTTTTGATCTAAAATATGGGGGATAAGTATGCATTTCTATTTGTAAATATTATATAAATATATATATATATATTTACCTTCCATTCGGTGTCTTTATAAGTTGATGATTTTCTGGTTGACATTGATCACAATAATATTGATCAGGTAGTTTCTCTTGTATTAATCCAATACATTCACAGTGTTGCCATACTTCACATTTATCACATTGAACCATAAGTCCTGAATTGTCTATTATAAATAAAAATGCATGGTGAATGCACTGTGTGAAAATATTTTCTTTGTGTGATTATTATTTTTTTTTTTTTAGATCTCCTCTTCTACCCCTCTCTCTCTCTCTATCCGGGTAAAAGTATATAATAATAATAGTACTAGTATTACTTACGTGCTTCACCACAAATACATCTTGTAACTGATCCAGTATCTGAACTCTCTTCTGATGAAGATTCTGTTATATTTCTATTTAATTTACTCTTTTTAGGTCCTGGTTTTCTAGTTCTACGAGGAGGTGCTATTTTTTGAAAATCAGTTTCTCTCCGTATCTATCAAATCCAAATCTTATATCACTTACTCATACTGTACAAGTTGTTGTTGTTGTTGTTGTTGTTGTTGTTGTTGTTGTTATTATGTTGTTGTTTCTGCTGTTATAAAACGGTGTATATGTTGGGTATAAGAACTATATATATGTAAAAGAATAAATAAAAAAAGAGAAAAAAAAGGAAACTTTTTTTTTTTTTTTGATAAAATATAGTGCTTCTAACGAGTAATGTCGCAGCCAATCAAATTCTATATCGCTAGCCAATGAAAAAAGATGTGACAGGGCAATCAAAATTACTTGGTTTCGATGAGAATGCCTGACTGCTATAAATACCGAGTCATTGAACAGTACAACCTTCAGTGAGCCATCTTCAACTCGTCCGATTAAGATATTTAAGTGAGAAGGAGGCAAACCCGAAATAAACTGATTTTCCGTAACACAAATACTACCAACATAATAATTTTAATAATTACATACATCATATGTTTTATTTTTCAAGTTGATTTTTATTTTTTTTTTTTAAAAAAAAAAAACTGTTTACATTGTCAACTAATAAGGGTGTTTATTTACAAGATTTGATAAGAAATCTTTAAATGAACTTCTCCACTACCTCTTGGTTCAAGAGGAACCCATTCATCAAACGAAGTTACAAGAGGAGGTCGAATAAAATCCCACACTGATTTTGACAGCATACCAACATCAGTCGAATGAAACGTATGTGCGTCTTTTAACTTTAACTCGAATTGTACATCTTTACCTGAAAGTTCCTGTGAGAAGCTTTCATTCCTATACAGAATAATAATAATAAAAAAGTAAGAAAAAAACATAATTTCCAAAAAAAAAAAAAAAAAAAAAAAAAACTTTAGTTACCAGTAAGGATTAATCGTCCTTTTTGCTTTTTTAGTCTTCAAAACGGGATGATTTTCAACATGCACAGTGACTTGAGGATTTAGTCTATCAATATCACCCCTTAAATCTCTTGCCTCCACTACATACACTGTCAAAATACCCTTTGGAATAGGAATCGATACAGGTGAAGGAGAAGAAGAGGAGGGACTCATAGATCGGCTTTTGGGCTCACTTGAGTGTTCGTTTACTATGGATGGTGGTGGTGTTGGCTCAACTATCGAGGATAAAGTATTTTTAGGCGGTTGACTCCAGTTAAAAGCAGTGCTACCCATCTTGGTAGTCATACGACGTGTGGTTCCCATAAATGATGTTTGTGTCTTTTGTCGAATTAATAACTGTGGTTCCCACTTAAGTCGGACTCGAACCGATGAGTCTGACATAGCTTCTGCTCCGTCTAATGGGATCTCACATTCACGGCTTGTAAAACTTTCTACCATATCTCCACGCAATGTCATTCCACCAGATCCTTTTTTTTTTTTTTTGTTAAAAAAAAAGGGGGGGAATTGTTATTACTTTGTTGTGTAATGAAATGTTTTTTTTTATATTACCTAATGGATCGTCTCCCATAATTTGATTCCAGTCAAATACTTCAATTCTAAAACTAGCTGTAACACGAGAAATCTAATGTTTTATAACAGTTAAAAAAAAAAAGGATAGAAAGGTATACAGAAAACAACAGAAAAACTTACAATAGGTACTTGAAATGTTTCATTTTTCCAAACTGGATTCAATTCTTTCTTAATCACTGCACTCTTATGTACTTGTTCTCCATTCACAATAAATTTGACAAATGGATCGCTTGTACCTGTCTTATCCACCGCCTTTAAATTCTTGGCGCTTAACAATGTCACTGTCAAATTTCCTTGATCTATAAAATTGAATGGTTTATCTCAATTCATATATTAAATAATTCTATACATCTTCTTACTTTCAAGGCTTTCATCCGGGTTGACTTGATAGTTTAATAATGGAACATACCCAAAACTCAATCGAATTTTAGCAGGTCCACCTACTGGGTTAATCATATCAAACCATTCACCTTCATCATTATCATCATGCACCAACATGGTATATGGATCAAATGGTGATTCACTATTACCGTGTTTTGCCCTTGCTCTCTTTTGAATATTTCGAATAATACGGTCACTATTTTCATACCAATAGGCCAATTTAACATCATCCGTTTCTTCTCTATCTGCTGGTTTGACTTCAATTGCTACACGAGAGAACCCAGCGTCCTTAATAAATGCATCTGAGGTTACATTAAATGGTAATACACGTCCCTTGAGTACATTTGTCTTGTACTGTGATCGAAGGGTATCCACCATCATTTTACAATAACATTCATAAACCTGAGGTGCTTTAATCTCATGAATCTTGACTGTCAATACACCTGTTGAATAAGAAGCAAGATCAATCAAGTCATCTGGTGTGTATCGTATAGGCACATGATGAAGGTCAACTACAGGCATTGGATCCACTACTTGATCTTGTTCTTTCTTTGCTAATGCCATTGTGGGATAAAACTCTGCAGTATAAACAAGGTATCCCTTTTCTGCGCTACCACTGACCAAGTTGGCCTTTTGATCATATTTATCTACTGCAGCTTCATACCAAACTAATTTGTCCTTTTTACATTCACGTACTAAATCCTTTGTCTGTAATAAGGTCGAGCCTAGAGATTTATCTTTGGAGCTTGAGCTATATTCCATAACCTCCAATACCAAATTCTCATGTAGGCTATGCACAGGTACATAATGAAATTCACCCCATTCAGGTACATCCGTATTAAAGATCACTTCGGTTGTAGCTCTCACTTGTTTTCCTGATTTAATACGTACATAGGGATCTTGTCGATTACTACCAGGTAAATGACGAGCGCTCCAGATCGAGAATCTGATCACACCAATTGGCTTTGTATAAATACCGCCCATTTTAGCAAGTCCCTCTAAAGCAACCGGTTGCCATTGAACACTCAATTTAATCTTGGCATCTATCTCTTTCCCATTCTTATTCAAATGCCACCAAAACTCGTTTTCGTCTTGCTTTGCCATGATATCAGTCAAGTATCCACTCCAGGCACCAATGGAAACATCTTCGGCAAAATTGATACTGTCAATGACATTCACTCGGATGTAAAATTCGGTTCGGTCAAGAACCATGCTTTCATAAGGTTTCTCAAATTTGGGGTTGGATGTTCGTTTGAATGTGGGTGTTTGGAATCGTTCTTTACCGTTGATGAATAACTTTGCATACGGGTTTATCTTGTTGGAGCCCAAGTTTTTGCATTCATGAATAGTGATACGAAGTACACCCGAGTCTTTTTTTTTTTAAAAAAAAAAATAAGGATGTTAGATTATGCTTTAGGTCTTTACATGAAGGACTTACTAGAGGGTGCTGGCTCAATGTAGGTACCATCTGGGTTTTGAATGGGTTTAGAGACAGGAAAGTAACGCATATCTGCCATGAGGGTTGTAATGAGTTTACCATGACGCAGCATAGGTAATTCCCTATAATTTACATGTTAGAGCTAAAACCCCTCCCCCCCCTTTCTTTCTCGATATTATTTAAGTTGTTTACTCACAGTTCATCAAGCTCCATATCTTCTTCTTCCTTCATATCTTTCAAATCAAAATGAGCTCTCGCTAATCGTTTACCAGCCTTTTTTGTACTATTAGTAGTTCTCAATTCCATCGTCAAGATCGAATCCAAATTATTCAATAAAAGAAATATAGTTTCATTCCAATGGGGAGTTCTTGTATCTTCCACAATCGACGTCTTTTCCAACTCCTGTGCCTCATCCAAATAAAACCGGATAAAAGGATTCAAGTTATTATCAGAACTCAAGATTTTTGAGCAAGATTTGACCGTAATGGCCAAGACACCATTGGCTTTATTGAAATCTAACTCGCCCGCAAAGAATTTATCTACATCGTACGAGAATTCGTTTGGATAATATAACATGGGGCCCAAGATGGCATGTGCTTGATCTCTTACAAAACTTTGAAGTCCAGGTATATTATTCACATCAAATCCAAATGTTTCTCCACCCAGTGGTTTCAGAACATAATCAAAGATTGGTTTTTCCATAAAACATGCAGTGATGGTCTTGATATGTGGCATCTTGCTCATGAATTGAATCTTGATTCGCATACGTCCTTTAAACATCATGTCTTCTACAAGTACTGGGAATCCAGTCCCTACAAATCCTTTACCGAGTCGAATGTTCAGTACAACTTTTGGGCTGACTTGGTTTCTTAGTTGAGTTTCTGTCATTCCTATACAATCATTGGGTGTAAACGAAACTGACCAATCCATGCACTAAAAAAAAAAACAAAAAAAAAAGTTGATTTCAGCTTTTTTATTTTTTTTTTTTTTTTTCGGATAAATAGAAAGATGGGCACCTTACCACGGTATTTGGTTCAGTATCTGTAAAGGACTTGACATGATCTATACGTACAGGTTTTGATCCCAAAGTAAATGTAGTCAATCTTACCGAATCCAAAAACCCAGGTAAATAATCCACTAAATACGTATCAATATTTTCAATCACATAAGCACTTAATAAGGGCTCAAAAATCAACCAAAACCTTTGAACGAAATCATTCAACCACCGTACTCTTTCAAAATCACTTGATGCTAAAGCCACTTGAGCCAAAGCACGTTTAATATCATCTGTAGCACGATGCGTAAACCGTTCATGAGAGATTTGAAAGTAAGTCTTGACAAATAACAAGCAACAAAGAAATAAACCACTGATATGCCATCGTACCACACACCAAACACTCACACCAATTAAAATCACCACACCCACATCTTGCCAATTGTTGTTATCATCGATATACAATTGACTAAATAAGTTGTCAATGATGGATTTCTTTTTACCTTGGGTTGCAGGTATACCTAGAGACCCGCCTGGATTGATCGCTTCAGAAAACGCAGTCCATCCAATACGAGCGTCGTCTGGTAAAGGGTGACTGACACGATATCCTGCAATTGTATAGACTATAGGTTGTTTCTGTTTTTGAATAGTGTCTTGAACTAAAGGTTTATGTTGAGCTGCTTCAATCGCTTTTTTGATTTGATCGGCATCACTTGAGCCTAGTTCAGTGGCGAATCCGTCTTGTTGACGACCCAAGGTTCGAAAATCAGGTAGACGTTCTGTTGTCCTTGCTAGGTCTTCGGCTTGAATCCGCTTTTGTTCCGGTAAGACGTCTAGCTCGTCATTGTCTTTTATTGAAGGAGGTTGTGGTATAACTTGTTGTTCATGTGAAGTCTCCATTATGACAGAAAAAAGAAAAAAGAAAAGGAATATATATAAAAAAAAAAAAGAAGAAGAAACACGAAAAAAAAAAAAAATAATGCGGGTTCAGTTGAATACACTGACACTAGAATGGGGTTTCCTTTTATCCCCCCCTTTTATCCAGTTTTTATTTTTCCGGTTAACCCATTTCATGTGTAACAATGGAAGAAGAAACATTCTATAAATTTTCATTGAAACGTTTTCCTTTCTCATATAGAAGAATATGTATAACTAAAAGTGTTACACTAAATACTTGATTGAATGCATACGCATAATTGAATTAACCCTGATAATATGATAGATGATAAAAAAAAAAAAATTTTATTAATGATTATAATAGATTTATATTAGTTACCAATGTACAAGTTGTTTATGTTGATTCACCAAGTGATTAATGATAGAGCCAGGAGCTGGTGGATGAAGTTTCCAAGAAGTATGTAAATGATAGGCAAAAACTTTGTTTAATTTCTTTGAATCAAATTCACCACGATCAAAAGCACTGGGTAAAGAATTCGATTTTAAGCATTGAGATGGGTCAGTATAACACCAAGGTAATACAGCCCAAGTTTGAATTTTAAGTTTTAGTAAACGATGAAATACAGTAGAATAGATATAATCCAAGGAGGATAAAGTATGGGTATCTTTTAATTGATGGTTAGCTTCCATCATGATTTCACAAAGATAAGGTGATTTTTTAAAGAAATGTAAAAATGCACTTTTGCTTAATGAATTCTGTTCGAAACAACTGGATTGTGATAACCATTCTTGAGAGAGTAAAGGTGACATATTTCTTATAAACAAACTATCTAAATCAAACCAGACACCACCAAATTTGTAAAGGATAGCAAACTTGTGTAGTTCATGCTTGATTAACCCATTGACATCCGTCGTCAATGGTGTATTTCGAATCAATTCTTCTGGGTCCATGACTTGTAACTGAATTCGATCATCCTGTATCCATTTCTTTAAGGCGTCATGATGATTAGGTGTAACCCAAACGTATAAACTGGATTCAGAGGGTTGTGTAGCAATAAATGACCTTAATGCAGCTAACTCGATATCTGAAAATCCATTTGATGTTGAAAATGTATGATAAAGTGTAGTGATGTTTTGAGTGGGTTTTATTAAAGAAGCAAAATCAAAACATAAAGAGTCTTCTGTGAGTGGTATACTTGGTATAATTCCATAATGGTGTTGGTTTAATTCGGGAATATAATCTTTAAAGCAATTAGATAATAAAGGTCCAGGATCGGGTCTCGAGACAGAAAAGGGTTTTCTTAAAGTGACATGTAGATTAAGGTCAATACCGAATAAAGTAAAAAAGAGGACAAGACCAAGGGTTACAATGAGTGCTGTCCATTTCAATACAATAAAAGTAACTTGTCTCAAGTTGGGACGTATTAATGTTGTTTCAGTTGACCATGGTAACATTATAAAATATATATATAAAAGGAATAAAAAAAAAAAAAAAAAAAAAAAAAAAAAAAAAGGATTGTTTTATTTTTTTTATTATTTATTTTCTGAAGCTAAATTCATCTTCATCTTCATCCCAGTCCCAACCATTCTTTTTATCAGAAGATAGTTTCTTTCGACGTATTAAGACAGGAGGTGAAGTATCAATTGAGTCTCTCCAGACCTCTACTTTTGGTTTTTGTAAAAGAGGTTCCTTTTCTTTCTTTCTTTGACCGAAAAAGGATGATACACTATCAATTGTATGATGTGTAGAAGATGCGTTATCATGATGATGCGTTGGTACTTCCTCTTCCTCTTCCTCTTCCTCCTCCTCCTCCTCCTTCTCTTCAACTGAACCCTCTAATACCACTTCTTCTTGTACTACTTGTTTCACAGGCGGTCCCCATGTAGCAGATATCAGAATGGAAGAAAAAGCTTCTGCTGCAAATCCAGCACAACCACCAATAAATAATCCACAACACACTGCCGCAATACAAAATACAATGACTGGATATAAAATATGAGCTAGGTGCATAAACAGTTGAAAAGGTTTGGTTATAAAACTAGACCAAAGGTTGGTTGTGATCCATAAGATGGGTGATAGTATTGTAACGGTACATTTGTATATAAAATAAAAAAACGAATGAAAGAAGGAAAACGATAACTTTATTGCTCCTACTAAGGAAGTAAATATTTGAACAAGTTGTTGTTGTTGGTGTTGTTCAACAGGTAAAGTAGCTACTGTTTCTTGTATTAAGTCTGCATTCACAATCGAAATAAGTCCAACCATGTAAATAACACGAGGCATTTTGTCAACAAAAAAAAAAAAAAAAGAATAGATATAAAAAAAAAAGCATGTTTTTTATTTATTTTTTATTTGATTTTCACAAGACTGTACTTTATCCAATGTATGTACAATAATTAAGCCACAAGATGTGTGTGTTGTTCAATTACTTTAAAAGTATCATGCAATGACAGTTGAAACTTTGATTATTTAATCATGAGCTTCAATTGCTAAAGCAGAACTTTGCCAACCACCAAATCCAATAGCAAATACAAACTTATCCTTCATGGATTCAACTAATTTTGGTACAGGTTGATTTCCTTCTCTTGTATCTTCTCCGTGACCTAAAGCACCTGAACTATAATTACCCCAAGTGAATAATTCACCATGATTTGTCACTGCACCAAAATGATAGCTAAATAATAATAATAATAATAAACTTGTGTGTGAATATCATGCTCTCTCTCTCTCTCTCTCTTTTCTTGTACTTACTCTCCAAAAGATACTTTACAAACATCTCTATTTTGTAATTCAGGCAACATTTCAGGCTCTGTATCCGCTTCAGAATTTACATTACCAAACATAACTTGACCTGATTTCGTATAGACAGCAAAATTCAAAAAGGCACCTGTAATAAATCGATTCATCAAACCATCTCTTTGATTGAGTTCGTTCTCTTTTGCACTAAATTGAGTTAATACAATTGTATGAGCAGCCGGATCTTGAGTAAAAGCAAGATGATCTCTTGTATCCAATTTCAAAATACGTCCATGCTTTGTTAAAGCCAATGTGTAACCATCCAAACCAGCTAATTGCACGATATCCAAGGAGGATACTTTAGGTGTGACAACATACGTAGGACTTGGTTCTTGGTTGATTTCGGATGGAATAATATGATCGGGTGCCGGAATCAAATAAATACTACCCTCATTGGTTAAGACAGTCGAATAAGTCCAGTTTCCAACTACTTGAACTATTTTTTCTGTAGTTTCGAGTTGGATGGGTTGTAGCATGATGTGATTAGACCAATGCCAAAGTGAACCATCGCGAGCCAAACCAATGACGTGTGTTCTTCCACATGATATTGAACTAAATTTGATCTTTTGCTGCGTCGTGTTTGTGTCTTGAAGTTTGGTTGGAGTTGTAAGACGTCTAGTACCCATTGAACTACGAGGACTTAGTTCCTGATGCATCTAACATATATATAAAAATAGATGAATATATATATATATATGGTAGAATGTTTTTGTTTGTGTACTTTACTGTTCCCCACATCCAGACTGAACCAAAAGAATCTAATGCATGAAATGACCAACCTCCTGATATGATGTCGATAATACGTTTATCTTGTAAATAAACTACCTCCTGAGGAGTAGTTATATATCTTCCAAATCTTCTACGCGGGTTTCTATGTGTATATAATATGATGTAAGTAAGAAAGATGTAATTATCGAGTCATGGAATAATGTATACCTAATCCTTTGTTGAAACGCGTCTGTAGAGACTTTTGGTGTTAAACCAAGTCGATCATCAAAATTTTCACCCCAAGTAAATAATTTGGTATCAACTAATAAAGCAATATAAAACTGCTTCCAACCTTTGTTTCGAAATGCATTATCTTGTGAAATATTAAATTCTTGAGAGCATAACCTTTTCCAAATATGTTGATCATTAACTAAATAATTGAAATATGTAGAAACAAGTGATAAATTAATTAATGATTTACTATCCAGTAAAATAAGAATGTCTTGTAATAAAATATCTCTTGGTAATTTTGACAACATTTTATTTTTTTTTTTAGGGGTGAAAAAAAAAAGGGAAAGAGAAAGAAGAAGGGTATAAAAAGTAAAGGATAAATTTATATATAAAATAATAATAATAATAATAGATAATAATAATATAGTTGTGTGTGGTATAAGAATAATTTTTTTTTTTTGTGCGATAGTCAAGTTGTGAATCTTTTTTTTTTTTTTTTTTTTTTTTTGGTTTTTTTTTGGGGGGTTTTTTTTTTTTTTGCTGTTATATAGTATAAGAGAGAGAGAGAGAGAGAGAGAGAGAGATATGATATAAAAATATTTAGAAGGAACGTTGGTCGTCTTGTAAAGGTAATGAGTCAAATTTAACTTGAAGAGTTGATATTTTATAAGCTATTGTACTATCGATTTCAAACTTTTGTATTAAGTTTTGATAGGTTTCATTACATTCATCAATAGCTTCTTTAGCAGCAATACGATCTCCATGATAATATAGTGAACCACGAGAATCTTCCGCATAATTAATTTCATCCATTGCAAAATTATAAAGCTCATATAATCTTTCAATTTCTTTATCCATATCTTCATTGATTGTTGACGTAGTTGTCACACAAGATGCATTAGACGGTCTTCTACGGAACGGTGACATACATTTATCTAATACTCCTTCATTTAATGAGCTAGGAAAAGATGGTCTCTTTATATTTGAAGGTATAAATGATTCTTCTTTACAACCATAACCAGTAGAGGACACTGTACTGGTTGTGTTTGTACTGGTTGTACTACACTGAGAAGGACGTCTCTTGGCTAGATCGGGTGTAAACCAATCTTTGAAGGTGTTCCATTTAGATTTAAATGTTGTAGTTGTAGGTGATTGTACAAGTGGGTACATGTTATGTATATATATAAGTATTATTTTATGTGTGTGTGGGTGTGTGTGTGTGGTATATAAGGTATATTTATAAAAAGAGAGAGAGAAAAAAAAAAAAAAGAAAAGAAAAAATATAAAAAGGAAAATATAAATATAAAAAAAATAACAAAGAAAATAACCCTTGATTTGAAACAGGAAAGGTGGGAGAGATAAAAAGGGGCATATGTAAATATATATTATTTATATATGTATATATATATATATATTACCATCTAGGAGAACAAAATAATAATAATATAAAGATGTAACAGAGAGAAATGTCACTTGTATTTTGCTTTGTCATTAGCTAAATGTGTGATGTATAATATAAATACATACGCTTACATGTACGATCATTTCTATATACACATATATAGCTCAATAGACTGTATCAGTCTCTCTCTCTCTCTCTCTCTCTCTCTCTCTCTCTCTCTCTCTCTCTCTCTCTCTCTCTCTCTCTCTCTCTCTCTTTCTCTCTTTCTCTCTCTCTCTCTCTCTTTCTCTCTATTTCTCCTGTGTTGGTGGCAATAAAGAACTCTTGTAATACCCCCTGCTTATTTAAATTCATGCAAAATTTGTTGTTGTTTTTTTTTTCTTTTTTAACTTGTTGTTGTTATTGTTGTTGTTTATCACAAGAATGATTATATTATCGATTAGCATAAAAAAAAAATTTTTTTTATTTATTATTTCGAAACCTACTATTATTGTTATCCTAATTAGACCTTCTTTATCGTATTGAGCTGCTGCTGCGGTATAACTATAATAGCTTGTTGGGGATTAACTTTTTCTTGTGCATTAGGAGCAAAAAGAACGAAACGGTCTCTTATCAATACTTACACAAAGGAGTGAGCCATCACTTTCTATCAAAAAAACTTGAATTATAGAGCTAAGCCCACAATAGCCCTCTTTTTCTTGATAAAACAAGTCTCGGCCTCTCTGTGTATATTCCTAAAAAGAAAAAAAAAACTTGATTAGAGCTTGACTCATCAGACCCATACCACGGGTTTGTTATTTTTTAATCTATCTGTTGGGCGCGCTATGATGGGTTGTGTTGTTTTAGTGTGTGAATAAATTTAGTCTAATTCTTTTTTTAACTTTTTTTTTCGTTAAACAGAGATTTGCATTGTATAACTAATCTTTGACATATGAAAATACAACAACAACAACAACAACAACAACAACGAAAATTGTGTTACTCTTTATCGGATCAAGTATGCCGTAAAAAAAAAAAAATTCATTTTATTGTAAAGAAGTGTCAACTTTTTTTTTTTTGACGGCTATAACTATATAATTGATGTATTATACAAATGTAATAGAAACCGGAAAAAGATCGATCCTTACGTCAGTCAACACTTTGACTCCTTCTCTTTCTTTCTTTTTTCTCTCCTTGTATAATCCTTGTTCCTGACCAAGTAGTTAGTAGTATGTATGTGGCGAGATTATCCGTGAATACAAAAATGTCCTTTTTGGTTGAATATGCAAGAACTTTCTCTCTCTCTCTCTCTCTCTCTCTCTCTCTCTCTCTCTCTCTCTCTCCTGTATGTAGTTGACTCCAAATGATTTTTATACTGTACTTACTGCTCCTATCAGTTTGTTTGATTCAAAAGACGTCAAAATAGATTCAAATGATAAATTTTAGTGATGGTAAAATAAATCCAAAACGATTTTTTACTGTGAAAAAAAAAATTTGCGATTTAGATACATATACATGTTTTTTTTTTGTATAGCAACGTATAAGGGATTCTTATGTACTACAAAGACACACATTTTGTGCCAAGAAATGATCTGTAACTATGTATGTATTTACCGACATACAATTAAGCTCTCTCCCTTCCCTCCCCTTTTTTTTTTAAAAAAAAAAAAAAAAAAAAAAAAAAAATCTTGTCTGAAAATAATAGTGATAACACTTTATTATTATTATAATTATCGATCGTTTTATTAATTGAAACGGATCATTCTTTATAAAATCATGACACACACATACACACATAACAAATATAATTTATTAGTTCTCCTTGTTTTTTTTTATTATTTATTTAATGATGAATAAATGATAACAATAATGCAGTTGTAACTAGCATATAAAAGGTAATTATATTGATAGATGAACGCATGACGCCATGAGAAGTACTAGACAATGGCATAATATTATCAGTTAAACCACTATAACTATTTCCATCAATATCATCACAAGGTGTATCAGGTTTATTTGTCTTGACAATGGTAGTAGTATAATTCGTATTGGTTAAAACGGTTGAATAACCAATTGTTTCCAAGATACGCAATATACCTGGTCCAATCGCTGATTTATAAACATGTTGAACCGTTTCATCTCTTGTCACTGTACGATTGATCAAGGTATTATTGACTGTGCTGGTGATATTGATTTCTTTTGGTACAGTGGTTGTATAATGAATCACGGGTATATTCGAATAAGCTTCTTCTATCAAGCTTTCCATCGTTCTTCCTTTACTGAATGTATGTACCATTAAGAAATCAGGTGTATTCATATAATCATCATCTACATGAGAAGTAGAGATACCAGGTCGATAATAAGATTCTTGATTAGAGGAAAGTATTTCTGGTCCAGTCATTAACTGAATTGAAGGATAAGTTGCATTTAAATACGGGTCGGTATAAAACACACTTGGATTCTCTATCGAATGAACGTATTGAAACAATAATGTTTTAGGTGTTGACATGGAAACATACATTGATTTCGCTCGAGAAGATTGTGTTGCATTATTTAAGAACGAATTCATAAAGTTCACAATAAATGACTTTTGTGAATCCACTATACAAAATCCTTGCATATCAAAACTATATTCAACTAAATCCGCAGTGATGTTTTTAGCAGGTATGAATAAGTCCAGAAATTTGTCAAAGATTAAATTGGGTTGAAATCCAGTGATAAAAGCAGGTCCTGCATCTTGTCGAACTAACCAGTTTGGATTCGGTGTAATGATCTTGAGGTTATCGGATGGAATAATACCTTCAAGTAGTTGTTGAAAGGGTGAGGTTCTGTCTGAGAAATAAGGCGCCCAGGATGAAAGCATACCAAGTCCATGGATCATTTGATGTAAAATGACACATTCAATATCTACTTGGTTTTCGTTGATTTCTGAATTACTTGAATTAAACCAAAATACTTCATCATTTAAATAAATGTCATGGTTGATATCAATTGCAATATCATATGTTGCCCATGTTGAACTATCTGGATAAGGCGCTCTTAATTGTTTAGCCAATGCTTGTGGATAAATGAAATTAGAGTCGGCTTGATTCAGCGAGATCAATGTAAACTATTCAAGTGTGAATATACCAAACATATGTGTATATGACTTTATTATTATTATTATTGTTATTATTACCTGTGAACTAGGCGATCCCCACCCATACGTACTATTCGAACAATAATTCAAACAAAAGCTATAATAAGACATCTTGATACTATAGAAATTCACCTATCATTATTTAATATGTTGGTAACTTTGACTTATCTTTTTAAACTTTTCTAAAATAAAAAAAAAAAAAAAAAAAAAAAAAAAAAAAAAAAAAAAAAAAAAAAAAAAAAAAAATATATATACTTACACAATTTTATTTCTTAATATCAATACTTCAGATAGACGTTTTGCTGCCGAGATGAGTGAAGACTGAACTTGCTTACAGTGTTCTTGTCCAACTTCACAATACATCTTGACTTGAATTAAACTGGTGATGTCCGTTATATTTGGTTCATTTTTAAATAACTCTCGAGAGTTGTAAATGTCTTGATTGACTGGATCACTCACTCCAGGTGGTGCTTCATCTTGAGGATGAACAAAACTTGAAAATAAAAGAAATAAAAACAGATAATAATAATAGTACATATAATTTAAATAAAAAGGGGGAGGGGGAGAAAAACTAAGAAAAGAGATCTATAGTGTGTGTGTGTGTGTGTGTGTGTGTGTGTGTGAATAAGTGTGATAAGCCACCAATAAGAAACCTTAGATCTTATACCAATCATGATGATTTCGTTTTATAAAACTTGAATTTTGACCTACATGAATCGTCTGTAATTGATTGGACTTGTAAAATAAACATGGGTCGATTGGCGGTTGATTCACCAGTGTTATATGATGTAAAGGTAACCTAGACAACGTCTCTATCGATTGATTTGTTAAAGGAACAGAGTAAAGGTAGATCTCCTTTAAGTTCTCCAAATACTCCAAACCTGTCAAACTGTCATTTTTATCTTCTGCTTCCTGTCTTTTTCTTAATTCAAATATCTCTAACTGTGGTAACGCTTTAAATAAACTACTAAAAGAACTTGAAGGAATAACAGGAAAACATAGACGTAATTCGATCAGCTGATGACAACCAACTAAATGTTGTAACCCTGTAAGCAACAGATCATGTTCCATTGTCTTGATGGTTGGAGAATTCATTCTGGCACCACTTAAATAAACATTCATTTTAGGTGACAGATCGAGTCTTTTCAATTTATTTGGATTTAACCTTTCTATGATCCCATCTAAATTACCTGTACGCATCCGAGTTAATCTAAAATCCTGTAACTGCTTTAAGCTCGTAACACATTGTCGAATACATCCCAAATAAGTAGGTTCTGTACAAGATACATGTAAACACTCTAATGATTTACAGAACTGTGTCAAACATAACCAACTCAAGCTATTCAATTCAATATTCAACATCTTTAAACTGATCAATTGCTTCCCTGATTTACGTATTAATAATTGTAACCCTGCTTGACTTAACGTACAAGACGAAATGTCCAAATGCTGCACTTGATCAAATATTTGAAAATGATTGTATTGAATAGACGTTAAATCTTGATACTGTATTGATAGCGCTTTGATCCCTTTCTTCAACTCTTGCAAGATATTAACCAACAAGACAAAAGGAACCTTGAGTTGGTACATGCTCTTCTTTGATAGATCCATTGTCATCGAAGCCAGGTCATGCGATGGACGCATCTGATATAAATGATCTCGTTCGTGATACCGTTTTGATTGAAGTCTATATCCGTTTAAATACAATTCATTTAAGCCTGAGAAAGATTTCGATAATCCAACGACCATGTCTTGTGATAGACACCAACATCCACTTAGATCAAGCTTGGAAATAAGTGGTGTATTACTATAGAGTCGGATCTGTTTATCTTTTAAAAAATTCAACAAGTCTCCATTCGAAACTGTAGAGTAGGGTGAAAAGTCTAAATGACTCCAGCAGGCTGGTTGTGTACAGAACAAGTGTTTGAGTTGACTACAGGTTTGTAATACTTGACATTTGTCGGCTACATTAGGTAAATATTGAACTATTTCAATCAAGAGTTCGGTAGGTAAGGTAATCAACTTCATGTTTTTTTTTTAAAAAAAAAAATTATGTGTGTATTAACGAAAAGAGTGAGATAAAAAAATAAAAAAAAATAAAGCTACGAAATACCCCCTCACGCGTAAATACTTTATTTGTTATTTATTAATGACATGAATCGTTCTAATATCGTATACGAACGGGTTACACGTCTTTCTTATCTCTTGCTCATTATTTGTTGTACAACCCGATCTTAGCATAAATATTCTTTTCTTTTTTTACACATATTAAAAAAAAGAATTACATTATCTATATATGTAATATTTGGTCTTATCAATGATTGAATAATAAGTATATACATGTAACATTTCTACTTTTTGCATGAACATACATGGTATCAATGCTAGAAATGGATGATTCATTCTTTTATGGAAAAATTTAAACGTATCAACGAGAGAAAGGTCATTTACTCTTTTTTTTTTTTTGTAATAAGCATACAGTGTGTTACAGTATAAATTGCTTTATTTCTTTTTTTATGGTAAAAAAATAAAATTAAAGGAGGGGTTCGTACATACAAATAGTATATTTAGTTTATTATTTATTTTTAGAGTATTAACAAAGCTATTATTTAACAATGAGACGACTAGCAGTAAGATAAGAGTAGGAAATACAGAGATTCATATGATTTAATTATTTTATACATAGACGAGAGGTAATGAATATTAAGCAACGAATTCTTAGAGAGGTACTTGAGAGTTAACTAAATACACAATATAAAGTAAACAACGAAGAATTACGAAGCAATACTAAAAGAACCAGACAGTGAATATACATAAATGAACTTAGTTCAAGTTATTATGTTTTTGAGAAGTACATTTTAAGCTACTGCATCTTTGTTCGAAATTTGCCCCAAATTTTTGCAATAATGTCTTCGTTGGCTGTCTTCACAATCTGTTTGTTGTTGTGTCAGCCATAGATTTAAGATATGGAGAAAGGGATGTCTTTCCGATCATTTGAAGCTCGTCTTTCTCTTTAAATAAAGTGATTATCTTTTTGATATCTTGTTGGACTTGCGTATCTTCTATAGGACTTTTAGGCAAAAGAACCACAACATCATGTTTTTGTAACAAGGGTTCAGATTCTCCATGTAAAGTGCTTTCGTTTATAAATGCTAGAATTTCTGCGTTTCGGGTGGCGTTACTGTTTGAAGATGGAACTCACCTAGTATATTTTTTATTCACTTAGGTTGTTAGCTTAATGACTCTAAATGACCCGTCCTGAAGGACGGACCTCCATCGTCTGAGTCCCTAAGATACAATCAGCAGAATATCCTTTTGAACTATTGACAAGAGTGTAAATTGAATACGGCTGCACAGTAATATCCTGGGTAAACACACTATAAAATATTCCGAGTGAATACGTACTTCTTTAGTGAAATTTAAATCTTAATTGTTGAATATGAACTACTCAGTTTCAAACGTTTTATACCTCTATCTTTAAGATCTATAATATGCTCAAGTTGATTATTTGTTGTGAGCGCCGTAATGTAGAGCTCATTATCCTTTAAAGAATCTGGATGCACGTCAAATAGAATCCAGTTTAAAGCAGCAATTACGTTACGAATAACTTAATTATTCGTTTCATCATTAGGAAATAAGACACCCATAGCATCATCTAATGATAATTTTACTTCTAGCTCCAAGTAGGTAAGAGGAAGATGGAACAGATAACTCCAAAGGTTGTTGCAAATTTACTGATGATTCATCTAAATCTAATTTATCTTGTAATACTGAAAGATAAACTTCATCATTAGTACAGGGTGTTTCGAAATTATTCACGCACTTTTTGGAAAACAATTTAAGCAGTTGAAAAAGTAAAAATTAAGCACTATCTAAAAAAAAAATTTCAAGCAACCATCTAAAAAACTTCAAGCATTAATAGACTAAAAATTCAAGCACAAAATGAAAATAAAAAATCATGCACATTAAAATTTATTAAATGGGTTTTCTGTTTAAGCCATCATTAAATTCCTTACTGAAGATCTGCAAAAGCTTTGCAAGTCAATGGTGAGCACATTGTTGCAAGCTTCCCTATTTTTTTTTTTTTTTTTTTTTTTTTTTTGGAAGATAATGTCTCCTCCTTCAAAAATGCTTCTCTCTTTAACTTTACTTTTGCAATACTGACCAAAAAAGCTGCTCAATGAGATTAAGTTCAGACGAGTAAGGTGGAAGATAAACCGGAATAGAGCGAAGCTGGGAAATATTGGTTAGTGTGGAAATTGATATGTATGGTGATTTCAGAAAAACAACATGATGATGAGAGAATAGAGTCCTTTATTTTAGAGTTAAATTAATGTGGATCAAGTGAAAAAAAAAATGTAGCAAATATTGTTGTGTGTATTTACATCGACTAAAAACGAGCAGTTCCCAGGTAAACGCCCATTCTAATTGTCTGAGGCTAGGCTACTAATTAAAAAAAAATTATCCTCCAATCCGCCCTCGGGCCCCACCGTCTAGCTTCCTATATAGCGGTGGAGGAAGGAAAGACAGAGCAAGACAAAGTTGTCTCCCACATTGCTTAAGATCTAGGCAATGAGACCTTACTGCGACAAAATCAATGGAAGAAAATGAAAACTCCTATTCGACCGATACAAGCCTAAGTAGTGAAGAAACTCTCTCTCTCTCTCTCACTCCTTTTCTTCGAGACCGAAGAAGCGACTTTATTGAGAACATAGGCAAGGAAATGAGAGGAGAGTTCACAAAAGCTGAATAAGGTCTCATTGCCTGAATCTTAAGCAATGTGGGAGACAACTTTGTCTTGCTCTGACTCTCCTCCCTCCACCGCTATATAGGAAGCTAGACGGTGGGGCCCGAGGGCGGATTGGAGGATAATTTTTTTTTAATTAGTAGCCTAGCCTCAGACAATTAGAATGGGCGTTTACCTGGGAACTGCTCGTTTTTAGTCGATGTAAATACACACAACAATATTTGCTACTTTTTTTTTTTTCACTTGATCCACATTAATTTAACTCTAAAATAAAGGACTCTATTCTCTCATCATGTTGTTTTTCTGAAATCACCATATCAATTTCCACACTAACCAATATTTCCCAGCTTCGCTCTATTCCGGTTTATCTTCCACCTTAGTCGCCTGAACTTAATCTCATTGAGCAGCTTTTTTGGTCAGTATTGCAAAAGTAGAGTTAAAGAGAGAAGCATTTTTGAAGGAGGAGACATTATCTTCCAAAAAAAAAAAAAAAAAAAAAAAAAAAATAGGGAAGCTTGCAACAATGTGCTCACCATTGACTTGCAAAGCTTTTGTAGATCTTCAGTAAGGAAATTTAATGATGGCTTAAACAGAAAACCCATTTAATAAATTTTAATGTGCATGATTTTTTATTTTCATTTTGTGCTTGAATTTTTATTTTCTTAATGCTTGAATTTTTTTTAGGTGTAGTGCTTGATTTTTTTTTTTCAACTGCTTCAAAAAGTGCGTGAATAATTTCGAAACACCCTGTTATGAAAGAAAAAAAAAATAAGTTAAGATTACCTTGATCAGAAGCAATAATATGGCTACTAGAGGATTCCTTTTTTATAGCTTATGATCATTCATCTCCTTCACTTTCCGGGCCTGATTTCTCTTTATAAAAGTTACACAAAAAAAGAGCATATTTGTGTATTTTTTAATGCAGTGTACTCTATTTTTATGCTAATATATATTTTTTTAATAGAAGATCTGATAAAATGACATATATACAATCTCTATCATCTTATTTGACTCTTTACTCTGATTCGATATATATATATATAAAAAAAATGAAACAAAAAAAAAAAAATCATTTTGAAACTTGAAAAAAAAAAAAAATATTTACGGTTCTAAAAAAAAAAAAAAAAAAAAAATTATTTATCCTTTTCTCTCTTCACCATAAAAAAAAATGAAACTAGAACAGAAAGATAGTGACCAACAATTAGATGGTTTGGATACATTGTTTTTAAAATGCGAGCATTCAAGACGGTTAATGACTGTATCTTCTTTATGGACATTTGAACATTGTTTGGATGCAAAAAAAGTGTATGGAATCCTGGATAGATTATGTCAAGCATATCCAAGGTTTGCAAGAGTGCCACGCCACGAGTCATTTTTAGAGACGGCACATTGGACTGTGCCAATGGGTTGGTCACCTGAAGATAATCTTGTATTACATACTTTGGTAGAACCAACCCAGGCATCACTTCAAGCCTACTGTAGTCGACAGGCAAGAAGAAGAAGAAGAAGAAAAGAGAGAGATTTGATTAATTAAACTTTTTTTTTTTTTAGATCGCTCAACCCTTTGATTACACTAAACCACTTTGGGAACTTCATGCAATTTCGGGACTCCAAGGAGAACAATGTGCATTATTCTGGAAAGCACATCATTCGATATCAGATGGACAAGGCTTTATACGTGCTTTACTGAGCACGACCTCATTGGACGATTCACTTAAACAACTTGAAACGAAAATACCACACCGTCACCATAAACGTAAGAAGAGCAGTAGTATAAACAAGAAGATACCTAAGCCAATTCGAGATATGGTGCCAAACTATATCACCGCGTTTATTTTATGGGTATGGGATTTCTTGTATCAAGCACGATTATTGTGGATCTCATTTTATCATGATTTTTATTGTTCGATTGTATCTGGATTTCCTGCGACTCGAAAGGACTTGAATTATCATGAATTACAGTCGTTTGAAAAAGAAATGGCTTGGTCGGAAGATATCCGGATGCAGGATATTAGTTTGGTTCGACAAGTGTTTGGGGGTACGTTGAATGATGTCATGTTGACTGTCATTACAAGATGTGTCAAACACTATCTTGAAAATAATTCTATTAGACATGATGATTATCTTAACTTTATTATTCCAATTTCATTACGTGAATCCAACGATTGGAGGTATAAGAAATAGTTTTGTGTGTGTGTGTGTGTGTGTTTATTTATTTACTTTTTTTTTTTCCAAAATAGTTGTCGTAATGTGGTGAGTGGTAGTTGGGGATTTTTCTCAATGAAAGACTTGGATACAAAACACCTGATCAATCAAGTACGTACAGAGATGTTGGGCATAAAAAACTCGTACATGACACGTATTTTATACGACTGTGTAGGACTTGTTTGGGGTCATGCTCCTGGATTAACTCCACCTGCCAGTGTCTATAACCACATTTGTGATATCTCACACGGTGTCTTTACAAACGTACCAGGACCTACACAACCCATCACCTTTGCAGGTCAACAAATTCAAGAATATCGTACCTTTCCTCCTCAATCTGGTAAAGGTTCGATCGGGATTGCTTTAGTTTCTTATAATGGAAACGTGAGTATTGGTGCAATTGCTGATGTGCATCGAAAATACCCAGGTTTAGCGGATGGGGTCTGTGGACGGTTTAAAGATGAATTCAAGTTTATACTTGATGAAGCTAAAATGGAACTTTCAAAGAAGGAATATTAAAGTTTATTATGTAATGCAAAATTGTATAAATAAGATCCTCCTCCTTTTTTATTTTATATTGAATAAAAAGTATGATTTAGTTCAATCTAAGGTAAAAATCATCATGAATTGTCTTTTATGCATTTAAAAAAGAATACAGGTTTATCTTGTATAAAAGTATTATGGAGGGGAAATGAGAGCTTATCTACTTTATACAATTACCTATCTTCTAACGAGTGAGATCGTGGGGGGGGGGGAGGGGACAATCAATTTTTGTGGTGAAATGCATATTGAGGTATTTAATCATCAGGGCAATAAGATAATCGCTCTTGATGAAAGGTTAATAGAATTTAACTCGGGGTCCTCTCTTTCTCTTTCTAATCGGCTAATAAGTAAAACACGCCTTTACTACAAGAAAAAACCAAAATTTTGTTTGTTACACACGGTTCAAACCAGAAAAAAAGTCCAATTTCTTATAGAATTGAAAGTGTCTAGAATAATTGAGCTTCGAACTTATTGTTTGCAGGAGGAGAGAGACTTTTTCGGGAATATTTGAATCTTAGAGTTATAAAATGCAATGTAAATGCAAATAAAAAAGGGTTGGGGGGAAGGGAGTACAAAAATAATTGATTGGCTTAAACTCAATGTTTACTTTCTATCGGGTGTGTCAACCGAAATGCTTACCGAATTAAAAAAAAGGGTTTCGGTTAGTACTGATGGAAAAGGATTATAACATGACTACTCTTTTTTTTTTTTTTTATAAACCCCAAATATGCAGAAAAATCGTTTTTTTTTTTTTTTGGTCACAGAGAAAAAATGTACGAAATCATCAGGGTCCTTTTTTTTTTTTTTTTTTGGTGTTTAAATATAAAGTTTTGGTTCCTGGGGTAATAAATTCACACGGTTACGAGAAAAAAAAATACTTGTTATTTTAGAATGGAAAAGAAAGAGAGAAAGAGAGAAAGAGAGAGAGAGAGAGAGAGAGAGAGAGAGAGAGAGAGAGAGAGAGAGATAGACAATAAGATTAAAAAAAAAAATACAAACAATAATAAATGGGGAAAAAAAAAGCAACAATTGGGGCGCGGAGCTTTTGAGTGGTGACCCTTTTTTGGTCTTTTTTCGTGGTCCTGTGTGTTTAGTTGCTGCCTGTTGTTGTGGGTGAATGTTGTACTGTGGCTTTATTAATATAAAAAGAAAGATTGTGGGGAAAAATAGAATAATTATACTCTTTCTCTTGTTTCCCTTTTTTTTTTTTTTTTTTTCGTATATATATATATATTACAAAATGAGCTTGATATTAAATGATATTCATTTACCAATGTTGATTAAATCTACCTTGGCCGAACATTCACAATACAATACTTTACCTTGGAATAATTTGGATCAACTATCATGCTTATGGAGTGGTAAAGTAGTATATAATAATATATTAAACTTATAACTCATTTTCTTATATAGTATTCACAAAATGTAAAAGAAATATTCGAGATGGATTTCGATTAGAGAACCTTTCATGGCGATTATGGTATAGACAATCTGTATTACAAAAGAAGGCAGAACCAAAGACATTAGAAGATATCGATATTTCTTCTTCTTCTTCTTCAAAACCAAAACAATTAACTCGAACAAAGTCTTTACCTGACTTTTCACCATGGTCTCAACAAAAGAATGAAACCAACTTAAATAATACAAGACAAAAGTTTTATATCCCTACACCTTCATTTGAATTAGATAACCCATTAGAAGAAGAAGAAGAATCATCATCTGAAGAAGAAGAAGAAGAGGAAGAGGATGACTCCCTGACATTTTCAAAAAAGAATATGATAAATAGTTTATCCGTGACTGCATTATCTAATAAGCCAGTTTCCTTGTTATCAGATATGCTACAAAATACCGTAAAAGAAGAAGAATCAAATTCCGGTCTTCGCCGATGTCAGTCTCGTTACTGTCGTCTTGATCAATTTTTCTTGAACGCTAATAACGATACAACAACAACAACAACAACCACAGCCTAGAAGAGCCCTTTTTTTTTCTCTCTCTCTCTCTTTGCATCTTCTTGCAAATATACATATATATATTCCTCTCCCTTTTTTAAATAATTATTTATTTCAACTATACACTAATAAAACAAATTCATATTATCACCAATCCGACATGGGTATAATACGACATACACCTCCTAAATATACATCTGTATTGACTTGAGCAGCCCAAGCAGCCGTTTTTAAAAAATCATCATGATGTTGACCTACTAAATAATCCATTCTAGACAAGATGATCCAATCCATAAAAGTTCTAGCATAATCTCTTTTGATTCTATCCTCTTGCTTATCAAATATACTATGATCCAAACTATGTTCAGGTACTTGATTTAAATCTGCAAAACCAAATCCTTCTGCAACAGCATGAATTGCGATAGAAAAGGTTCTTAATTTATTTCTAACCTTATTAAATAAATTTCGATCACTTGAAGATAAAAATACATGACAACTGGATTGTTGTAATAAACATGTATTCACTACATGATTTATTAAACATTCTAAACCTTCATCTAAATCAATACGTAATCCTATCCTAAACCAATCCAATTCTTTTCTTGTTGTAGCTTCTTCTTCTTCTTCTTCTTCTTCTTCTGTATCTATTCTTCCTCCCATAATATCTCTATAACTCGCTAATTGTGTTCTTAAAAAGTGTGGTTCAGGTGTAGAAAATAATAATCGGGTTGCTATCCAAAACCAATCTGATTTTTGTTCAAGATGATTTAATCTATACCTATCCCTTCCATATTTTAAACTTGGATTTTCTGCCATCGATATCCAACTGGTACTCTTTGGCCAATCTGTGGTGCTGACAATCTTGATCTGACTATAATTCTTTTTAAAATCTATCGAAATCAATTCATCCGTTGTCAATAAAACATGGACAGTATCTGTTGTTGTTGTTGTTGTTCTTTGTTTATAGAAATAAGCTTGATCTGTATTCATACTCATATAAGCTGGTGAAGACATAAAGAACCATTCAAACTTGATTGGATCTTGCATATCATACGCAAATGCTGATCCCGGTTGTAACATTGAAAAAAAGTAGGCGTTTGTAATATCCAATAACCTTTCACCTAATCTCTTCTTTTTATCTTTTGTTGTTGTATAAAGTATTAATAAGGGTGGTGTAGAATAATGGGGTGTTCTATTGGCTACATAAGCTAATCGAATATGTGCTAATGCTGAATTCAATAATTCTTGATGACTATGTGTTAATCGATTATACCTATTAGCAGTAGTAGGTTGTACAATTTTTGTGGTACTACTACTACTACTACTATTAGGTAAGGATGAAAATGATAGAAATAAAATCAAGAATAAAAAAGATACAAATAAACTTATCCAACTCTTTCTTAAAGTACTTTTTGAAATACTCATTTCGTTTTTTTTTTTTATTCGAGATGAAAGAATAAAGAAGAAAAAAAAAAAAAAAAGTAGTTTAAGGAGAACTTTGGTTTTTGTTGTTATTTTCATCCCTGTGTCACGTGTCAGCCTTTCATAATGACCCACCCCCCTATTTATTATTATTTCTAGCAAAGTTCATCTAAAACACAACAACATAATAAACCAGATAAACTAATGGAATGGAATGAGTTTTTGATATTTGTTGATTTATCTTTAATATCTTACCAAGCCCAACAACAACTACTATCTTCCTTTTGTTGAGGTTGTTGTTGAACATATACTGTTTGTGGTGGAGGTCTATATAGAATTACATAAATAATTATATAATGTAATAAACAAATAAATATACACTTATTTACTGAGGTTGATAATAAGGCTGTGAATTTGCTGCTTGTTGTGGATACTGTCCTCCTTGATATAAATCTTGTGGTGGTGGTGGTACGTAGTAAGGTTGTTGAGGTGGTTGAGGTGGATAAGACATTTTGACAAAAAAAAAAAAAAAAATTCCCCGTTAGTAGAAAGAAAGAGAGAGAGAAAGAAAAAAACAGAAGAAAGGGCGGAATTTTTATCCATATTACTACATATTACACACGTTCGTCATTGTCGTACTACCACAATTATTTTAGACTGAATGAGACAGATTTTTTACAACATTTTTGATATTGAAGCGTATCACCATGACACCATTTGCATCGGCTATATTGTTACCGCGTCATGATTAACGACGGCTGTCATTTTTTTTTTTTAATACATTATTACTTGTGGAATCCAGACCTACTTGGTAATTAAATTATTGATCTGTGTTTTAAAAAAAATGAAAATCTTCTTTTAGGCTCCTTTTTTTTTGTTTGGTTGCAAAGTCTTCTTCTTTCAACCCCTTTCCCCTTTTCTTTTTCTTTTTTTTCTTAAAGAAAAAAAAAATAAAGGTTTCTCCTTATTAAAAGAAAGAAAGAAAGAAAAGAAAAAAAAAGTACGGTAAATTTTTTTGTTTTGTTTTTATCATCATGGAAGCATCAAGTAAAATACATCGAGATGAAAAGTCGAGTTCATATGTGAATCGAGTGAATGGTTGGATTGATCAATATATATTACAACAACCTTTATTACCTCAACAACAACAACAAACAACAACAACAACACAACCAAAAAGTATTTTAAAATCTGGCTGGTTTAGATTTCTTGTGGTTATCTATATATCTTTTTCTGTATTATTTACTGCCGTTCATTTTTCTTCTTGGGTATTTACTGGATCTAGTCGAGATGCATGGACTTACCAACGTACCTATGATCCACGTAAGTTTTATCATCACAAATAAAAAAAAAAAAAATTAATATTAAAATATTCTACTTTTTACAGTTGAGCCTTATTCTTTAGTCACAGACATGTCACATGGATTAAAAATGTCTAAACTCTTTTCACAAGCTCATTATGACGCACTTAAATATATTGAACCTTACTGGCAAAAAGCACAACAAGTACCTAATCCATTGGATGTAACAATTATCACTACTTCTACTCCTGAGACTTGGACTGACTTGGTTAATTTAGCTGAAAATTGGAACGGTAAAAAAAAAAAAAAAAGATTTTTGGGCTAAACAGGGTAAATTAAAATATTATATTTATTAGGCCCAATCTCCGCCACATTACATTTATCTAAATTTGAAAAGGAAAGTGTCAAAGCCAAGATTGAAACGGAATATCAAGCAAATCCTTCCTTATTTAAGAACGTAGATCTTCATTTAGTAGAAACACCCGGAGTAAAGCAATCAGTTTCAATCATGGTACCATTAAATGTAGAAAGAAACTTGGCTCGAGTCTATGCACGTACCGATCACGTTTGTGATTTACCCTTAAATACTTTACTTGCAACTGATTTACGTCAAACCTTGACGATCAATCAAAACAAGTATGCTCAATTGATGAAAGCCGGTGATATGTTGGTCATTCCTACATTTAAGCATACGATCGGTCATGAATTACCTCGTACCAAGAAGGAATTAGTAGGTCTCGTTCAAAATGAAAAAAGTTTAGCGTTATATGATCCACATTATGATCTCAATCAAGGTCCTACCGATTTTGAAACTTGGAAAAATTCAAATAACCTTTACAAGGTAACAAAGTATACTATGGAATATGAACCCATCGTCATTCAAAGTAAGACCGTTCAACCTTGGTGCTCCGAAAGATTCGTTGATAAACGTTCCGCTTGTCTTTTATCAAGTTATTTAGCTGGAAATGACTTTTTAGTTCTTCCAACCGATTTCGCCGTTTATAAGCCAAATGCTGCTGCTAATGCCGTTATCTCGGATCTGGATGTAAGTTAAATTATTATGTGTGTGTGTGTGTGTGTATACATATATACTTATCTTTTTTTTTTTTTTTTTTTTTTTGTATTAGAACGTCATTGAAAAGAGATTATATGCTAAATTTTATTGGGAACAATGTGTATATCAAGGTAGACAATTAGACGCTTTAGGTCTTTGGAATACGATTAAATCTGAACATATTAGACAACAATGTTCTAGAGTAATTCAAAACTGGGGAAAAGGTTTAATTGGTAAACCAGAATAAAAATAGATTTTTTTTTTTTTTTTCAGACTCATATTAAACCCGGACTTTTTATTTATTTATTTATTTATTTATTTTTGCGTCTCTCTCTTTGTTTTTTTTCTTCTCTCCTTCTTTTTCTTTTTTTTTTTTTTTTTTTGTTATTTGCAATGAATAGAGAACAACCTAATTATAATACAACTCATTATCCTTATAAAACTGAACCTAGATTTCAGCCATTCACCGAGAACCCTGTTCAAACAGAAGACTTTGTTAATCCAACTTATCGATCTATTGGTTTGGATGAACGTGAAAAGAGGTAATGAAAACAAAAAAAAAGGGGGTGATAAAACAACAAACTAACAACTTATATTCAAAAAAAAAAAAGAACATATGAACTTGTCGTTTGTCAACAACCTCTTCATGCACGTATGTGTGGATTTGGAGAAAAAGATAGAAGACCAATTGACCCACCACCTATTGTTCAATTAATTGTAAAGCAACAAGGACAAGAAAATCCTGTAGATGTTCAGTAAGCATTAAAAAAAAAACATATATATCAAAAAAGAAAGAAGATTTAAAAAATCAAGTTAGAATGTTACAAATTCCATTTTTTGTACTTCATGTTACTTTATGGTCGGATGATCGTACTGAAGAAAGAAATATTATCTCTAACCCACCTAAATGTACTCGCGTCTTGATGGGTTCTTTGGTGAGCTCTCCTAGTTTATTAAAGAATCCGGAAGGTGAACAGGGTCTTTATTTCGCTTTTCCTGATCTAAGTATTCGTACCGAGGGTCGATATACACTTCGTTTCAGTTTAATGAAATTAGCAAAGTAAAAAGTTATAATGATTATTCATATTCACAAAAAAAAAAAAAACTTACATTATTGTACCTTTAGTTCTGACTTTCAAGAAAATGCAAAATCTAAAATCGTAGCTCAAGTCTTTTCTGACCCATTTACAGTTTATTCTGCAAAGAAGGTAAAAAAAAACATATATTATGACTACATCAAATAATTGACCAACTTGACTTTTCCTCTTTTTTTTTAAAAAAAAAAAATATATATATATAGTTCCCAGGAATGACAGGTAAATAAAAAGTGATTGAATTTGTTACCATGGTTACTGACTTTTATATATATATAATAGAATCCACTGAATTATCTAAAGCATTTGCAAAGCAAGGATTAAAAATTCCTATTCGTAACGATGGTAAAAAGAAGAAAAAGAAAGCGTTTGATTTCCATTGTTCTAACTTTTTATATATATTTAGTACGTGCAAGAAAAACAGATTAACAATTATTTGTTTTATCTATTTTTCGTTTTTTTTTTTTTTTTTTTTTCTTTTTTTTTTTTTTTTTTTTTTATTTTATTATGCAATAATAAAGAAACAAAGAATTATAAAATAAACAAATCTGTCATGTAAAAAAAAAAAAAAAAAAAAAAAAAAAAAAGAGTGAATGATTATTTTATATCATTAAACCTTGTCTGTGCCAGAAAAAAAAAATAGACGTTTATCAACCCGCAAGATCGTCTTACTAGTACAAAGGAGAGAGAGAGAGAGAGAGAGAGAGAGGATCGAGACAACAACACACTATACTATTTATACAACAAAGAAGGTTGCTGATCTTTTTCTTTTTTTTTTTCAACTCCTGTTTGTACAAGAGTATATCATATAGGAGTGCATCACTTTTCTTTTAACCAAGTCATCTGATTTACCCGCTCAAACAAGTTTTTTTTTTTTTTTTTAGACTATATAATAGTACCTGGATTTCGTTTGATTTTTTTTTTTTTTTTTTTGATTCTCTCTCTCTTTTTTTTTCTTTTTTTTTCTCGTCTTATTATCTATATAAACCTCTTTTTCTTGTACGAATTGACTTTTTTTTTTTTTTTCATTAAAAAAGAAGAAGAATTTAGAAAGTGAGATAAAAAAAAAAATAGATTCTCCAAATAAAAATAAAATAAAATGTCTATTATGACTGTAACAGAAAGTACATTGTTAACAACACCAGAAGTCTTGACTCAGCTTGAAGAAAATACCATCAAGATACGACCTATGCCATCTAAATCGGCAGAGACTAAACAACAAACATTATTATATGATATTGTACCAGAAAAATCTACTTCACTTACACTAGCTGAAAGACGTAATCATCATCCTATCCCTGCATCTCTTAAGCTCCACCAAGAGGTAAAGTAGAAAAAAAAACAACAAACTCTATGTACTCCTTTTTTTTTTTTTTTTTTTTTAACTCCTTGCATTTTTTTTTTTTTTTATATATGTAGAAACCATTCAATGTAAAAGAACAAGAAAAGTTAATTTTAAACATTTATTCAAAATTAGATTCCAATACAGCTATGAGTTTAGATAAAAGACTCGAGTTATTAGATACTGAAATTCAACCAGAAAATCGTAAAAGTGTTTGGATCTCATTGTGTCAACCGAGTTTAGAAATTCAATCGCTTTATGCTACGCTCGGTCCTGGTCCCTTTGATGCCATGATTGAAAAGGAACAATCGGATCCTGTCTTGGCTCGTCTCTTAAAGGCTTATAGTGTTTATGATCCTCAAGTTGGTTATCATGCTACTTTAGCTTATTTGGTCACTCCTCTGTTGAATCTGGATGTAAGTGTAACAAGTTTTTTTTTTATATATATAAATGAAAATCTTACTAAAAACATAATCATTTGACAGATGCCAGAAAATCAAATGTTTAGTGTATTTGTCAGGTGAGAGGGCAATAGAAACAAATAAAAACAAATAAACAAAAACAATGACTAAACACTTTTGACTCTTTTTTTTTTTTTTTAGACTGATGGAAACCTATCATATGCGTCAAATGTATATGGAAGGACTTGGTTTGTTATTAGAACAATTCGAAATATTATTTAAATCTACATGTCCCGAGTTATCCAGCCATTTAAGCGGGTTATCAGTCCAAGCATCCATGTATGCAACTCAATGGTTCCTTACATTATTCAATATGCCTCATGTCATGCAGTTTTATGACCTGGTTTGGTTACAAGGTGCAGTCCAAACCATGATGCGTACATCCATCTGGATCTTACAAACCAACCAATCTCATTTACTCAGTCTCTCTCAGCCTGACTCCATTGTTCAATTTCTAAATGATTTTCAATGTCAAACCATTGATATCCAAGAAATTCTGGCTGTTTCTATTGATAAAGTCTCTTTTGATTTCGGTGTTAACAAGGATTCAAAACTTGAAAAACAACTCGAGGAGTTAACTGCCGCTTTATTACTTTTACAAAAGGAACATGGCTCTCTCTCTCAAGAAAATAAAAAATTGAAAATTCATGAAATGGATTATGAAGCTGCTCAATCCAAGTTGGTAAAAAGAAACGCTTTTCTTGAAAAGAGAGTTAAAAAGTATAAGGTCAAGTTGGCCAATTCGATAGCCGATCTCAAGTCCTCAACCACTTCTGCTTCTGCGGCTCCACAAAGAGAACTTTTAGATCCCAAAACAAGACGTCAAGATCAATTTACTTCCTTTGTAGCCTCACTTCGGGATACGGGTGATTTTGGTGCCTTGATCGCTAGTGCCTTAGCGCCTTCTACAGATCCATTACCTACTCAACCTCAGGAGACCCAAGAAGATGATAATCAAAAGAAATTGGATATGGCTTTACAAAACGTCACATCTGAACTTGTTCAAGTCAAGCTTGATCATTTTGAGTCATGTCAACGATACCAATCTTTAGTTCATCATTGTCAAGAATTAACCACACAAATGAACAGTATGCAAGAAGCACAAACGGCACTCTGTCAAAAGGTCATTTATTTAGAATCCGAATTAGAAGACGTAGTCACCGAACGTGATCAAATCTATGCAGATCAAGAAGAAGTCTTGGCTATGGCTATGGTTTCCAAGAAGACGTGCGCTGAATTACAAATGGAAAAGATGTCACTTGCCAAGGACGTAGAGAAATTGGAAGATCAAGTCAAGTCGTTACAAGAAGAAAAAGAGGCCTTCTTTATGCCTCGTGGTACGTTCTCAGAAGAAGTATTTGCTGCACATACCATCTTATTTGGTACACCTAAAAGGACCAAGGAGTTATCATCATCCGTTTCTTCTTTTACTTTACCTCAACAAGCGGATCAACAAGTAGATGAATACAAGTCTAAATTTGTTGAAAGTGAATTACGTTGTCGTGAACTTGAAAAGTATTTAGCTGAAACTAAGGTTAGATTAGCTGAATTTGAATCAGGTCAAATCAGTAGTAGTAGTAGTAATAGTATGGGTAACAACGTAAGAACTACTTCTTCTGCTCGAGGTTCATTGCAACAACCTCGTCGAACTGCATCTACAAATAATAAACGACATTCAACTACCTCTTTATCTATGTTGGCAAATCGAACCAGTCTCACTGCTGCACGTGAAAGAAGAGAATCGGGTGAAAGTTTTGCTTCTTCTACTACTTCTTTAACTTCTTTAAATAGTAGCAATTATAATAGCAAAAGATCCAGCATGTACTCAAGGATATGGAGTGCATTTGGTTCTTCTCCTCCTGCTACACCTACGACAACAACAAACAATACTATCATGATGAAAAATTCAATGATTATGTGTGAAGAGCCACAAATCATTCAATAATTATATACCTAATATCTTATTTTTTTTTTCTCTCTCTCTCTCACTCTTTCTTTTTATTGATACTTTATATTATTACATACAAATCCTTTCCTCCCAAAACACACATAAATAAAAAAAATATACACATACACATATTATACAAAAATGATATAAATCCCCCCCCTTTTTTTTATGTTTATATGATAGCGGAACGATAAAGATCATTCATTCAGGTACACTGAGTTATTACCGAGGGTAGGAATCTACATTCGAAAAAAAAAATATATGCTTATAACCAACTAGTAGAGGTTACTTATACATCACATTATTAAGACCTACACAAAAAAAAAAAAAAAAAAAAAAAAAAAACTTTGTACTAATATCAGAAAAACATATGAAGTGTTACCAGAGTGACCTTCTTTTAACCCATCCTTCTAAAATAAAGAAAGGCCTGAATCTCAAACTTTATGAAACAGCAGCAGCAAAAAAGAAACTAAAGGATATACCTTTATTCCTTCTTTCATAACGTATCCAATGACATAATTATATCAGATAAGAAAGAGGGGGAAAAAATATCAAGCGATTTTTTCTAAAATACCTTGTATAAAGTTTTTTATTTAATTTTTTACTGCTTTTTTGTTGTCACATTAACACGAAATTTACATGTGAGAGACAAAAAAAAAAAAAATACCAATAAAGAGCTTTAGTTTTTATTGAATCGCATTAAAACTCCCACGTATTTATACCAGAACAAAATATCTGTCACTTTTTTGTTTTTTTTTATATGCTATTATAGAATGATGAATATATGTAATGCTATATACCCCATATTTTGTGTTGCTGTAACCTCAATTTATTTACTTTTTACATATATATATGAGAGAGAGAGTAGGTTTAACCTACTTTAAACACACACACACACACACAAGTACACATGACTGTTGGTATCTCTTTATTCATTTTTGTCTCTCAAAGGAGGTTACAAATATAAAGAAAATTTACTATTTGGTATATTCAAAGACACTTAACTTTTTTTTTTTTTTTTTTTTTTTTCCCGTGAAGTAAGATATAAAAAAAAAAAATTTCACATGAAAAAGTTCAATTCATTGTCTGTGTTACTTGTTATTACCCCGCAACACTGTTGTTGTCTATAAATATGAAGAGAAATAAACTGTAAAATTTAAGCCAACTTTCTCTTTTCTTTAATTATTTTTTTTATATATAATCATGACCGTTACTAACCCTCACGCCGAAACTTCACAAAAGGCATTGGAAAACCTCAAGCAACTTGCAAGTAACTTGGATGGTTGGAACTTTACTCAAGAAAAGAATGGTGTTAAGCTTTATAATAAGACTGTAGAAGGTAGCCATGTACCTATTGTTCGTGGTGATACTTTTATTACAGGTCATGAATTCACTGCACAAGAAATTGCTTCCATTGCTCTTTTACCTGGCTGTAGAAAGATTTGTAAGTTTTTTGTTTTTTTTAAAAAAAAAAAAAAAAAAAAAAAAAAAAACGCGTGTAATGCACGCGTTTAAAAAGAGAGTATATGTATTAAAAGTGTATTTTTTTTTTAAAAAAAAATAGGGGATGAAAAGTATGATACTTCTGATGTTAAGCTCATGTACTCTCGTCTTGAATCCTTATTCTGGGTCAAGGTCAAGACCCCTTGGCCCATTAGCCCTCGTGATATGTGTGCTACCTCTTTCCGTCAAATCACACAAGATGAATGTTATGTGGTCATGAACTCAGTTGAAGATGAAAGTATTCCTGCCGTCTCTGGAAATGTTCGTGCCAATTTGATCATCTCTGGTTGGAAATTGATCAAGACAGACACAGGTATTGAGGTCACTTATATCACTCAAGTAGATTTAGCTGGTTCTATTCCCGCTGCCTTTGTTAAGAATGTTCAACAACAAGTTCCTCTCTGTGCTGGTTTGGTTGTCAAGTACGCTCATGACTATGGTTTTCCTCCCACCTCTGATGTCTGTACTGCTGAATTCATCAAGGAAGATTTTGATCATGCCAAGAGAACTTATGTCTGTCAATTGAACGGTTCTGGTGAAATTCTTTGGTTGATTTCCAAGAAGATGTACCCTGCTGGCGTCAATGTTGATATTAAGGGTAATGCTAGTACTGAAATCTTGGACAATGGTAATGTTCGTGTACATAATATTGATGGTCCTGTTACTGTTACCATTTCTAAAGCTTAAGTGAAAAGAAGAAAGAAAGAAAGTAAAAAGAAAAAAAAATATATATAATTATTTGTACCATAATAATAAAACAAACCACAGACATTGTTGTGTCTCCATGTGTCGCACTTTTAAACTTTACTGCATTTATTTTTCTCGAAAGAACCTTAAATTTCTTACTATCCAAGTTATATATGTGCTCTTTTTATTTATTTATTTTGAAAGCGAATTTTCGATAATACGGATATCAATATGAAATTCTACTGCATGGGATATTAAATAGATTTTGCATAATATGAATCGTTGCTACACATAATAATAATTTCGCATGCAACAAATAGGTATTTAATTTAGTTGTTACTTAGCAACACATTTTAGACTTTAAAGCTAATTAATCTTGATAAAATTGCACTTCATATTAGGTCACAAATTTAGTTTATAGAATCGGTTATTTAAGAGAACTTTTTGTAAATAAACAATGATATAATATTCTACATTGTTCTTTTTTTTTCTTTCTTTCTCGATCTATCAAATCGATCGTTACTTTTGTTAGTCAGAGTAACAAAAATTTCAGCGGTACAACGAAGTCAGACTGGCGAGAAAGACAAGTAATTCGATTTCTAATAAATTGTGGGAAAACATTTTTTTTTTTTTTTTAACTGGGATCAATTATTTACCACGTGTGTGTTGAGATGTTTTTTAAAATTTGTCCCACTTTTTTTCACAGATGAACTAAATTACTTGACATGCGTAAAGTAACCCTTCTGAAATAGTTTGTGTAATTTTTAATAGATAGTTTTTAGTGTACATATTATGATCTCATCATTTGATCTATATACTGAGTGTGCACCCTCTACATCTATACAGTATTTGCCAAGACAAATCAAAAAAAAAAAAAAGCTCAGCAGCAATAAAATGTTTTTTTTTATCTATTTATATATACAATATTATGAAGAAGGGGGGAAGATATGTATTAAGAATCGATTACTTGTATTCATTTTGCCAAGTAATCAACAAAGGTAGGTGATGGTCTTTTGTCCTTCATTTGACTGTTCGCGTATAACCTCTTATCAAACGGCTCCACTATTTTACCGAAGATAAAAACCATGTGCGCAAGCTTTTGGGTTGGTGATGTTATACGAGAAAATAACTTGGATTATTATTTATTTTATTTTTATTATGAATCATAATATTTTGGTATATACACAATTTTTTTTTTTAGTAACAGGAGAGGAAAAAAAAAAAAATTTTTTTTTCATAAACATATAAACAAGGAGGAGAAGGGAGGGCATAAAAAACATTAAAAAAAAAGAAACTGATTAAAAGGTAGCTTCACTTAAGGAAGGAGAAGAGTAATGATCCAACATTTCTTCATCTTCTTCAGCATCATGTTGACTATGTAAAACCCATCCAACTTTCCAGGGACGGCCACAAGACCAATACTTTGGAGAACAAGCGAAATTTTCAATATCTTCATCTGGGTCAACTTTACCATCTGGACGAGAACGACGCATTTGATCTATCAGTTGCATTGCTTTACGTTTTTCTTCTTTACAGAGTACCCAACGACAGTGACGACAAACACAACCACCACTTTTATTATATCTAAGAAAGAAATATAAAGTTAATAAAAAATAAATATAAATAAATAGGATTATGTTATATATTTACCGAAGACCACATTTGTTACAAAGATATACAAAAGGTTTGCCTTTATCATTAAAGATTGTACTTGTAGGGAAAGGCCAATTAAATGCTTTACGCATACAACCATCAGAAGTCTCATGACAAGCTTGGCAAGGTCCCTTTACACGAGAAGGTCTACCAGAAGAAGCATGTGTAGTTGAATTCTTTCGATTAGTTTGAGTCGTATTTGATTTTTTATGTTTTGGTTTTTTAATTGATGATGATTCATAAGAAACCGCAGTATTACTTGTTGGCTCAGCCAAGATAGTATTTGTTTGAATCATGATAGGTGGTGTATTATGAATGATTTTTACAGGAACAGGATCTGGTAAGACAAGATTATTATAAAAGGATGTGGTATTCATATCATGATGATTTTGTTGATTTTGTTGTGGTCTGGGTATCTGAATTCGCATAGCTCTTCTCACGCGTCTTTCTGGGTGAGGCGCCGAAAGTCTATTTTTATGTTGATATTGTTTTCTAGCCAAAGAAACACGTTGTCGAAGTGACCAAAGAAGTCCACCAGTGCCAGAAAGAATTTTGGGGCGAGTATTCTTTTCGATTTGGAACACAATATTTTGATTATCATCTATCAGGTTCGATGGTGATCGATGGGGTACTGATTTACGACTACTTTGATGCATACTATAGCACATAGTATCTTCTTCATCTTCTGATGAATCAATTAATAATTCGGGTGGTGATGGCATAGAACTGGTTGTGGTTGATGCTGATGACATATTAGAGACTCGACGAAATGCGCTGTTATTTAATCTACCATTGCTGTTGCTGCTTGGCGAATGATGGTGATCAGGTGACGTAGGTTGACGATCGAAAAATAAATCTTTTGTACTCTCGATTGTTGAATGATTATGATAATCATAAGGTGGCGTTGCAGGTGCATTTAATTCTGAAATATTCATTTTGGTTTTATATAGATTTTTGTAATAGAATGCTATATCATAATTTTTAGAATTAATCACTTTTTTTTTTTTTTTTTTAAACAAAAAGTATCATCACTTACAATAGGAGAGAAGGTAAAAAGTGAGATGTATATATATATATATATATGAGAGAGAAAGAGAGTGAGAAAAAGAAAAGAAAGATACAAATATAGAAAAGAAAGAGTGAAAACAAAATTTAAATGTTTGGGTTTATATAGAAAAAAAAAAAAGCCAGATCAAACAATGATAGTGTCGGATGAATATGAAGAGAAACGTAATACTTTCCCGAAATATAACTTGGATGCGTTCCCCCGGTGTAAAGATGGAGCCGGCGCCGATTATAAGAGAATCTATTACGGCTAAATAACTTCCATGTTTATTATATCATGGAGTAAAAGACGAAATCGGAACATCAATTCAGTAGTTCATAAAACCCGATATATGTGTCATCAAATATTTGATCCCCAACCTACTTCTTTTCTATTTGATTGATTGACAACAAGTAATGTTGTCAGTTATAATACACCTTATTCGTCTTTTTCTTATTTTGATTAGTAAATCTTTATTTCTCCATATATGCTGTGGAACTTCCATCTCATCGATCTTCTCTCTTTTTTTTAGAACCAGTCGGCGATTCAACTTCATACACGACAACATAACTGTATACATAAGCACACACACACATACACAAACACACATTACACCATTTTACATTAAATCGACATATACATAATCACACTATATTTATATAAATGGAAAAATCTAATTTACCTATAATACCTGATTTTAACACTGACAAAACCTACAGATCAATAAAAAAAAAAAAGAAGCTATTAGTAATATAGTAAAAAAAAAAACGAGTAATTATTAATTATATCAAAACGCAGCCCAAATCAAAAATAAAAAAAAAATATAGTTTTTTAGTGTGAACAAAATTTAAAATAGATTTCTATACATAATAATTTTTTTTTTTCTTGCTCATTAGAAAACAATACATGATTTGATTCGTTATTGGTCAAGGTTAATCACCAACCCGACATTCCGAACCAATTCCTTGCCCGGGTTTACTTTTGCCACACACACACACACAACAGTTGCATTGTAAGATTGAGTGTATCGTCCTCTTATTAAACCACACGTAATATCAAATTACGAAATCTACTTAAATTGAAAATTTTCATTTACTTGTGATCTATCACTATGGAAACATATGCTTCTTTTTTGATGAGGTTGCTTAGCAATCAGTAAGCAAGTAATAAGAAAAAACAGGGCGTAGTCAACTATATATAGATCAAAATTTACGTTTTTCTCTTAAATAGATACAAAAATGCGTGTATACTCTCACGCGCCTGATTGAATTGTTTGATCTGCTTTTTATCCTGCATTTATTTTTATTTAATTTCTAATATATATATATATATATATATATATTTTGTGTATCAAAAATTTGTCTATCAATACACAGCTCATCGACTTTAGATAACAGTATTATTCGATCTGAACTAAAAAGATCTAAAAGATTATAAAAGCCTTTTTTTAGGGTTGATCGGTTTTTTAAAGCAGTTTTTGGGGTCGGTTAAATTCAACCTTTTTTTAGTAAGTAAACAATTATCTTGAATGAGTGTTAAATTATTTTGCCATTTCATGTAGAGTCAAAAGAGGAAACTTTGGTGATGTTTTAATTTAACCGCTCTATATAGATTTTTTTTTTTTGCCAAGCTTATCATGAGTTTTTTAGTTATTGTTGTATGAAATGATACATGTGTATACGATCATTCTATTGTTGCTACATACTGGTTGCTTTGTATCTGTGCATATGTGTATATATTTTGTGATCCAGGGGTAAAGCAATTCATTCTTTTCTTTTTCAAACAGTGTTCCATAATACACACAGTAAATAATAAATCAAGAATGCCGAAATAGACATGACCTCATGTTCTACATATACACCTTTTCCTTGAGATCGAGCGCTTTTTTAATTAAGCACTAATTCAATTCAACCTCAAGGTAGGTTCTAGTTGTAGAATAGGTTTTTCTTTAATGCTGAATATAATTATTTTTACATGTCATTTAAATATTTGATCTTGCATTTTTTTTTTTTTGTGTACACAAAGTACAACCAAACATTGATTCTATGCAACAACCAAAAAAAGGTGAATAATCCCTGATTCATTTGTGTAATCTTACAAGGGGGTGTTATCAAATCCAACCATAATACCCACACTTTATTTTTGTTCGGTGCTCTTTTTATCCATAAAAAAAAGTACCACAAAGAATATATATATATTATTAAAGGATAAATAAAGCCCATATTTTCCCGCATATATCCACACACCACACACTCTCTCTCTTTCATTTTCTCAGATGCTGTAATACTTTTTTACTTGAAATAGTGAAGAAGGCTAAATATTTCACTTGATCTAACAACGATGATTTTTCTCCGATCTTTTTGAACGGTAAACGACGTGGCTTTCAAAAAGAATACAAAGAAATCCCGGGCTGATTCAACCACCAAGGAATATTTTTGTTTCAGCCTGTTGAATGGAACCGGTACTTCAACTCGATGTGTATTTATGCACGTCATCTTTTGTATGGATCAAAATTATACTTTTTAAAAAAGTGTAATTCTCATCTTTCTTCTCTCACATCATCATCTCAACTATTTAGTTTATCAGAATTGTTCTCCCGGTCATTATTTTTAAGGACGGGATAGGATACCGTCTCCCTCCGCCGCCGTTGTCCACCGCAACTTATAGATTCATTCTTTATCTTTCTTTTAAGCGTAACATTGTTTAAGCGTTTCTCTTTAAATTAATGCACACACGCCCGCCCCGCCCGTGCTGGGTAAAAAAATAAATCTGATTTACTCTCTGTTCCGACTGTTTACGCTTTATGCGCAAGTATTTTGCAAAATGGCTATTTTTTTTTTTTTTTTTGTTATATATCTTTGAAACAATCTGTCACCACTTGAATTAGCATGTTTGATCCACAACAAAAATAACGACAGCGTCATTACGCTGATACACAACCTTAAAAAACGTTGTGTTAGTTACACAAGCCACGAGCGAAAATTTGTGTTTAAGTCTGTGTACTTTCTTACTATCTCTCTGAGTATGTGCTAATATTATTAAAAATAATATTTAATATATTTGTTTGAAACTGAGTAAATTGCAGGTAAAAATAATACTTTATTAAATCGCTAAGCATATATGGTATTAAATTAACCCGGACTTTTTGTCAGAAAAAAATGGGTAAATTATTTTCACAGATTTAGGAAAGAGTAAGAGGTACCTCACTCTCTTTTTCAGGTACTATTTTTTTTTTCCAGAAAAAAAGAATATTTTATGTGCATGGTGTCATGATGATAGAAATAAGGGGGAGGGTCGTACCGCTATTTTAGCCAAAATTTATTTTTCTCTTTCTCTCTCTTTTTCCTAATAACTTTTCAACTATTTTAAGTCTAGAGAGTATCTATATATACACAAATGAATGTGAACTCATGTGATTGTTTGTTATTTTTATTTTCTACCATTGATACTTTTTTTTTTGTTTTGATAAATTACTGATCTGGTTAAAATAAAAAATCAACTAGAACTTATATGTAAGTTTTCGGCTTCTATAATATATTTTTTTTAGTGGAAAAAGTCTATATTCAGAAGAGACGTCATTTATCGTACGAGGGCGCGCTTGCATTTTCTACATCAAAATAATTTAAGAAGATCTCTCTCGTTGTTTATTGTTAAGCAATGTAGATAAGGGTCATTTTAACATATGATTATTATTGAATGTAAAGATAACATGATACATATATACTGAATATTTATAATCTTCATCACAAAAAATAATGATTTAGGTTTCCTGTTTGCGTATCAGATTTACCTTGATACATTCCTCCCGCTACCTCTCACTGTTTGAATACGCCCCTTCTTCCTCCATACAGTAGCTTGCAATGAATGTGGAATATTTAACAATATCTAACTCTACATTATTTTTTGATCTATGATTTATCTTATAGAGCTTGTGTAATTACACACGCAAAATAGATCTGCGCTTGAAATGTATTTTGGTGTGACCCAATTTAAAATAAAATTTAGGCCTTTTTCTTTTTAATTGTGATTACAATAGTTGTACACCCATAATCATGCTATGTTCAATTACTCGTATGATTGGTTTGGGTTTTTATCTAATTATTTCAGAATTTGACGGGATTTTTTTTTTGTTGAAATCGACAGGAATGTGTGGAACAAATGATTTTGCTGTTATCTGCATTAAAAGTCAATGAAAGATAAAATAGCGGATCCTATTATGAAATATACTCTTGCTTGCATGTTAATTGTGTTTGAGAAATGTATAACTCGGGATGTGTGTCGATTTGTCTAGGCATATACTAGATAAAATACGTACTTCTTTTCTAGATGATGAGCGGGAGTAGACTTCTTACAAACATAATAATCTATAGGATACATACCACACTTCATATGAATATAAGCTCTCTCTCTCTCTGTTAAGAAATATTCCCACGCTCTGACATATTTATAAGCAGAGGCCTGAAGACGTATAAATTACATAGATTTTTTATTTAAACTGATGTATAACAATAAGAAATCAATTTCATTATTTAATAATAGTAAGAATTAAACTAATGATTACATGTCCTTTTTTTTTTCACCACACAATAATTTGCCTTGATTTTATTTGTTGCAATTGTTTAAATTACCCCTGCATCCAAATTTGAGATTACCCAATTGAATTTAAGAATTTCAATTAGATCCAAGATTGGGATCTATGTGTAACCAAAAATACGTAAAAAAAAAAAAATAATAAAAAAAAAGAAAAGAAAAGAAAAGAAAAAGGAAAAAATAAAAGATAAAAGTAAAAGAAAAGAATCAACATTTTCAAAGGGAAAGAAAGCAAAAAAAAAATGTGCTCCGTAGAGCTTCCTTCTCAGAGATTTAGTGTCATCCTTGTGCAGGGGCCATGCTAATCTTCTCTGTATCGTTCCAATTTTAATAAGTGTCAGAGGTCCGAAGACTTGACAATTTTATATCTAAATTTATCTTCTTATATAGGGCACCAAATTTTACTATGGACAAGTTGTGGGTCTTGCTTCGGACAACGTTTATGAAAAAATACCTATTTCATAAAAAATAAAGTAAATAGTTAATAAAAACCCATAAAAAAATACATAAAAATAAGCTTAAAGACCTTCTCTATCCATATCTTTGGAAAAAAACTTGAAAATTTTCATTTTTTATACTGTTTTCATCGCTTTTAAGTTTCTGTTTTCGAACAAAATTTTTTTTTCTGAAAGATAAAGTTTTAAAAAGTGAATACATCGTTTTATATACCTCTGTTATATGTAAATAACTAGTTTTATGGTATTTTTAATATGAAGAAAGGTCGTCAAGTTGCTTGCTAAAGTTCTTTTCAAAAGCTCTTTATTTGGCGGGGTTTCGATTACCCAACACAACTACAAGATAGAAAGATATAGCCTGGAATTTTTTTTTTTTATATTATCAAAGCATTACCCCTCTTTTGTGAAAAGAAGAGAATAAATAACTAGGGAAGAGTCACTTTATTTTTCTAACATAGTAGTCAATAAAACATTGGAATAAAAAAAAAACTATTATGAACTACAGTGAAAGTTTTATTTTTTATCAAGTATTATCAAAGTATAGTAGTGGGGAAAAGAGACTATTACACAAAAAAGTGTACACAAAGATAATAAGAACGTATATTAACATTGGAAATCGAATATTTTTAACCATCATCCAATAAAAAGCTTTATAAGCTCTCTATGATTCTTTAAATACTTTCCAAGGGCATTTTTAAATCGAATGTATTATATGTATCCTCAAAAGAATAAATACTAGCCATATATAACTGTTGTTGATGCTATCTGGATAACTAACCTGGATAATTAACAAAATCAGTCTTTTAGGGTACACACACTCTCCGCTTGAGTTCGAATCAACATTTATCTAATGTGTGTAAACTTTTTTTTTTTCTCATACTTTATATGCTGAATCTTAACAAATTGATTCGCTTGGTTTCATGCTAGTATACAATTATTTTGATTTAAGGTGTAACTATTAGTATGTTTATCTCTTCTTTTGAGTGGTGGTGCCTGGTGTGTGTTTCTCTCTTTTATATGGTTGTAACGCTTATTACTATTTTTTTTATAATACTAAGGACGGAAGTCCATATCCAAATATAATAAGACGTGTTGAACTAAAAGTAGGGAACGCTAAAAATAATGGGAAAATGCGCATCTTTAGATTTTCCATACAAAACCAGCTTTTTTAGATAACTGCTGCTTATAACCTTAAAAAAGAGTCATCATAATACTGTTATGGATGGATCTGGTGTCACTGGAGGATAATTTCGATTGAAGAGTAATATATTCAAGATTTTATAAGAAAAAAAATTTATAAACAATTTCATAAAGCATTAATATTTTTTATTATTATTTTGCATATTTATAGATTTATCACTTTTAGATCATTTGTTTGATAACGATGGGTGCTAACACTTGGAATCGAGAACCATATTGCTCCAACAACTCTTGTGTAGTGAATAAAGATGTATTTAATTCATCTGCAGCGACCCGTGCCTCAGGATCTTGACTACTATTCAATGTATTACGCATACGAACTTGTAATAAGGCAGTCTCCAAATTTTGTTCCACCTCTTCAATAAATTTAGTGATTTCATAGTCAGAGATAAATTGATTGGAAGACTTTGATTGGATGTTGACTTTAGCTAATGTTAAATAATTCGTACGATCTTCTAAACTAATTGGATTAGATGTGGAGAACGCTAACGAATGTAAGCATTGGGCAGCCTTTGCACAATCACCACTATTTCTATAATACTGCCAAAGGAATTCCAATGAGTTCTTTTCATCAGAGATATAGTCTTCAAAGTAAGTAATCAAGTAAGGTGTATTCGTCTTCATCAATTCATCTCGCAAGTTTCTTCGCATAAACCATTGATATAATTTAAAGTGGAAGAGCATATCTGTACTTCCAAGTGCGGCATCGATTACCATACGGAAATGGACGTTTGGATCTGCAACAGGTGTACGACCAGCAGGTATAGGGTTTAACTTAAGAAGATATGCATCATCCACTGCATCTAATGCAAAAGTATATGATTCATCGCGTGCTTGTAAAAATCCATTTTTGACTTCATCGGAATCTTGAGGTGCTTGCAAAGCTAATAAAGCAAAATTTTGTGGATCGATTTTTTGTGCTCGTTCAAGTGCTAATTCCACAAGGCCGATATGGAAAGCGTATTGCAAATAGATACCACGGATACCTTCCATCTTTTTATGACTAATTATTGCGGCTGCCTGTTTAAAGTAATCTAAAGATCTTTGGAGAGATACTCTTCGTTCGTATTCTGATTCAGCAGCTATGACGTGTCTAATGTGCTCCATACCCTAATTTACATACATTAGAAAATGATTTATATACATCCCTTTCACTCTTATTATTTTTTTACCTTGAAGAATAAAATATCGTTTTGAGTGAAATATGGACAACCCCATTGTTTTAATTGGCTGCTAACCACATCAAAGCTTGTATGAGAATCGTTAGCGCCATATTTTCCAATACATGAAATGACTAATTCACGTGCCAATTCTCTTCCATGTACTGTAGTAAGCATTGTATTGATGTCTAAATTAAGTAAATATCGAAGATATTCCTCTGGAAACCTAAATATATATAAGCCAATTAGTCTTTTTTGTATTGTATACAAAATTTCTTACTTATACATACACATTACTGTCTAAGAGACTATGTAAATTTGAATTCAAAAGGAATTCTATAAAATATACAATATTGTTACATTGCGATAATAACACGTATAATTCACGAACAGATTTTTGCTCTGCTAGATCCAGTTCAAGTTTTCTACGGTCTGTTGCTTGGAATCGAGGGTCGGATATATTGGCATTATCATGAAATCCACGGTTTCTAATCATAATAATAATGAGTTTTCTATCATAACCATTGATATATTATACTTACTCATCCATAAATGCTTTTAACCTGTCTAAATTCAATCTTGCATCAGATAGTAATCTTTGTGCTTTTACATACAAAATTGATGAATTAGGATCTTGAACGCTGAAAAAAAAAAAAAAAAAAAAAAAAAAAGTTAGAACCTTTTTTTTTAAAAAAAAAAATGTACATCTCATTTCTTACCAATTAGCAAACACTGGTAATTTCCAAACAGGAGCAACCATTCGAGCAAGATATAACAGGAGTCCATCATGCTTTCCACTATAGTTAACACCTGTTTGACCTATAACTTGACCCAAATGGTTTCCAGGTACTTGTAAAGAATTAGCTGGCGTAGGTGCACCACCAAACTCGAAAAAGACCCTGGTTGCCTTTGATTTTATGTCTGTATCAGCAGTATTACAAATGATAGAAAGACACATGGCGCATGCTTCCTTTTGACCATATCTATCAAAGAAAGCCGAATATTCCTTTTGCTCATCCATAAGCACTCTATTTTGTTTTTTCAATATCTTGAGCAAAACATCCACAGGTCTTAATTTATTATAAAAGGTGATATGTTGTGTGGTTACGGCGATGAATTGTCTAGGAGGATCTGAAATTTGTTGAGAAAGTTCCTTCATGGCTCGTTTTCCCCTAAAATCAGTCCTTGTTTCTGATAAAGATAATGCTTTTGCTTTTGTATCAACTGTTTCAGTCGATTCAGCATAAGTAGGTCGAGATGAGATTTGTGCTGGATTATAAAAGAGGGAGGTAGTGTTTTGTTGTGGGCTTGGAAGGTGACTGGGTACAGCAGATGTAACAACAATGGTATCGACATCATCATTTTTTGTTTTAATGGATAAACAAACACCACAATCATAGTATGTACCACGTACTAATGCGGTCATTTGAGGTTGAGATTCGTTTGGAGGTGGAATACGAATATGTCCAAATTCCAATGCATTAGGTGTATTTGTAGATGTATTCATCATCGTATTTCTAAATCCATCCCTATACAAACTAAAATATAATCGGAAACCGGCTGTAGTGATAGCCATTAAATGAATTCGTTTTGATTCCGCTTCAGAAATAACGTGAAGTGATTCCAATTCAAATGCATCTGGCTGATATAATCGTGAGTGTTGGCGGCACATTTGAATAGCTGTTTCTACAATGGTTGTGTTTTTTGCAATAGGTGTATAGTTATTTGTTCTGTCACCAAGATAAATAGCCTAATGTTTTTTTTTTTTTTTTTTTTTTAGTTTCAACAACAAGAGTAAACATTTTTTTTTTTACCTCAATGGACGAACTACTCATAAGATATAATATTTTACGTTCATTATCAACAGCTAATGATTTCACTTTGATATGATTACTGCTAACTGCAAAAGGAAGGTATTTTGTATAGAATGATGATGTCTTGCATTCAATATGACCTTTAGGCCCATGCCATAGAGCAGAATACTACATGAATGAACAAGTTAGTTTCTATGTCATAATAATATCATTGAGCTGCAAACACGTTACTCTATATACAAATTCATATACATTGGCATCACCACCAATCATGAAAATTCTTCCATCTTCTGTTCCTACAATTTTTTTCATTATAACATCGTCGGCAGATGTAGTCAAGTCTGTAGCAAATATCTTTAAGTCAGTAGGTGTAGCAGTTAACCCAAGTAAGACAACTTGAAGAGGTGTTGCGATGACGAGAACGTAATTAATTTTATCACTAAAAATATCTAACATGTTACATTAGTTTAATTCATTCTTTTTTTTTTTTTTGTGGTTATTGTTGTTGTCGAATTACTTGGCTTTGGTTTTATAATGGCAACACTGGTTATAATTTGGTCTTGGTCAGCATACTCGAATATATTTCTACTATTATCTCAAAAAAAGTAAATTAGTAAAAAAAAAAAAAAGGGACAAACGCAAAAAAAAGTTTACTCACGGATTAGTATAATTCCAAATAAATAAACGATGGTCAATTGTCAACCAAGCTCTTCCAATTTCAGGGAAGACACCCATAAAACAACGAGCCTGAATTCCTAATAGAAAAAAAAAAAGGTGTCAATAATTTATGAGTAACTACTTTTTTTTTTATAACATAAAAAGGAATCAAGGTTTTTTTTACCTTCCATTTGAGAAAGGATGGGTTGGGGGATGGGAATTTTATTGACTTCCTCGAATTCTTCACTAGAGGCAAGCAATGGTTTGATATATGCATCGGAGGTAGCACCTAGAAGAGAATATAACGCGCAATTAGTTACAGTTTTTTTTTTTTTTTTTTTTTACATGTATTTTATTCAAGTACCCGTTAATGAGTCGGCAAGATCGTGGTACGCCTCCTCTGATGTGATAACTTTTTCAACTGCTTTTCCAGCATTAACTAGAAAATCGTTATCAGGGGGCGACTTCGTATTACTGGCAAATGTTGAGTGTTGCATGTTTGAACAGGTATTAAAGAAAAAAAAAAAAAAAAAAAAAAGACACTTTCATTCATGTTTTAAAAACGCGCGATAGAATTTCAAAAATATTTTGGGACATTTAGATAAGACAGTCCTTTTTTATTATTATTATTATTTTTTTTTTTTTTAAAAGCAAATGTACAGTTGTTGTTGTTGTTGTTGTTTCTTTTTTTCTCTTTTTTATTTCTTAAAGCTATTATGTAAACCGATACTTTCATTATCTGTACTAGTAGACTTTTCATCATCATCTTTACGTTCACCTTCAATATAATTAAAGTAATTTTCGTCTACATCCTTTGTAACATAATCACCATCAAACACAGAGGTGTCAAATGTTTTGACTTCTGGGTTAAAACGACGTACAGATTCAATAAGATCATTCAAGTCTTCAAAGATGACTTTATCAGCACCAATCTCTTCAGCGATTTCATCATCTGTACGACCGAAAGCGACCAATTCTTTACGACTGGGCATATCAATACCATATACATTAGGGTATCTAATAGCAGGAGCACAAGAAGCAAAGTAAACCTTCTTGGCACCAGCTTCACGAGCCATAACAATAATTTCCTTTGATGTTGTACCTCTTACAATTGAATCATCTACTAGTAAAACATTCTTTCCATGGAATTCCAAGGCCATTGCATTTAATTTACGACGTACATTCTTACGACGTACTTGTTGACCGGGCATAATGAATGTTCTACCAACATATCTGTTCTTATTGAATCCTTCACGATAAGTAATATTCAATTTACGAGAACATTGAAGTGCTGCTGCACGACTTGTATCGGGAACCTAAAAAAAAAAAATGAGTACATAAACTTTTTTTTTTTTTTTGATATGCCGAAAATCAAAAACTTACAGGAATGACAACATCAATATCTAAATCATCACCAAATGCCTTTACTACTTGATCAGCTAAAGCTTCACCCATAGCAAGACGAGCCTTATAGACAGAGATACCATCAATAATACTATCTTGACGAGCAAAGTAAACATATTCAAAGATACAAGGAGCAATAACATCTTCTACAATTAAACGACGACGAGAGACTTGATCACGTGTAATGATAATAGCTTCACCAGCCTTGACATCTTCAAAATCTGTGAACCCGAGGGCTTCTAAAACAACACTTTCAGAAGAAAACATATAATCATAACCAGAAGATGTTTGACGACGACCAAAGATCAAGGGACGAATACCATGAGGATCACGGAACCCAATGATACCAAAACCTGCAATCATAGCAACACAGGCATAAGCTCCTTTACATTGATGATATAAATCTTTAATCGCAGTAAAAATATCTTCTTCGTTTACTCTATTATAGACCGTCCAAAAAAAAAAAATTAGATTAGATGTATGACCCACTTTTTAATGTGACAGCTTTTTTTTTTTTTTTTTTAAATTAATTAATTACCTGAATTTTCCTGTCTTTTGCAAATTGTCAGCCAAGATATTTAATAATAATTCGGAATCGGAATCAGTATTGATATGTCTATGAGCAACTTTATCAAGGAAATTTCTCAATTCACGAGCATTAGTCAAGTTACCATTCTAAATAAGAAAGAAAAGAGTCAGTGGATATGATTTCTATACCAAATAAAAGAAAATCAAGTCCTTACATGAGCAAAAGTAATACCATAAGGTGAGTTGACGTAAAAAGGTTGTGCCTCAGACATGGAAGAAGATCCAGCAGTAGGATAACGAACTAATATTTCATCAGTTTTTTTTTTTTATACATATATATCTTTATCACTATATACATACGCTATAACTTACCATGACCAACACCAAGACTACCAACAAGTCCAGCCAACTGTTGTTCACTGAAAACATCTCTTACCATACCATTTCCTTTACATTGATAGAAACGTCCTTTAGCGGCACAAGTAACAATACCAGCAGCATCCTATGAATTACATATTAAGCATTTGATATCTTTTATTACGTTTTTTTCCCTGTCACTTACTTGACCACGATGTTGTAAAAGACCTAAACTTTCAAACAAATCCACGCAGGCTGCACCATTGCTATCAGCTAAAATAAGAGCTGAAATTCCACACATGTCAAAAAGAAAAGATAATGAATATATAAAGAAAAGAAGAGAGAGAGAGAAAGAAGGGGAAGGTAAAAGTAATAAAGGGAGAAAAGAAAAAAAAAAAAAAGTAGATGAAAGCATGACTGATAGTGTCACAAATTGAAAGTCCGAAATGCATCATTTTTTTTTTTTGGAATATAGGCTTTACCAAAAATGAAGGGTGGCTTTTTTATTACTTTATGTTCTATCATGTGATGAAGATATGCTACGCATGTTTTAGTAGCTGTCAAATATATTATAACAACAAAAAAAAAATGTAATGAAAAGACTTACGCTTTTTTGCTTTGTTTTGCTGGAATATATTCCATCAAAAATACGATCTAAATCATGCCAAATTTAGAAATTAGCTTTTTAATTTCATGCTCTCCCACCGTAAAAAAAAAAAAAAAAAATCATCGGACTGAATTGTTGTCTGCATATCTATCCATATACTCGCTCTATTTTAAAATGTTATAAGACATGTTTCTAATAACCAGATAGGCTTCTTCTTGACTGTATAATAAACTAAATGAGAACAAGACACCTTTTATTCAAGTGGATCTCTTTCATTGTGTAGGAGCTGATATATCTGACATTTCAGTAGAAGCCTCATGAAAAAAAAAATACATACATACATACATACATACATATATGAAAATAAATATGTTATACAGGTAAAAACAAGGCTAATGGAAGCTAAATTTATTTTAAAGAGCACGATACTCGTGTTTCTCGTTCATTACATCTTGGAGGTTATAGACTTTAGTAGAGAACGCAAATTGGATAACTACCAACCAAGCATGCCTTCTTGATATCTTTAGCTTGTAAAAGTTGACCATTGATTTCTTGATCAAAAGTGTTGACAGCTTCATTAACACAACGATATCCTAGAGAAACCAGCTTCAACAGAGTAGAATAAACAGTAGAATGAACACAGTTATGAATCATCATATTACCAATAACAACATCAAGTTAGTGATACCCTTACTCTTGAGATATTCTTCAAGATCACAGTACGGTAAAAAGAACTACTATTCTCGTCCTTTTTAACTATCTTTTCGGTAGAGAGAGGCTTGACAAGATCATGGAATTTAGCACCGGGAATACCTTCGATAAAGAAAGGGAAATCCTTTTCTTGTTCCTTTCTTGATAATGTGTTGCGGACATGGGATTACTTCTTTTTATTACCTTTCTTCTCTGAACTTCTTCTTGATTTAACTTGGAAATAGCGGTAGCAATTTCAATTGGTTGCCAAATAGGGAAGTTTACACCGGGAAAGTAATCATTTTGAACGTCAACGGTAACAAGAGCTTCGATCATTTTTATTAATAAGGAATATGTGAAACTCTTAGTATTTATACTTATTTGCTAATGACCCGAAACATTATAGAAGATAAAGTATAATTTCTGTTATATCTGCCATGAGTATCGAACAAATTTTATCTTAATATAGATATAAAATTTACGCTTGTATAAAAATACCTGTTTCAGAAAAATTACGTTGCTCAAAAACTTCAGGTACATGATTGTCATCAAATAGTGCCAACTCTACTATACATATTTTTTTTTTTGAACACTTTCATCAATTATTATCATCGTCAATTTTTCTCGATACATATTATATTGTTGCAATGAAGAATCTACCCCCCAACTTTTTATTTTTAATTAAGATTTATTGCAATAAATTCAGATATTAACAATGCAGGGAACTTTGGTACGTAGATCAAAAAAAGGAAGGATCTCAAGTATCTATATGCTGTCGACGACAGAGATACCGAATCAATAGGTAATAATACCACTATATTGGCAGAATGTATGCAAGATCAAAACATCAAAATAGAGAGGGACAAGTAGATGACGGGGATTTTCTCTATGTAGTAATACATGTTTTTGGTTAGATATCACCATCCCAAGATCATTACAAATACTCGCAACAATCACTAGTACCAAACATTGATAGATTCATTTATTGAATGACATTTAATAAAATCTGTTTATCATTAAATAATAGTTGTTATATACATACCTCTTTTGGAACCCCCCCCCCCCAACCCCGAGTTTCACATATATATCACTTTGAGCACAGATTGTTTGACATGTAGTATAGGGACCAGAAATATGTTACAAGTAAAATAGTGAACAATTTAAGTCTAGTGTTATATATATATATACACACATAGAATAAAACAATTATTCAGTATTTCAATTCATAAATGAATGATGTTCTAAGAATGTTCTCAGCTATTTTTAGAGAGAGAGAAAAAAAAAATACTGTTATATTATACGAATATGTTAAAATGTTATATAATAGATATATGATATATTTAGAATATGTAGAGTATACATATAACGTACTAGTAGTCGGATAGACATTAAGTCTAGTTAAGAAAAAACAAAAGCATATCCCGCGTACATAAAATAATCTACTACTGTCTATTCTGCTGTTGTTGAAGCTGGTTTCTCTAGGGTAATCGTTGAATGTTAATGAAGCTGTCAACACTTTTGATCAATTAAGGGGCACAATTGGATACTTTGAAAATCCAGTTTGTTCCATGTTCTGCGCGGGCGGAGGGAATACCAAGTCAAATTGAGCGAACGGATCATCTTTCCCAACTGCGAAAAAAAAAAAAAAAAATGTTGATACGAGAATTAGTTGGTGCGAACTTACTGTATGTATGTGTATAGTATACTACTTCACACTGATCTATCATCCGGTTAAACGGATTCCACAAAGTTCCACACACACACACACACACACACACACACACACACACACACACACACACACAAAAAAAAAATTGTCTCAAATGCGTAAGCTACTACAACACCAGTCATTGAAATCAAAGAGAGGTCAAAGAGAGGTCAAATTCATTTGAGACGGAGGGGGGGGGGGGGGGAAAGAATGATCTGGAAAAAGAAACTACATCATCAATTTAGATTTTTTTTTTATCATTCAGTTTTTACCTGCAACAGAAGATTATTTTATCGAGAATTCAATTCTGTAATGTGTGTGTGTGTGTGTGTGTGTGGCAATTGATATCAATAAATAAAACATCAAGAAGCAAGTTTTATTAAACTTGGTAGATCAATGTATAAGTATATATAGATTATTGAATAGTGTGCATTTGCCAAGGCTTTTTAATATGTCGAGTGCTCACTCTAGATGGTTGCTGCTGCTGCTGCTTCATCATGACATTAGTAGTAAAATGTTCAAATATGTTGTACCTGCACGATGGATCTCGTTTGTAATTTGCTCCCTTTTTTTTTTTTTTTTATAAACAAAAAGATCACGCGTGAATACATTGGGCTAAATAATGTAAGGGGAGATATATATGTCATGATTTAGACATTTTTTTTCATGTAAGATGAAGTAGCTTCTATATTTTCCATGGAAACGAAAAAAAAAAACTCTCTCTCTCTCTGTTTCGACTTTTATGCAAGAAATTTAATATGGATCTCGGATTATATGTTTAATCTAATCAAGGGCCCTTTTTTTTTTTTTTTGTTTCTTTTACCAAGAGAAAATAAAGTGACAAAGAAGTAAATTCAGCCCGGGATTGCTAGAAATTTTAATTCTGTAAAGAAAGTGATAGACCATGTTTCTTATGAACATGATGCTCCGATTGAAAAAAAAAAAAAACCCTCTCTCTCTCACTGCAGGAAGAGAGAGTTACATTTTTTTATTAAGGGGAATTAAATATAGATTTTTGTTTAAAAATAAGAATAGGCTGAAAGGAACGGAATTTATGTGTCACTATTAAAATTTCTAATTTAGGAATAAACACGCGATACCAGACATTGTCCCTTTGTATAAATAGGAGTGGTCTCGTTTTATTTTAACTCTTTTCCTCTCTTATTATTATTATTATTATTTATTTCTTTTTTTTTTTTAAAAAAAAAAAAACTTTATTATTCCAAAATGACTACAACATTAGTTTCTGATATTACTCAAGTTGGTACAGCTGTTGTACCTGAAAAGAAGGCAAAAAAGCCAATTCGACAAGTAAGTATTTTTTCTTTCTTTCTTAAAAGTAGTGACTATATCTGATATCGATTTTATCATAGGCAGTGGGAGGTATTGTAATTGATAAAGAAACAAAAAAAGTATTGATGCTTTCAAGTCGTAAAGAAGAAGGAGCTTATCGTCTTCCCCGTGGTAATTGTGAGGAGAATGAAACCCCTGAACAAGCCGTGGTTCGTGTTCTTCATGATGAAGCTGGTATTCAAGTAGACGCTGTAGATGCTAGAGTAGGTACATATACTGAAGCAAATAAAAAGGGTAAAATCGTTGGACATCATTGGATTTTTGAAGTGAAAAATCATGTTCTTCTTGATACATGGCCAGCATTAGATCGTAAACGTGTTTGGGTAAAAAGTTATATAATAATTAATTTTTTTTTTTTATATAATCGACTGACATTTTTTTTTTGTGCAATAGTTTACTTTTGAGGAAGCAATTGCTGCATGCGCTGACCGTCATATTTCACGCTTAGCACTTAATAACAGTACATTAAGATCTTAATTTATATATATATAAAACCACAACATATTCCCTCTCTTTTTATTACAGTAAAAAAAAAAAAAAAAAAATTATTTATTTTTTCAGTTCATTAACTAAAGTTGTCATTCTAAATGATTGTACGAGATATGGCTTTTCATAAAAGATACTGAGTGCTTCTTCCAAAGTAAACTATAATTAGAAACAGTTATATAAACACGTCAATAACGGGGAGTTTTTTTTTTTTTTTTTTCTTACCCATCTTCTGTCTCTCTTCTTCTTTCCAGGCCATTTCTTTATTAACTCATCAATTTGAAGTTCATAAACTTTGATATGTGATTTAGGTTTTCCAGTCTTTTTTGAGCATTCATAAAATGAGCCAACGAGCCCCACAATCTGACCTCGTACACCCGCTAACAAAAAAGAAAAAAATTTAAATAATCACAAACACTTTAAAAACGGATCTGGGAACCCTCTCTATTAAGCCCTTATCGTGTGTGTATATATATATACATACTTTGTTCATATGTTTCTCTATGTACATCAGCGTCTTGATTCTCATGACTATCAGAATCACATTTTGGCTAAACATTTACTCTATTAATCTTTCTCTCTCTCTCTCTCTCTCTCTCTCTCTCTCTCTCTCTCTCTCTTTCTATCTTTTTTTTTTTACTTACTAAAGCCCATTTATCATCTTCATCCTTAAGACTAGTAGTAAGCATCACCCGGTTAGTACGAGGATCAGTAGGTAATACGTATATAATCTATATATCATGATTTTGGTTTGATATTTATTATGGATTTCTTTGTTTCTTTGTTTCGTACCTGTCTCAAATCGTCTTCGTCTACTTCTTCTCTAATGGGTGGAATGACATCTGGATTAGGTAAACCGTTCATTATTAAAACAAAAATATATATATATATATATATATGAAAATAAAAAAAAAAAAAAAAAGGGTAAAAGGAGAGAAAGTCCCTATTAACAGATTCTTGGACCACTTTAAATATGTGCTATATACAGCCCTAAAAATAAACTGCCGGGAAGGGTGTCACCGCTCTATACAGTCACAAGGAACTGAAAAAGAGAAAAAGAGGAACTGCAGCAGCAGCATATAAGAGCCTTGCTTTTTTTTTTTTGTATCAGTGATATATAAGACTGTAAGAAAAAAATAAAGAGATCCTTTTTATTTTCCATCATGATATGTTTTCTTTTTGATTTTGATTTTTTTATTTTTTTATATAGTAGTATACATAGATGACACAAAAACAAAAAAGAGCAAAAAAAAAAAAAAAAAAAAAAAAAAATTGGAATATACAATATAAAGGGTAAGAAAATGAGATAAAAAGTGAATTTTTACATGATATCCCAAAGATCTTCAAAGGCACAACATACTTTACCACATGCAACAGAAGCTGATAATGCGAAACTTGAAATACCTACATATATCATATCAGATATCTATTTCGTATCCCCCTCCCCCCCTAAGATATTTTTCATCATCTTACCTATTTTTTCATCTGTATATTCATCAGCAAATGTATCAGGTCCCTTTGCCATAGCTCCAACAGCTACAACCACTGGTTGTCCTTCAGGTAAATCCTTGAAATATTTATACAAACGAACTTGAGGTGCATTCCAAGAAAGTGCTATCATAATTTTTAATTTTCGATTTCTCTCTCTCTCTCTCTATTAAATTCTCACTCACCAATTCTTTTAGCATTTTCTGGTAAATAAAGGCTAACAGGAGGTGGTACAATTTCTAAAAGTTTTGTATTTCCTTCAACGTCACCTGAAATACTACCCCTTTCTAATAATTGAACTATTTCAAAGTGTCAGTTTTCTTATCTGATTTTTTTTTTTTTTTTTTTTTTTATATGTCACTGATTTACCCATTAAACCTGAAAAACGTTTAATTGTTCTTGGTATACGACAAGCAGGATTAATACGAATCACAACACCTTTTGCTGTATGAATATATACCTAAAATAAAAGTGTGAATACCCCATGATGAATTATTTCCATATATACCTTTCTTTACTTACTTCCAAGTGTCCTGATTTATTTAAGGGACTATCTAATAATGTCAACAAACACTTTACATAAAAAAAAAAAAAAAAAAAAAAAAGTTTCTTAGTTAAAAATAAATAAAATAGATTTATTTATTACCTGGTGAACAATATCAGGTCTAGCGTCAGCAATGTCTCTACCAAGTCTTTTCAAAATAGATTGATGTTCATCACAATTTAATAATTGCATTTTACTGTCTGTACGGTAAGGGTGTAAACGTGCTGCTTCTAACGAGGCGTTTTCAAGGACAACGACTACTTTACGACTTTGAGGTTCAACGGGTTGTCCTTGTGTAGGAGCTTCATGCCATGAAGAGTCTTCGGACATTATCAAATTTTTTTTTTTTTAAAAAAAGAAAGAACGGTGTTATGTATAAATAAAAAAGTTTTTTTTTTTTTTACATTTTATATGAACGCTTTTTTTTTTTTTTTTTTTTTTTTTTTTTTTTTTTTTTAAAAAAAGATGGCAGTCCCAGTAAAGAACACTGAATAGGAAGCCCTTTTTTCATTTTTATTTATTCAAGTTATTTAGAGTTAAAATAATAAGTGTCACTTGTCAAAAAAAAAAAAAAAAAAAAAAAAAGCTTAATACGTTAATGATAAATATTTTATTTAAAAAAAAAAAAAAAATTGAATAGATATTGTTCAACGAATTATATGACTTTTGATTGGAGTACCTTATTAGATCTACTCACTGTAATTCGCTCTTTGACCATCTACATCTTTTTTTTTTTTTTTTTTTTTTTTTTTTTTTAAAAAAAGAACCTCTACAACTCGTTTTTTATTTTCGTTGTTCTTTTTACTCTTACTAATATAATTCATGTATTAGTGATCAATCGTTGAACCCAATCTGTATATATATAAAAAAAAACGCTATTTCTTAAAAGTTTATTGTTGATTTAAAAAAAGGAAAAAAAGCATAAATTATATGCTTAGGTAAAGTTTTTATGGTTGATATTAGATATCCCGACAAAAAATAAGACACAGCTTGTACTTACGATTCTCTCAATATTTACGCGAATAACAATAAAAAATAAAAAAGGGGAATTGTGGAAAAAAAAAAAATAGGTATATATACAGATAGACGTACTTTATTCTTTTGAATTATCCCTTCAGTCGTTTATCACAAGCAAGTAGAATGCAGAAAACATCTTTTTTTCAAAAATTTAAACCACAGCCATCTCGAGCGGCATTTCGTTGACATAAGATCCACTTCAACCCTGAAAATCAACAAAAAAACACGCCTGATCACATCATTTTTTTTTTATTGTCAGTTCACCAACCTCGTTCTTGTATTTTTACGACGGGATTTATGTGTATAGAACGAAAAAAAAAAGGGGAAAATTAACAAAGGTTTAAGGGGGGTTTTTTTTTAGCAGCACGAGAAGCTTAACTTACTGATGAAATCATTTTTTTTTTCAAGAGCAGTAGTAAAGTAAGTAAGGGAAAAAAAAAAAAAGAAGAAGAGATAACGTGCTTGACGATCTTTTTTTTTTTTTTTTTTTTTATTCAGGATGTAAAAGAACATATTCTCTAGTACTAGTACCGAATTTAAGAACATCCTTTGTCTTTAATTCAACAAAACGCGTACTAGGTATTTGCTCACCATTAAGAAAAGTACCATTTGTAGCTTCTAAATCGATAATAAAAGGCCTATAAAAGAGTTGAATTATTATTATTATTTTTTTTTTTGCATTTGAGCTATACAAAAAAAAAAAAAAAACATACTTGACAACTTTCTTTGGTTTTGCAGTATCTGTATCTTCAGTCATTAACCTATACTGTATCACAGCATGTTGCTTGGAACAAGAGGGATGATCAACAGGAATATCAACAACCTGTATTCAAAATAAGTTCTTCATATCAAAAAAAAAAAAAAAAAAAAAAAAAAATTCACTTTTGTACTTTACCTTACGGTCACGTCCAATTAAATACGAACTCTGTCTATGAATATGCAACAAATCTATAGACAAATATAAATTTTAAATTACTTTCATACGAAATAAAAAAATCTTGTACTTACCAATTTGTTTATCACCCTTAAACACGTAAAGTCTCCATTTAGTCTTTGGCACAGCAGCTTCTGAGGGTTCATTGTATTTAAGCTCTACACCATTCACTGTGTTTGTTTCTGCTGCCAATTTTCCAGAAAGTCCAAAATTAGGTTCAATCTTTTCTACTACTTCTTCTTCTTCTTCTTTCGCATTATCTTCAGGTCTACCCCATTCATGCTTTACTGCTAACTTTTCTTTTCGGTCTCTTTTATCTTGTCTTCTCGATGCATCTGGTCGACTTTGATAAGGTGATCGACTTCGACGTCTAGCAGGTGGTGAACGTGAATCGCGTCTACGTCTAGCAGGTGGTGAACGTGAATCACGTCTACGTCTAGCAGGTGGTGAGCGTGAATCGCGTCTGCGTCTAGGTGGTGAGCGAGAACGAGAGTATCGGCTTGATCGAGTAGGTGATCTAGATCGAGATCTTGATGGAGAGCCCATTATTATGGATGAAATATAAGGGTATATCGTCAGTTGTTTTTTTAATTTCAAAAGAAAAAAAAAGGGGGAAAGGAGTCACATCCACTTGTCTATATACACTACATCCGATAAATCAAAATTGTATGTATGTATGTGTACAGTACATCATTTTCGTCATGTTAGATTATAGGTCTGGAAGATTGGGGGTAAAATAGGGAACAGTTCACACGGTTATTGTTAATACCGACTATTGAATTAGTATTTAAAGTGACGTAAAAAAAAATATATATTATATACTCTTTTTTTTTTTAGCACGAAAAAAAAAAAAGTCGAGGTTTTTTTTTTGTTCTGACAGGGCCCTTACACAAAATAACTCCTCAATAAAAAAAAAAAAAAAAAAAAGACTTTTTTTGATTTAGCAACAGCAAGAAAAAAAAAAAAAAAAAATACAGTTCGAATAGGATATCAGTAAATGTAAATTATTAGAGAGGAAGGGCATTTATAGTAAATAAAAACCTTGTGATCAATAATTCCATATTAGGAAACCTGATAAGATTCCTGGAATTTTAAATAAATCTTCTCAAAATTCTATTTTCAAAAAGGTTAAAAAAAAAATCATTGTATGGGGTAATGCTATAAGACCAAAGGAATTCATTCATGGAAATCAAAATGTCAAAACATGTGTTTTCTTATAAATAATGTGGGTGGCATATAATGTATATATGTGTGACAAAAAAAAAAAAAAAAAAAAAAGGTACAGTGTGCATTATTGTGAGGGTGCTAAACCCAGGTAATTTCTGTAAAAATGTACATCTTTTTATTCTCACGTTTTCTTCTTGTCATTCTTTATAACCAATTGTATCTAATGAACCAGCGTTAAACATTCCATTCTGTTATCTTTTTTTTAAAAAAAAAAAGCGGAATAGAATTTTCATTTGGGCACACGATTCTGTTTTTTTTTTTTAGCTGATCCATTTTTTTTTTTTAAAAAAAAAAAAACCTCAAAATAGCATTAAAATTGATAAACATGAACTCAAGGAACAGAATATGCAGTCAAAAACCTTAATTGTTTGATAACTGCGATCTATTATTTATTATATTAACAACAAAAAAAAAAAAGTTTCTTTTCTTTCTTTTTTTTTTTTTTTTCATTCGTCATTATCCATATATTTTTTTTTTCTCCGCATTGGTTTAATTTGATTCAAAATAGAGTAAAGAGGGGCATTTAAAAAAAAAAAAAAATAGAAAGTGTATCCTTCTTTTCCAAAATAGCGTGTGAGTCAATTCGGTTGTATCATTGGAAGAGAGAATTATTCTTCGGGATTATTGTTAAACCAAAATTTTATTCTAATTTCGAACCGCGTGTCATCATCAATATAAAACAAAAAAGACTGTCCCGTTTATAAAACATAGCCATCATATTTAACCGAAAAACAATGACGATTTAATTATTACTACATTTTTCGGACCATTTGTAAGGCAAAAAGCATTGTTGACGTCTTATTGTAATTTTGTAATGCTTATTTATATTTAAATCGTAGAAACAACGTGATGAGTTATTAATTATAATCTTTAAAGCCGTCTTCTACTTCTTCCAAGTGTTCCAGACTTATTGAATAGAAAAAGTTGAGTCAGGTAGTACATCGCATTTATTATAAAATCTAATTGATTATTAATAAAGTTACAATTATACCTATTTTTTCTAATGTTTGTTTATAATTCATTGAGAAAAAAAAAAAAAAAAAAAGAAAAAAAAATCATCTAGAAAAAAAGATGTTCTTTTCTACATATATGTGTGTATACATGATTTATGTGTTTTCGGAACCCGATATAGAAAATCGTGGAATAAGTTACTTTAAAAATATGTTGAATTGGTCCCAAAATAGTGAGTCATTACGTACGATTCGATTTACCGTGTTCACCAAGCAAAAAAAAAAAAAAAAAAAAAAAAAAAAAATCTTATTAGGACTGAATTATTGAAAAGGAATTATATGCAACCAGTCCTTCAGTCTATTCTGTAGCTGGTATCACTAAATAAAGGAATTGATTTACTTTGCAGCAGAAAAAAATATGTAAAAAAGGGACGTTGTTACTAACTTTTCCCCTTTATCTTTTTTTTTTTTTTTTTTTGGCTCAGCAGCAACCTTTCTTCTAAAAGAAAAATAAGTAAAATAGTTGAAATTAAATCGCAGCAGCTTTTCATTTTTTTGTACGTAACAAAAACGTTTATTTTATGTAAAAAGAATAAAATAGTAGTTACGATTGGGTCTATTTCAACTTCATAACCAATCAATGCAATAAATTTCTAAGACCTCCTTAACCTTTTTTTTTTTTTTCGAGAAAAAAAAAAACTGTATAAATAGCTTGAAAAAAAAAAGTATATATAATAATTCCTCTTTAACTTTTAGACTTTACTTTTTTTTTTTTTTCTTCTTCTTCTTCTTCTTCTTTTCTATCTCATTACTGTCATTTTTTGTTTTTCCTTTCTAACAAAAACCTTCTTCCCCCCCCCCTCCCCCACCCCCACACTTTTTTTTTTGGATTTGAAAAAATAAAAAAAAAACAATAAGATGTCTGACAACGAAAATGTTGCATTGGCACCTGCCTATCATACACAAACAATTGATGAAGTGGCTAAAACTCTTGACACAAATGTAGAAACGGGACTTTCTACACAACAAGCAACTGCTAATCAATCCACCTGCGGTTTCAACGAATTATCAGCAGACGGTGGACCGGCCTGGGTCAAGGTCATTATTAGTCAATCGCTTGATATTATGAACTGGATCTTTGTTGCCTTGGCTATCGCTTCTTACTGTTTAGCAGATTATATCACCGGTTCCTTATTAATGTTTATTGCCATCCTTAATTTCTATCTTGGTTTCTCTCAAGAATATGCTGCTGAGCAAACATTAGCCGCTCTTCGTAATTTATCTTCTCCTTCAGCTGAAGTCATTCGTGACGGTGTTGAACAAACAATTCCTAGTCGTGAAATCGTTCCCGGTGACATTTTACTTGTAAAGGAAGGTGACTCCGTTGCTGCCGATGCTAGATTGATTTATGTTTCTAACCTTGAAGCGGATGAAGCTTTATTAACTGGTGAATCGCTTCCTGTTGCTAAACAATTAGTTGTCCTTGAACAGCCTGGTAGGTCTTTTTTTTTTTTTTTTTTTTTTTTTTTTTTTTTTTTTTTGATGACTTACATAATCTTTTTTTTTTTTTTTGACTTTTTATAGATGAACCTCTTGGAGATCGTATTAATATGCTCTATTCTTCTACACTCATTTCTAAGGGCAGAGGTCAAGCTATTGTCACTTCAACTGGTATGAAGACCGAAATTGGTAAGGTAGCTTCTAAATTAAGTGATTCGGGAGACAGCGACCGTACCCGACTCCAAAAGAGTCTTGATAAAATGTATATTCTTTTGCTTGTGGGTTCTGTTATTGCTGTTATTATTGTATTGGCATCTGTCAAATTCAAGGCTGATTATGATACAGGTATGTATGCCATGACTGCCGCACTTGCTTTCTTACCTGCTGGTTTAACTACTGTCATGACCGTGACGCTTGTCTTGGGTGGTAAAGAAATGACACGACAAAAGGCGGTTGTGCGTAAATTGAAATGTCTTGAAACACTTGGTTCTGTTACCAATATCTTCTCTGATAAGACGGGTACTTTAACAATGGCTAAAATGGTCGTTGTTCGTTTCTGGACTCCTCTTGAAGGTTATTTTTATGTGACCCCGAATGGTTTGGCTCCTACGGGTGATGTTTATCGTACTCATGATCGAATTACTGATAAGATGAGTGATGACCCTGATGCCGAATTTGTGGATAAGAATAACTTGACTCCTGAAATTGCTCATTTAGTTCAATGTGCTGCACTTTGTAATATGTCGAGTATTTACCCTCGTGAAAACGATGGAGTCACCATTGAAGACGATAAGAAGCCTGCTGTGGAGGAGGACACTGCTGACGGAGCTGATTCGGATGACTGGATTGCCAGTGGTGCACCTACTGAAGTGGCTCTCCAAGTGTTTGCTCATAAATTTGGTATGGGCAAACCTGATTTGACTGCCAATGGCTGGGAACTTCTTGCCGAATTCCAATTCGATTCTACTATTAAGCGTATGTCTACTATTTGTTTAGATAAGAACACTGGTTTGGTCTATGTCTTTACAAAAGGTGCTGCTGAACGTGTTATTACACTCTGTAACAACTTGCCTTCTGAGAAGGCTCGTGACCAAGTCTTGGAAAATGTAAGTACTTTAGCCTCTAAAGGTTTGCGTGTCATGGGTATGTCTTATCGTAAATTAGATTTACCCGCCGATGTTAAGCCGGAAGAACTTCAACAGAGAAGTCGTGATGAAATCGAACGTGATCTTACTTTCCTCGGTCTTACTGGTATTTATGATCCTCCTAGAAAAGAATCAAGACAAGCTGTAAGTGAAGCTCATCGTGCTGGTATCTCGGTTCACATGCTCACGGGTGATCATGAAATTACTGCTACTGCTATTGCTAAAGAAATCAATATTTTGAAAAAGAATATGACTGACGCTGATCTTAAACGTCTTGTGATGACCGGTACTGCTTTTGATGCCATGACGGATGAGGAAATTGATAACCTCGTTGATTTACCTCTTGTCGTTGCTCGTTGTTCCCCTGAGACAAAGGTCAAGATGATTCAAGCTTCTTCTCGTCGTAACAATATCTCTGCTATGACTGGTGATGGTGTCAATGATTCCCCTTCTCTTCGTATCGCTGATGTTGGTATTGCTATGGGTAAAAACGGTAGTGATGTCGCTAAGCAAGCTTCGGATATTATTTTGACGGACGATAACTTTGCTACCATTATTCGTGCTATTGCTGAAGGTCGTCGTATCTATCAAAACATGCAACGTTTCCTTTTGTATTACTGGATTTTGTTGTTTGGTTTAGCTATTCTTGTCTTGGTCTGTTTAGCTCTTCGTGATCCTGAGGGTCGTAGTGCTGCTCCCATGTCTACTCTTCAAATGATTTATATTTATGTCATCATGACTCCTCCTGCCGGTACTCTTAGTACACAACCCGCCTCCAAAACTGTCATGAAGGAACCTCCACGTCCTCCTACTGAAAGTATTTTCAACAGAGAAATTACTATGGATACCATTGTTTATTCTCTTGGCATTACCGCTTCTTGTTTAATTGCTTTGCTTGTACCTCTTTATACCTTAGGTAATGGTGTTGGTGGTGTCAATTGTGACTCCAACTATGTTGCTGGTGCCTGTGATTCTTTCTTCAGAGGTCGTACTTCACTTTTGGTTACTTTCACATTCTCTGCTTTAGTGATCATGGTTCATTGTCGTAGTTACCGTAACTGCGAATGGAACTTGGCTGGTATCCGTGAAACACTTCGCTCCAAGACTTTTACCTATACTTTTATCTTTGATCTTGTTACCCTTTGTATCTTTATGTATATCCCTCAAGTTGCTATCGTAGGTTTCCGTATGCTTGCTATTACTTGGGAATGGGGTCTTTGTGTTGGTTTGATTATCTTTATGATTATTTACGGTGAAGTCTACAAATATGTCAAGCGTACAATGATGAAACCTGTTGACTCTGGTTATTTGGATGATGATGAATATGAACTTCAAAATAACGATGATTAGATGAAAAAATTAACCGAAAAAAAAAAAAAAAAATCCAGACACCATTACTATTTTATTAATATTCTCTATCATTTATTTTCTACCCTTTTTTTTTTTTTCATTCTTTCCTCCCTTGTATTCTAATGTTCTCTTTTTTATTTAACCACCATCACTTCTCTATAAATATATTCGCACTTTTTACATTTTTTTTTATAAATAAAATTGTATAGACTTTTTTTTTTAAAAACTTCAAAAACCATTTGTTATTAAAAACTTCTGAATAAAAATTACATAATAGCTATAATGACACCTTTTTCTTTTTTTCAGTTGAAAGTTTCATATTTATATACTTCTTTTGAGCTATTATTAATAAGTCAACCATTCATCGACATTTTTTTTTTTTTTACTCATGGAATATCCATTTTTTTTTCTATGCGTATTATTCCAAATAAAACGGTTCCTGTAAATACTACCGAGGTGCCAAAAAAAAAAAAAAAAAAATATACGCCTAAATAGACATATTATTATGTTGGTATATTACCATTAAAACATACCAAAATAAGAAATGTCAAAATTACAGTCAATCACATCATACACGCTGTCATTTTTTTTTTTTAAAAAAAAACAACAATACGGATAATTTCGCGGTAAATCATTACGGGAAGATCTTCCTGCGATAAACAAACTAAAAATATATTTTCAAAATCTTTGGGCCGTGTTTGATGTCATTGTATATGTCATTACGGAGTTACTGACGAAAATACCAGATGGAATTATATGATGCGATTTTAATACAGCACCACATCGGTTATTAGACAAATTCACTCACTAAATGTACTTTATTTTCATTTATTTGTTCATATATAATACCTAGCATATATCACTATTTGATTGTCTGGTGGGTAATATATGGCTCATGCGGCATGTCATAGTGTAAATATTACTGTTCTTCTTCTTTGAACCTTCCTTCCTTAGTTAAATTGCTGATACAAAGATACTATTTAAAGCAATTAATATTAAAGTATTTTCGATTTGACTGAATAGATTACCTTTTTTATAGCATCAAACATGGATCCATCATTCCATCTTTCTTTCTTTTAACAGTTCCTACGATGATTAATCATTTATTTCTTCCGTGTTTTAAAGAATACTATATTGTTGTTTTGTATGACTTTATCGGCTTATTCATCCATTTACCACCCTCTTTCACATTCGACTTGTGCTTGTTTGTTTCTTCTGTTTTTTTTTTAAAAAAAAATGACGATTTAAGGTTTCCAGACGTAAATGTTTTTTTAAAAAAAAACTCAAGTTATCTTACATCGTTCTATAGTGATGTAACCTCCGTTTCTTATTGATTGATTATAGTACATTAACAAAATATAAATGATTTTTTTTCTATTTAAATAAATGAATTAACTAGTTCTCTTCCATTTTATTAATATTGGATTTGCTCAAGTTTCGATCATTAAATAATATCTGCTTTTTTTTTTTTTTTTTTTTTTTTTTTTTTTTTTACTATTTAGTTAGTAAAAACATTTATAATATTATTGCTCATCTGTAAAGTATAGTTATGTAAGAGGCTCATTCTGTATTCAATTTCTGATACATTTTATTATCTTTATTTCTTATTACTTTATGTATATCCATTTATTTTAGAAATAAAAAAAGCTCAAAAATAATTCATTTCTGGTATAAATATGATAACAAGTAAACGTTAAGTTTGCTGAAAATCTTAAAAGTTAAGATTAGGATTTCATTAATCTGAAAAAAGAAGTTGTGTTTATACTAAAATAAAGAGTAAAAAAGAATCTGGGTCTACGACAGTCTCTAGATTAGAAATAATGTATGTGCTACACATCGAGAGCTTTGTGATACCGGGATATTAATTATTTGTGAGAAATTAAGGAGCGAGAATTAATATTGTCAAGTAAAAGGTGGTGGAACCACCCATTAAATAGTAATCAACAATGTTAAAAGATATATAACTGGCATATATCAATTTCGTTCAAACGACTTCTTAATTCAATTCTAAAATTTAGGAACACCTGTATGTAAGTAAAAAAATATAATTATCTTTACAGATCTTTAAAAAACACTCTTTTTGTGATGACAGACTACAATTATTAAAAATAATGAAACAGTAAAATATAGTTCATCTGCATCTTCTATAAAAAAGAAGGACTATGTAACTAATAAAAAATCTCTTTCACTATCACACAATAAAAAGCTGCATAAAATTATATGGCAAACGATATATAGTATATAGCCTTACCATTGTGTGATGAGATAATTATACTTCAAAAAATTATTTTCAAATTTCTTGAAAAAAAGGAGTATTAAAGTTGTTTAAAAACGAAATTTGAATGGCAGATTCTTTCATCCTCTCCTACAATTATTAAAAACATTAAGTACTTATTTTACAGTCATGCGTTAACTATCTTTTTTTTTATGAGTTAAGAACAGATTGAGGACCGATTGTCACTGGAGCTCGCATTAACCACTCATTTGACTGTTATTTGATTTCCTTTTTTTATATATTTAAATATGATACTTCCTTACCACTACCATCTTAATATCTCTTCTTTGATAACATAGGTTATCCCGACAAGAAATTGTTTGAAGAAATTAATAAGCTTAAAGCCTATAAAATATATGTTGTTGACAGTGGCAAGTCACATCAAAGCTCTAATAACTTTATCAAAAAGAAGTGATTCATTGTCTAATAAATCTCAATAGAAAATACTCTTTTCTGTGCAGATTGCATGTGTTTGACAGGGAAGATACTCTACCGGGACCGGTTAGGACGAGATGGTCAGCTCATTTTTTTTTTAAAAAAAATGGGTGGGTGACGGAAATTCCCCTCTTAGGAAATCAAGGTGAGTGACGTTTAATTTTTCCCATAAAATAACTGTTTCACTGTACTCACTCTAAAAGCTAACCTTATTCAGGGTAACAAAAGATCTATCTTGAAAGCTTTATCAAGTAATCAACTTTGGACGTTGATCGAGAAACTTGATATGACAGCAAAATATCTTTATGACTATTTTCAATTAATGTAAGTTTAATATTTATAATCATATTAGTTAATTTGAAATTAAGTTTTCACACTTTTTATATAGACATCACTATGTCACCGATATGTCTGTAATTCATGAGAGTAAAGCCAAGTTCAACCATCAAATAGTTCATCATATTATTTCTTTAGCTGTTAAAACATTAGCTGCAGCAATTCCAACACTAGAATTTTACCCTGATGAAATACTTTTGGATAGCTTTGATGAGGATTATAAACCTGACGTCCTTATTATATTAGATGGTATGAAAATATGCCTATTAGAAACGCCCGGTAATTATAGTCTTAAAGACTTACCACGCTTTGGATACGACCATATTAAGGGTTCAATTGGAGCACTTACATTCCTACGTAAATTATTAAAGACTTGGTATTTTGCCAATGTGGACACTGTGCTATCTTTAAAGGTATTTTTTATTCATGCCCGAGGTAATATTTAATATTTTTATTGATTCAAATATCGCCCCATACAAAAAACTTTTCAAATTTCTAGAAAAAAAATCCACCTTTAGTCTCTTGAAACGTCAATGCAAGATGTACAAGTTTTAGAAAATATAACCAGATATGAGATCCCAGTAAATGCTGCAGAAGCAGGCAAAGTGTTTGATTTTGGAAATATTATTTGGAAATTGAAAATAAGTTGCGTACAAAACTATATATTATAGTTCAGTACATGACATATCTGATTTAAAGGATAGTATTAAGAAGACATGCGAAGTTGTGGATCAAATGAAGAAAGAGCATGAAGAGTATCTTCTTCAACGACAGCTCAACCCTGATGTAGAAGAAAGAATCAACCTAGCGACGTTTGTACAACAAGAGATTCAGAAACCAATAAGAGGAAGTAAATATGGTCTCTTGTTATACCCTGTCACTTATAATAATAATATAATAACTGTGGATTACTTGTTAATCCATGAATTTATCATTATAAGGAGGATCCAAATCTATTATAAGTGTAAGAGTGCGATAATATATTTTTAATGAATTAAATGTATTGAGGTATAAATGTATGGTGTCCTAAAAAATCCCTAACAAAGTCTTCAAAAAAAAAAAAAAAAGTGGTCAAGTAAAAACGAAAAGTTAGTGATTTGGGAGGAAAAAAAAGTAGGTGGGTGACGAAAGTTACTCTATTAGGAAATCCAGGTGGGTGATGTTTGATAGCTCTCATACTTAAAACATAAAAAAAAATAAGATTATTAACCATAATGATTACGTTTACCTTTATAATTTTTTTTTCTTATTATTTATTACAGTGGGTGGTTGTTCGAGAGGAATTATGTGTTACATAATTATGCTAAATGCCACTGGTGCTGTGAGCACTGTCAGTGTGACAAAAAAACATTGTTAAAAAAAAGGAAGCGATTCTTTTCTTAAACTATTTTCATTTAAATTTAAATAAGATGTCATTTCCAACAAAAGAATCTGTAGAGCGAAACTTCACAACTTAAATGTAAACACACTGACTCTTTTTTGGCTTGGAATAAAGAAAAACCTCTTCTGAGGTTTGTAGACTGAGAAAAGCCTTCAATTTGAGCTTTTCCCTACCAAACAACGACTTTCCCACCTTTTAATCTTTCAATTATTTTTTCAAACCGAAATAGAAGCTGCGGCTTGAGTTTTTAACTCCTCCAATTCCATTTGGAAAGCTTGCATACGATCTAACATTATCATTAACTTCCCAGCCGCTCTACTTCTCTCTGTATCAAAATTTACCAAGAGATACAAATTTTCGTTGATCAGTGGTCTTCTTAAACCTTTTCACCACACATACCATCATGTTTACCAAATCTACTAAAGTATGGAGTTTCTTTGATTCCTGATACAGTCTTTTTAATCGAAATCTTATGCATTGCTCATAGATCATATTCTAACAAATCAAGTCATCCTTGAGCTTTTTCAATGGCCAGGATTAATCGTTTCGTTTCCTTTTCCACAAATATCATAGCAAGTTCATAAGGTATATATTCTTTTTGACTCACTTCTCTTATTTTATTCATCATCTGTTTCTATTTAGTATATAATATGATTCTCTGTTTAGTAACTGCAATGCATAAAACAATATATATTTCTTTGAATATTTCATACTCATTTGCGCAAATAGTGTGCTACTGTTTAAAGTTGAATAAAGTAGAACACCCAAACTCCATATGTCGACTTTTATGCAGCTATATATAAATATTTTGTGTGAGGCAAATAAGTGATAGGCATAAATAGAGAATAACACTTTACCATACATAATGGTTCCACAATTCGAAAATAAATAAAAACTTTGGCGGAATAATCACCCGCTGAGCTTAAGTATATCAATAAGCTGAGGAAAAAATAACAATGATTTCCCTAGTAACAGCGAGTGAAGAGAAAAGAACTCAGAATTGGAACCAGTTCGGGTTAGCTAGTTATTTGAAAATTTTTTATGGGTGGTACCACAGCATGTCGATCCTTTTAATAGTTTGTGTCCTACCAACATTTTTCAATTAGCGACATGTCAGTTTTTTTTGGACTCAATAAAATAACTATTTTCGTGTTACCAATCCTGTCTTTATTGGCTTAAATATTCAAGGAAAAAAAAAGATATGATAATAACTAGAAGAATATTTTTAATAATTAAAAGGCCTGATAATCTTTTATTTTGCTTTTGGTACTTCTGTCTATCTTTATTTAGATTTCCTTAAAAACTTTGAAATGATTAACGAAGAGCTCTAATCTAATTCTTTCTAAACCCAAGCTTTGACTGAATATCTGGAAGAGCTACGTTAACAGTTACAAATACAACAGCAATTCATTTTCCCACATGATTCAGGTGATACAAACATAGATTTGAATTATGACCCCAAGACCAATTGCTTCTGATATCATCCCTGTTGAGCGACTACAGTAGGCTTTAGTTATCTGGTAAAGGTGAGGACTTTTTCGATCATCACTTGACGAACTTGATCTACACAAACGTACACCTTCGTCTCAACTTTTGCTGTAAGTCACAAAAGAGAACATACATAAAGCCATTCAAGCACCTGGTCGTAGATCACATCCCCAACAAAACAATCGTTATCTTAATAATAATCAGCAACTAAGCCAAAAGGTTAAAAGACTTGATTTTCCGAATATTGGGCAAACTTCATCAAATGTTTTACAGCCGAATAATAATCGATCAAACTTTTGAAACAATCCATATCCAACTTCTAATAGTTATTCTCACTAACTTCCCACCATTAGTCTCTAACATCACAATTAATTGTCTAACTTCACATCATTAGTCTCTAACTTCACATCATTATTCCTTAAGACCATATTTATTTTCTCTAAGAGCACATTTATTTTTTCTAAGGGCACATTTATTTTCTCTAATTTCACACTTTTTTTTTCTAACTCCACAATTTTTTCTCTGACTTCGCATCACTATTTTCTTGTGGACAATCAGTAATTAATGAAAAAGACTTGAAGTTGATTTATTAAGTAAAAATAAAACTGAAGAAACTCCTCTAAATTAAAATAATAACTATGTATCTTTTTATATCTTGAATATTCCGATGAATCGTGTTTGAATCTGGACCATCTTTTTGATGGGTTTAAATGAATCTACGTCCAACTCTTTTGCTTCTTTTGAATAAGTACGTTCTACTCTTTCGAATTGACCATAATTAATTGTAAATAATATCCACCATATTGGATAAAAACTTATGCAGCTCATAACTAAAGAGCTCCTTTTAATTATTTACGTGGTCAGTATTTGTCTGGATTCCGTTGTTGCTAATTTCATTGGTAAATGCATATACTTTTAAATTGAGAATAGGAAGGTTTGATGATGGAAGCTTGAAACCTGCGAAAGAAGAATTACTGAGGGTCTTTCGAAGCAAAGGTTCAAACGCTGAATTAAATAAAATAGGAGAGATATAATCATCTTGCCTTAGACCGCTACCTTGAGGGACAGGATGAGATAAAAAAAAACCATTGATATTTAGCCGAAGATGAGTACTAAAAAATAAACTACATACACAAACTATCAACTAAAATCAATGGAAAACCAAATTTGAGTAAATCCTGTCTGAGATAACTCGAGTGGACACGATCTTGATCAAAAAAGTAAGCCGAGACAATCAGATCGAGTTTGATTTGCATGTAATCCATGACATGCTTCATGAGAAGACTATTTTCAATAAGAAATCTATCCCTTAGAAAACCAGTTTGAAACGAATTGATAAAATGGTCAGCCTGTGCAATAGCACGAGCATTCAGAAGTTTGGTAAAACCTTAGCATCAGTGTTGATTAGCGAAATGGGACGCCTATTCTACTATATTTTTATAAATATCATTCACTGTAAATTCGAAAATATCATTCACTAAATATTTAAAAATACCTTTCGCTAAGTATCTAATGTGAACAATTAGTAATTAATGAGAAAAGACTCATGGCTGGTTTATTAAATTAAGATAAACTGAAAGAGCTCTAAACTAAAATATCAACCATATTTGTATATCTTGAATATCCTGATAAATTTTGATTGATAACGATAATCTTTTTGATAACTACGTTTTCAAAATAACACTTTTGTTAGCACAAAAAAAAAAAAAAAAAGATAGTAGTAAACTATTATAAATATTTATGCTAAAATGTAAATAGACATTGGAAAAAAAAAACGATGAGGAGAATTAAATAGTAATACCGAACATAATATTTGGAGTCGCTGTTGCGGCTTCAACAGAGAGGAAAGGAAACTAAAATTTCCTCATGTGGCGTGTAAAAAAATATATGATACCAATAAGAATCGAGTATATCCATAAATGGGAAAATTTATGTCAAGCTTCTTTTTTACACAGTGTATTGGCGTTATGGTATTAATAATACAAACTAAAATACAGTGGCTATCCAACCAAAGCTTGAAATAATACGAAAACCTGTCAATGTTTACTTTTAATATGAAAAAAATTTTTATGCTTGTTTTCTTTTTTTCTTTTTTTTTTCTTCTTCTTCTTCTTCTTTTTTCTGTAAGCCGTACTCAAGCGAAACCTGCTTTTATTGCAATCGGATAGGAAGTTGCAGATGTATCTGGCGAGTAGATCGCATTTTTGAAGCTTTGGTGTACGTAGTTTATTTCGTCATGAACCCTTTTGTACTTGCTCTGGTGATACTAGATATAGATGAAAGAATGGTGGCTCATCTCTTATATGTTACCTCTTCGTCAAACGCTATGCTTGTTTTTTTTTCAGAGAGTTATATCAGATTAATTCTGTACTGGCTCACTTTGATTTGCAGATCTCTGATGTGATTTTTGTACAAAGGTATTAGAAAGGATTGTTTATTACGTCTTTGGTGAACCGTGGTACTTCTTAATATGTCTAGCATAGAAACTTGTAGTATTTTAGTAATGTGGTGGTATATGATGATTTTCGATATGCTGAAGTGCTGATAGCTTTATGTATGGAAATGGTGTGTTTTCCGTCTTTGAAGAATCGAAGGTAAGTAGGTGTTTAGGTGTTTGGTGTAGCTTTTGGAAGTCTTGACTTCACTGGATGAACTATTTTTGTTTTCCTTGCTTCTTCTTGTTCGTCTGGTGTTCTCCTACAATCTAACTTGATTGTTCTTGATAAAGAGTCTACTTGACCCGGGTTTACTTCTTACTTGGTTATCTTCTACTAGAATCCTGTCTTCTGCTTGGGGTTTCTATAATGTCAATCAACCAAAAAAAAAAAAAAAAAAATTACAGTATAGTTTTGCAAAAAACTCTTTCTTTCGCGGTTTTTACTCTTTTTACGCATTTTACAACAAAAATTATTTTGTTTAGACAACTTTATAGACCTACCACCCCTCTCTTCAAAAAGCAGACCCAAAAATTCAAAAAAACACAAAAAAAATACAAAATTTAAAAAAATGGTTGACATTCTAGAAACACCAAGCAAAAGACATGATCCCAGTAGAAGAAAACCAAGACGGTTGTAAACCTTGATCAAGTGGACTCTTCATCAAGACCAAACAAGACTGACTGTAGGAGAAAACTAGAAGGGCAAGAAGCTGGAAGGGAATAAATCTAAAGTTCTGAAGGTGTTGTTGAGATGGAAGAAAGCTGCGACAAACACTGACACACCTACTTACTTTTGCTTCATCATAGATAGAAAATTCACCAGTTTCATACATAAAGCTATCAGTACTTCAACATATCTGTATCATCATTATGTATCACCATAATACTATTATAGTGCAAGCTTCCATGCTAGACATATTGAGAAGTACTATGTAGATACGATTCACCCGAGACGTAGCAGGCAATCCCTAATACTTTTGTATAAAAATCACCTCAGAGATCTGCAAACCAAAGTGGTTCAGCACAGAGTTAATCTGATATAATTCTCTGAAATAAAACAAGCACTGCATTTGACGAAGAGGTAATATATAAGAGCAAGTGAGTTGTTGTTTGGAAGTCTTATTTGGTGATCTGGTTCCAGTCTTAAGGTATTAGTGGCAGGATACGCTATTTATATCGGGTGGATAATTTTCGCTGGTCAAAAGTTCTGGGTAATCTGGGCATGTGTCCTCCGTTTTGTGGTAATCGTAACAACCTCATTGAGTGTAAAGCAAGGGCCCTATAGTGAAGTAAATAAGCTGGTATCATACAAGTTGGGCTTTGGCTCAGGCGAGAAGGAAGCAAGGACCCTTGACCGGTGAGCCTTGTTCTATAATCAAAATTCTTTGCTTGTTGGTATTCGGTACGGATAATAAGTACTAAGAGCGGGATGTCTTGATTGTATGTCTCGTTAGTCGAGTGGGTTTTTATGAATCTTCTACTTGTTTGACGATACAGAATAGGGTACCGTTAGTTGGTGGCGGGTAAATAGACCGCGGGACGTGATCGTACGTCTAACACAATATGCTTGCATGAGCAGATCCAGTTGATCGTATCTTGGGTTTTATTGCATCCACTAACACTTTACAAGCGGTAATATTTTTGGGACCAGGTGTGTTTCCGCCTTCTCGTGGCTGTTGTCCTGTTAGTATCATTGTAGTTTTTATAATTACTTTGAGAACCAAGAGAAACACTATTTTTTATCTAGCTATCAATAAATAAATAAAAAACATATTTTTAATATACCATTACTTCTGTTTAATACATAAAACTATAAATTCTATCCTTTAACTGTTTTTTTATTCTGCCTATATTAATTGTAAGTAGCAATTTATGCGAGTTGAATACGTTGGAGGGCGTTTTTTTTTTTTTTGAGGCTCCCAATTTTTATCCTCATATTTCTTTTATGCTTTCAATTGTATAAGCATTATAACGGGTACCAGTATAAGAAAACAAAACAAAAAATATTGAAATTGTTTATTATTTATTTGCGCATTAAATTCTTTACTCTCTTTTTTTAATATTTTCAAGCCTTGCGTATCTCTTATCCATTAAAATACTTGACAATTGTAAACAGCGTTATTTCGAGCTCTAGTCAGCTGTTGAAGAGATGGTGCATCTGCTACATTAAATATGGCAGGAGACAACAGTAGTGAGTTGTTGAAATAAATTTGTAATGATTTACCTTGATGTCGTTGACTTCGAAATAAATAAATAAATAACTCGAGATAGTCTATATTATGTTATGCTGGCTTTCTTGATTTCAAGTATCAAAAATAGTTTTTAGCTCTTCAATTATACCCCAACCTGTCATATATAATCCGTAACCGTTTGTAATGATGCTTTTTGGGGATAAATAAAGAATGATCATTCCATCATTGTTGTAAATGTTAAATCTATCATTGTACAGTGTAGTTAACGGATGAATGTTGATGATTTCATAGCAATTCTCTGTTCAATTAACTGTCTAATATGTAGCTTGATAGCAATATACCAAAAAAGGTATTAATGCCTTTCCAATAAAAGATGCAACCCATTAGTTTTAGAGTAGTTTGATGTATAATTTTGAGTTATACAACGTATGTCTCGTATTTTGTTGGTAGATACTGTGAGGGTCATACTTTCTTTGTTGATGAGAAAACCAAGACGTTGAATTGTGGTTGAAGAAGGAGCTACTTGGATTTCTTTTGGTTGACCAAGAAGTCTAGACCTGATAGTTTTTGTTCAATTTCATTTTCATGGTTTTGTAAATATCACAGTAAACAATGTCGAACGAAAACCTGAATGATAGTGTATGAATCCTTTCCGTTACTTCTGCTTCGATTATAACTAATATGTTGTGTTTGAGAAAGTTGAGGGAAGCGATGATGTTGATTTTGTATTTCGCCTATTGTTGAAATAAAAGGCAATATTTTAGAAAGTAAAGTACCAAAAGCAAAAGAAAAGATGATCAGGCCTTATAATTATTAAAGATATCCTTTTATTATTATCTTTTTTTTCTTTGAATAATTAAACCAATAAAGACAAGATTGGTAACACGAAAATAGCTTCCTTTAAAACACAGGATAATGAAAGTTTTGATGGTAGTTATTTATTTGACTTGAACCAATTATCAAACATTCAGTCAACAAAGAGCCCAACTTATCGAATAGTAACTAACACTAACTGTAGAAGACATTCAACTCATTTCGCTTTATACTAAGGGATATGTATGAAAAGAAAAAAAAAAAGGTGGCAAATAATATATACACGATGTCTTTATTTTCTGTCTTTGTCTATATGTATATATATATATATATAAAGAGGGTAATCCTACAAAGATATCTTGTTGGTAATACGTTTACATAAGACCACAAATCAAAATAATGCTGTAGTTGTGTTTACACACTCGTTAATTGAAAGATATCCTCTTTTTATACATAATATAGAGTAATAATATTTCCGCTGTTGCTCTTTACCTACTGTTAAATTCACCCATGGAGCTCAATTAAACTTTCAATCTAACCAAAGACTGTAACTACAATATTAGTTTGAAAATAATAAAGCCTTTACGTTTATGTTAAGGTGAGATAATAATAAATTCTGTTTCTACGGCGCTTCAGTCTCTGTGGTTTTTTTTTGTGACACACTTTTTTTTTTATCATAATTTTTTTTTGGAAACGTCATCATCAAATTACGAATAAAAAAAAAATATACAAAATAACCCTGTTGTTCCTCTTTTATACCCATCTTTATCTTTTCTTTTGCAAAGTATGGTGTTCTATTGTTTGATTGTGATGCGAATGTAGCGGTTTTCTTACCGTGGAACATTTACAATGTTTTGACATGCCGCAATCAGCACTTCTCGAAGTGTAATGCATTAGTTCTCTACTTGCAGATTAGTATAGATCTCGACATTTCTTTATTCTTCATCTGTAATTAACTTACCATGGGATAGTTCCTGGTCCTAGAAGTTTACTTCTGGGAGGTTAAGTGTATTGCTGCATAAAGATTTAAAGATTTGAATACCAGTTGCTTCTGGGTTTCTTTTGTCGGGTATCTTGTTCTATTTGTGATACAGTTAATATGGTGCCATAGTATCGATTTTCTGCTGTCATCACCGGGTGTTTGTTTATTGTGTTACCGGTTATTGTTATGGCTGGTGGTGTTGCTATGACAGGTGCTGCTATGACAGGTGTTGCTATGATAGGTATTGCTCTGACTAATACTGGTGCTGCTTTAGTTGTTGTTGTTATGATGGTAAGTTATTTTTTTTATTTTATATATATTATGCTTCCAAACAGTTTCTAACAGTTTCTAACACTCATTTTAAAAATATCGCTATTTGTAATCTGCTGGAACTTGAAATCAAAAGGACAAAACGGTTGTTGTTATGATGGTAAGTTATTTTTTTTTTTTATATTATGTTTCCAAGCAGTTTCTAACAGTTTCAGCAATGCAATGCAACGGGTTTGTAAAAGCAATGATCAAGTTTTGTGAGTTCTATTTTCTGGCGAGTATGCTCTATCTTGATGGGTCCTGTCTCCTTCTCTTCCGTCCTCGTTTACGAGCGGTTCGTGCAGTTCAATCCTGGGTGTAATGGCACGTAAAACCATACGGATATCGTAGGGAGAGTTGGATTGATGGTTCTCATCTCGGTAGATGTCATCTCAAAGGAAAGTATTATGATCAAAGGTTGATTGTTGCCACAACACCGCAGCAGTTAGTGATTCTATTTTTTGGCGAGTATGTTCTATCTTGGTAAGTCCTGTCTCCTTCTCTTCCGTCCTCGTTTACGAGCGGTTCGTGCAGTTTAATCCTGGGTGTAATGGCACGTAAAACCATACGAATATCGAAGGGAGAGTTGGATTGATGGTTCTTATCTTGGTAGTCATCTCTAAGAAAAATATTATCATCGATTGTTGTGTTTTTGTACTTATCCGTTGCATTCTTATTTTTGAGACTTCAGCTAGTGGACCTCCTCGTGGTTTGTCTTGGGAAACTTTGAATTCAGAAACTTTTCCTTTCCGGATTGTAAAGGCTAAAGCACTAGTAACTTTTTTTAAATAATTATTGTAATAAAAAAAAAAAGATAATAAACAAAAAGTCCAGATTAAACTTAATTTCCTTTGACATGTTGTGATATACACATAAACAAACCATTCTTTTTTAAAGTGTCTTGTCTTTATGTAAGATTGCCCACAAGATTACACCATTTTTTACTGCCAGACTTTTTTTTTTAATTATTATTTACATCAACATTTATCTTGGTTAACCATACAGTAGACTTTTTTTTTTCTTTTATCATTATATATCTTTAATTCATTGTAAAAAAAAAAAAACAATTAGCAAAAATAGTTTTTATTTACAATTAGAAAAGGTCTACATACAATTCTTTTGGTCATGGTAATATTGCAATACATGTTTGGTAAAGGAAATATTATTAGGCTCTGTATTGGTTTCTTTAGACCTATATATACTGTATATATATTATGGTAAGCCTGATAGAATTTAGGTACGAGTTTTTGTTTGCTACTGTAGATCTTTTTTTTTTTTTTTTTTTTTTTTTTTTTGAAGAAAAAAAAAAATTTTTATTATTGTTCTCCTTTCACTTATAAAGAAGGGTGTAATGAAAAGTAAATTATGGTAAAGAGTAAATATATATATGAAAAATGTATTGTTGCTATTATTATACAGAAAGTCTTGTTGTAGTCGGTATAGAAGAATCCAATGATCTTTTCCCCTTTTCATTAATTCCTACTTCAGGATTAACTTTTGTTGTGAAGCTTTCAGTGATACGGGAATGTCTACGATTTGATCTTCCAGAGTGTAAGACCAATTCTTCTTCTCTTACAATATCATTATCATAAGGATGGTATTGATGCAAGTAATGTTTTGCTGCAATTCTGGGAATATAACATGCTGTCACTGTCAATATCAAGACAAGCCAATAGACACCGGTTCCAAACACCCTGTCTTGTCCTGCAAAGATGAAGGTATTAAATTGTGCATAAACACATACAAATACATAATAGGACAAGATGGAAAGAGCTATACATAGTGTTTGAATCCAAGTAAAACTATACAGGGAGAACATGACAAAGAAATTGGCTACAATCATTGAGATACCAGAGATAAAAGTACCTAGTTCATACATGCCGTTCTGATCTCTACCGTCGGGTTGTATCGTACCACCTAATAAAATCATGTAGGGGAAAAAGAAGCAGACGGAGGATTGATAGATTGCGTCAAATACAGTGAGGAAAAATTGCCATGGTTTGAATTTATCGTTACGTAATCCCATACGATATAATTCTGGATATAAAAGCGAGATATTTGAACTGACGTCTTGATCCCAAATACCTAAAAAGATAATGGGTAATGAAGTAAAGATAAGATTGTACAGTGCAACAAGTGCATACTCGAACATCATTGATCCATTGAATCTATAGAGTATAGTTTGATTAGTTTATAAAGTTTTTTTTTTTTAAAAAAAAAGGCTATATATATATATATATACTTACTGACAAAAGATTTGATACCAAAACAATACAAAGGTCCATACGATATTTTTGAAAAAGAAACCCATAATCATTTCAGCGGTTCGTAAATAAGACCACCTTCCATGCACAAGCAATAATTTTTGTAAGAATCGGAACTGAGCAATTGCATAATCAGAGGCCATCACTGCTTGTCTACCTTCTACACCCGAGATACCAACACCTACATTGGCTTCTTGAATCATGGATACATCATTCGCTCCATCACCAATGGCTAACGTCATCACCTTCAGTCCCTTCTTGACCAACCGAACCACCTCTGCCTTTTGTTTAGGACTGACTCTACAACAAATTACACTAGCACAACGCATACCCAAGTCCAGCATCAAATTTTTATATTTGGGTTCCAATGCAAATTTTAAAGTTGTACCATCAATGACAAGTGCACATCGTTTCTCACCATTTAATTCATCTGCTTTCTTTATTGCCTTTTCTAACTCTACTAGTGTTTCTTCACGAGTATCTGCTTTTACCAGGAGTAGTTCCATATCCAAGGTGATTAAATTACAAGAGAACCCAATATTGATTGCAGTTTCAGTTTTATCACCAGTCAATACCCAAAGTTTGATACCAGACTGAGCTAATTCAGCAATGGTTTCAGGTACACCATCTTGTAACCTATCTTCAATTGCGGTACCACCCATCAACAACATATCCTTTTCGATCTCTTCACAAACCTCTTCAATCTTCTCCTCACGATTATAGATGGCAGCACTTGCTTCTTGATACCTCTTATTCCATCTTTTGTATTCTTGTGGAGAGATAAATCGATAGGCCAGACAGAGGGTTCGAAGACCTTCGTTTGCGAATTCTTCTAAATGATCCAAGGTGACTTCATGTAAACGTTTTTGAGATTTTTCCAGTTCGATTTGATCACCAAAATCCGTACAGAGTCTTTCATAAATCACCGAATCGGCACCTTTACAGAGCAAGACGATTTTATCACTACTTTCATGGGGTCGAATAATGACACTCATTCTCTTTCTTGTTGAATTGAATTCTAATACGTTGAGTAATTCATATTTCTTGATTTTACCCATGACATCTGCAGTCAAAGTATTTGCTTCACGACCAAGATAAACAAAGCCTACATCGCGTGCAGAAGCAACGAGTGCAGCTTCATCAGGTGATTGAGCCTTGTAATCAATGAAGTTCCTGTTTTCTTTGTCTGGTCTATCAGCAATGACGGTATGACATAAAGCTAAAGTAGTATAGAAATGAATCATAGCATGACTATGAGGTGAATCGGGTTGTTCTAAATCCACAAAAAATTTTGGATCAATAAAAGTTGGATTTGGGCCTAAATATTTGTTTTCAAATGTTTGTGATTCATACATTTTCTCTTTTGCTTTTTCCAAGTCAATCTCATCGGCTGTGGATGGTGGTGGCTTTGGTTGTCCTTCTCTTAATTCAGCACCTATGGATGCCTCTGTCTTTCCGACACCATAAGATATACCGTTTACTGTACATTTACGCGCTTCCATTACATTTTGTGTGAGTGTACCTGTCTTGTCTGAAAAGATATATTCGATCTGTCCTAAATCATCAGAAATGTTCCATGTTCTGGGATTACATAATGTATCTGTAGGTTCGTAGTATAGGTCTAAATCGTAATGAATAAATATAGCCTAAATAAACATATAAGTCATCATCATGATAAAGAATATATATATATTATTTACTTACTGCAAAAGTTTTTACAATTTCGACAGAAATGTATAAAGAAATAGGTACAATATTTTGATATAAAATCAATGTGACCCTAAAAATAAAAAAAAATAAAAAAAAAAAAAATTGTTTGTTTGTTTGTTATTTTATGTATACATAAAAAGCAGTAAAGGTCACAACAACTTACCAAAAGGTCACAAAACCTAAAAAGCTACTACTATCACCCTCAATTCCAAAATCAAAATATTGTGAAGATCCAGATCTCTTAAAATTTACACTTGCTAAAATAGAACTAATGATACAAATAGCAGCTAAAATACAGAAATTCGCGAGTACCTGATATGAATAGATTTAGTAAAAAAAGAGAAAAAAAAAAGAATTGCATGCATATTGTACACTTACAAATGGATTTGTTGCTTTAGTCATTTTACTTCTCTTTGAAGGAGTTCTTCCGGAATTCAACATGATTTTAGTTTCATCTCCAGTATAAACAATGATTCCAATGACCCATTTAGTATTTCGAAGAATACAACCACGTAACAATAAATTATTATAAGTGACAGCTTCAGTCTTTTGATGAGAGACAGTTGTACCTTCATTTGGTTGTTCAATATCCCATTTCATGACACCATTGTATTGATAGATATTAGCATGTGGTGGTTCACTTTCGAAATAAAAATAAGCCCTTTCACAATCGTGAACTGATCTTAATTCACTAGTAGCGTTTAATCCTTGTCTCACTTTGAGGTTGGTTTCACCATCCAGGTTCTGAGTTTCTACGTAACACAGGTTATCCTTTTCTGAAGTTGACAGGATCACTACATCAGCTGGTACATCTTCATCATTTCTAATCATGACGTAATCACCCACATGTAAATCTTGCCATTGTACTTGTTGCCAACCTACTTTACATTTTGTTGTAGGAGGAGATCCAGCAGGTAAATCGGAACATTTCAATGTACCTGGAGTAGAAGATGACATACGTCGAATATCAGGTGTAGGCGCTCTATGTAATACGGAATGTGGAATAGAACCAGGTCTATAAAAATTTGCTTTATTTGAAAATATATTACTGATTTCAGATCTGAGTGTATCTGACCTTGCTCGTACTTTATCATAGAATTTAGTTGGTGGTGCTTGAGTTGGAGGAGGAGGAGGAGGAGGAGCTAAAAGATCATTGTTTGTTGTAATTGTTTCTTCTGGTATCGAATGACTTTCTTCTACTTCATTTAAAGGTGATTGATCATCTTCTAAATTGATATCGACTCTTTTAATAGGTAAATCCTTTGTAAGTGACAAACGATATGTATGAGAATACTTATTATCTACACCAGCCATTGAACAAAGGAACCCAATGGCTACATGAATAAAATGAAACCTCTCTTTTTTTTCTTCAGGAATATTCACGTTTTTCCAATGACTCAATGTCAATATTTTTGCACAATTGACTCTTTGATCACTTTGATTTCTTTTCCAATCTTCGACACCGTCCTTAATGGCTGTAATGATCAAAATACAAATAAGTGGGATCGCAGAAACAGCAGGCTCGACTACACCAAATAATGGAATACATTGTAATATGACCAAGAATAAGAAATATAAATTGGCAACGTTACGAAATTGTTCGAATAAATTCTTTGGTATAAATGATATGGGAGTATATTTTGCTGTTCGTACTCGATTATGTACATAATGGTGCTCTTTGTCAGATAGGTGAGAGTTCATATTGACATATATTTTTCGTCGTTTTTGCATGTACGAAGAAGTTGATTCGGTACGATGAATCTCTCGTTCCAGAGCTTCATCCGCTAATGCTTCTTTTGCTTTCTTTGAAAACAACGCCTTTATACGTAACTTGTTCATGGTGTATAAGAAAAGAAAAAAAGAAAAGAAAAAACAAACAAGAAAAAAACTTTCTATTTAAATAATAATGGGTAATCATTTTTTCTGCAAAAAAAAAAAAAAAATATATTCGGATAATGAAATAATGAGAGGATCGGCAAACGTTCATCCGAAGCATTGAAACTTACTTATGATGATGTGATTGTTGCACGAGTCCAAAAAAAAAAAAAAAAACTTTGTATCGGAGTAAGATTTTTTTTTACACCACAAAACGCACGTTTTTTATTTTACTTTTTTTAAAGACCAACATAATAAGACCTTCCTTGTACATTATGAATAGGTAAAATCGACATTTCTTCACCATCTTTACCATAAACACTTGCGGTCCATTCATACCAAACCTTTTTAGCATCAGTTAATCTCCAAAAATCTAAAGTGACGGTAGAGCCTTGAGGTACTTGTAAAGGAGTACGAATAGGAAAGTAAATAGGAAACCAACTAAACATACCAGGTGAATGAGTCTTGGGATGAATTGAGATCATGACATCCTTATAAAGTACAGATTCAAAATAACCTGCAATACCATTCATCATCATATCATGTTTCACTTCAAAAGATACTTGACTGTATCGAACATTATGAAGGTTATTTATAGGTCCTTCTTTAGGAGGAACTTCTTTGTTGGGATGACTGAATTCCCAAAGTGGTTTGGGTGATGCCAACTCACAAACCTGTTGAAACATGACAACATAGGGTGTTTCGTAATGAACGAGATCTTTATAAGCTGCAACGTTATTATTTAAACGGGTAGAAGCTAATGGTGATGCAAATGCTGTATAATTAGCTGGAATAGAGATACCATCTTCTTTAATAAACTTTTGTGCTCCATCTAAACATTCGGGTGATAATTCGTTATCTCCAAATGATCCCAAGAGTTCACTCACTAAAATATCGCATTGTGTTGGTGGATTCCACTTTCTCATATCTGCAAACACAAGTGTCACCTTATCTCCCCAAACATCTGCCTTTGCATTTTGTAATCTAGTTTAAAAAAAAAAATTGTTATTATTTTCATTTGATTTCAAAATGATTTTCATACTTACGTTACAAACGCATTTTGGTTCTTTTCAAGAGCATAGATATGTACTTTACGTTCAGATTTCTCGGAAGCACGTAAACAACAATTCACTAAGGGACCTCTTCCAGCACCTACAACCATAATTGTACTACATAACATTAAAATAAATAAAAATAATCATTTAACAATATAATTATATACTTTACGTAACATAATCCGAGCCATGTTCAACACGATCTAATAAAGCCTTATAAACAGCCTTTTCATACTGTTGATACTTGATAGGATCCTTTTCAAAGACTTCATAAGTTTGATTTTCCAAATTATCCATAAGAGGTTGCAAAGGAGCTTGTAAATAATCCTGATATCCAGAAGCAAATTTATCTACATCCTGTAACTCTGGTAAATGGCGGTTTAAGTAACCAATATATTCACTATAGGAAGAAGGAGTAGCCAACTTATGAATAGTAGTAGGAGGTAAAGTCACGATCATATCCGGTTTCATTTTATCCATTAATTTCTTGATGAATTTTTGATGAGGTTTTGAAAGTACTGGGTATCCCTTGGAGTTCTCTACAAAGATCTCGGCAGGTACGATTACAGCTTTAATGGGTTCGGCTAACCACATGTCTAAGAGCTTTTCATCAGTAGGTAACTCGGAGGTGAGCTCGAGTGCCACGTGGATCTTGGTATTGTATTCGGATAAAGTTCTTAATCGGTTCCATTGTTTCCAGCTGACGTTGCCTTGTATATTGGACTTATCAGTTAAAGGTACGCGTACCAAAAACTTGGAGAAGAAGAAGAAAAAAAGAAAAAAAAAAAAAGAAATGAATACCTAAATACAACAAAGGAAGAAACCTTTTCGTTAAACTTACTTGTGTGAAGGACATGGATCGAACTAAACTGTTAATAACGCGTGCAGTGTTTTGTAAACTTCCTTTAGGTAAAGAAGGATAAATAAGACCTGTCAAACTAATATGACAAGCCCAATCAATTTCTTGCTTTAGGGCTAATTCAGAACAAAGACGAATCTCTGGGTCTTTTGAATCAAGGTGGATCCAATTAGCTAATAAGCCAATGGCTCTTGAAGATTGTTCTATTGACGTGTTAATAAAAAAAAACTACTACTTGTTACATATTAAAGAAAAAGTATAAAACTTTACCAGCAGACTTGATAATCAAGTCTTTACGATCAAATACAGGTCGATCTTTCCAAGTCTCTTGAGTTTCTTTGTCAATTGTTTTCTCTTCATTCAAGACACGTCTTAAGGTAGGATGAGAAATAGGTGTAGCAACAAAATCGTGACCTGCTTCTTCTGCTTGTTGAATAAAGTTATCAAGATCATCGTAGTATTCATGTGTAAGTAACCCAATACTACACATGCGTGACATATCCATGCTTTCTGACATTTTTTTTTTTTTTCACTTGTAAAAAAAAAAGAAAGAAAACTGTCAAAAAAATTTATTGAGCTATTTTATTTATAAGCCGTGTTTTTTTTTTTAAAAAAAAAAAAAAAGCTTGTTTTTCTTTCTTGCAAGTCTTTAACGTCTTGTAATATCACTTCCCTCTTCGTTTAACAAGTATATAAAACATGTATTTGCTCAAGTGAATGTGTGTAGATACTTTTGGAAGTAATCCTAGGATCATTTCCATAAATGATTTTGGTGAAGCAGGATTTAAACAAGCGCAAAGCACGGGATTCATTCTTTTAGACTACGTTTACATGGTGTCATTTTGAAAAAAAAAAAGTCTTTTGATTCTTCGTATCACAGTGTAGTATCATGATGATATTTCTATTTTTACACTTTGAAAAATGGGAATTGCGCGCATGATACAATGAACACTTCAATCTTTTATTTTTGGAAAAGAAAGAGGGTATAGTTACTTTATACTAAAATTGCGACTTTTACAAACAAGCTGTTTGCTAGTTGTTGATGATTCAAATTGTCACTTTATCAAGATTTTTTATTTTTGTGATGAGCGTAATTTTATTCAGTCAGTTATACAGCACAAACCTGGTAAGATCAAATTGACCCTTGGATCGAAAAATACAACGGAGCCTCAATATATCTAAACGCTTTTTGAATGAGGGCGGGTAAAAAAAAAGGTATAGTAAAATCACGGATGACTTTTATCCGGATTTACAAGGCACATTGTCACGTGAATAAGGTTTCTTATAACTTTTGCATGAAATACACCATTACATCAATTTTTTTTTCACATGGCATACAGGCAGGTTTTTTTTCTCATACGCCACACAAACAAGTTTTTTTTTCATTATAAATCATCTTTTTTTTTATTTTGTTCTTTTCTTTCACTTTCTTCTTTTTATATATATAATCTTCTTTACCGCTACATTTTTAATCTCTTCTTTTGCCACACTCCTTACCCAGAGAAGAGATTGTTCCAAGAAAAAAAAAATACCTGCATAAAACTACATATTGCTATCAATAGTAAGTCTAATAATTTTATCAAAAAATAAATGATTCATTTTGTCTAATAAATCTCAAATAGAAAATGATCCTTTTTTCTTTCTTGCCCAAAGTGAAAAAAGAACTTGTTTTTTCTTTAAAAAAAAACAAGTATTATACTTAAAAAAAAAACTGGTAAGTATTTTGGTGGTTTAACGGCTAGTTGGAGAAAAATTCATCCAGCACCTTTTTGAATTAACATTTTTCCAGAATTTTTTCTTTATACAATTTTATACTATATAACCCTTACAACAACATTGGTAGTTATCTCTCACGAGGAAGCAATATGTTTGTTTTATGCTGTGCCATACAATGAAGAGAATGTTTGAAAATATACCAAGATCATCGACGAATGAAAAGATGTAGAAATATGCTCTACAAGAAACCCTCCTACTAAGAAACCAAAACTTTTGTGCACAAGAGTTATTTACGCGAATTGGTTTGACATCAAGTTGTATACGTCAAAAGAGACGATTGAAATTAATCTAGAAGCAAATAAAGAAGAAGATAAAGAGGAAAATGAAAAAAAAATAAAGAAGAAAATAAAGAAGTAACCGAAGAAGAAAATAAAGAAACACATGATGTTGTCAATACGAATAATAAAATAATGCTTGGTACTTATTCAGTATTTTTTTTTTTTTTTTTTTTTTTTTTTTTGCCTTCAATGACTAAGCTTATCCTTTTTATAGAGTCCAAACAGCAGTTAAAACAGTTCTTAGATACTGCGTATCTACCAATAGACCCCAAATCAATATCATATGAATTAAGATATTTGTCAATGTATGATATCATGTCAGAGATACAGAACTACAGTTTAGCTTTTCGAGACAAACCTTTTAGCAAATTCACAAAAATTGAAGTATTTGGATGCGGGGGTTAAGAGAAAACATGAAAAGCTAGAGACAAGATTATCATTAAGAGGCATATATGTAGATGCATTATCGGAATATATCGCTACATTACCTGAAAGATATAAAGAATATATGACTGACCTCAAACAAGACGGATATAATATATTAGGCTATTGTCGCAAATCAAGAACGAAGGAGGATAATACTAAGATAGTTGCATCACTTCTTCGGTTACTTCTTTATTTGCTTCTAGATTAATTTCAATCGTCTCTTTTGACGTATACAACTTGATGTCGAACCAATTCGCGTAAATAACTCTTGTGCACAAAAGTTTTGGTTTCTTAGTAGGGTTTCTTGTAAAGCATATTTCTACATCTTCTAATTCGTCGATGATCTTGGTATATTTTCAAACATTCTCTTCATTGTATGGCACAGCATAAAACAAACATACTGCTTCCTCGCGAGAAATATCAATCATGATTTTTTTCCAAGTGAAATCTGAAATGAAAAAAAAAAGCCAAGTGAAATGCTGAAATGAAAAATCAGAAAAAGTGTGGTGACCAATTGGAGTTCAAAAAAGTGACCAATTGGTTTTCGGAAAAGCGACCAATTGGTTTTCGGAAAAGTGACCAATTGACATTCAGATAAGTGACCAATTGTTTCTCAGAAAGGTGACCAATTTTTTCGGTAGAATAGTTACCAGAAATCTATTGGATTTAGAAGAAATAGGTTAGTTCTAAAGAGATCTATGTATGTGATCAAATTAGAATTGTGTGAACATATGTCTGAGCGAACTATACAAGATCGATCAATCAATTTCTTAGAGAGCATTCTCTCAAACTTTGGGGGGGGGGGGGGAGAAAAATCATTTTTCGAAAAAGGGTTTTATCCAGATAATAAGTATAGCTTGAAACTGGTTTGACTGTAAATGCATGCTGGAAAAAAAAAATACAATTAACAAAGATACAAAAAAATTTTACAAAAAAATCGATAGTAATGGTAGTTCAATCAAGACAACAAGTTTTAAAAAGCAATTATGACCTTGCTTAAATTCCCCCATCAAGCAAAGATATGGCCATATAGCAAATCAATCAATATCAATCATCAAGAGAAACGTATTAAACGAAAAGAATTGATTCATATTTTCAATGGCGTGCTGTATAACGGCATAAAATCTATCAATCCCTCAAGCATGAAAAAGGCTCTCAGGACCTGTTCAGTCCGAAAAAATTGAATATTTTTGATGAAAGATGAGGATTGATTAATATTTGCGTTTTTTTTTTGTCAGGTAGAAGTTTATTGATTTGTTGTTGTAGCGCAAGTATGTATCACTGTCAACAGTAACTTCTCTAAGATAAACATATATAAATAAAGACGGCTCCTTTCTCACAATAGCCCCTATACATTTGAGCTATTGATATTATTTTTAAGAGTATTTGAATGGTTGAAAAAAAAAAGGTATCTTTTTTTTTTTATTTCAAAATGATTTGATTGGCTGAAGTTTTTTTACGCTATTAAAAAAAAAAGCCTGGCTGTAATACCTCTTTTTTTTTTATATAAAAAAATCAAGGGTTAGTAAAGACGTTGCGTAACGTAGGGGAGCTTTTGCTACCGTAATGCGGTAGTAACTTCAGAAAATCTAGGTGATTTTGGAGCTGGGATGATACTTAATGACTCTCTCTTTTTTTTTTTTTTTTTTTTTTTCCAATTATGCAAGAACGGTAGGTAAAATATCACTGGCTGAACGAAACCCTTTCGTGATGATGGCGCAAGTTGAAGAAAAATAAAATTCTTTTTCTTCTTTACCTTAGGATTACAGATTAACACAGAGACTTTGTACAGAAGCTATTTCTTCATGTACTTTTGCTTGGGGCTTTAGCAAGAGGGTGTGTCAGCAAAGCTTGCTTTGTGTTTTTAGATCACCACCACGTTGGGACCAGATGAACTCCCACCTTCTCGTGGTTGGCCTTGTTAATCAAGAATAAAAAGCTATTTTTGAGAACCAGGAGGTGTCTATTACTATATCCTACTGTTTTATAAAGCTTTTTTTTTTTTTAATATGTATAAATATTTATTTGTACGTTAATAAGATTTAGCTATTTCTGCTTTTATGCTTAAGGAAGTTAGTGGAATGAAAATACAAAAAACTTTAACTGGCAAGGACTAAAAAGGAAAGATACAATTAAAGCACTTGCTAACCCTCTCCGTGCATTCAGAAATAATAACGATAAAGGATGCATTTTGAGAGATAGTTTAATACAAAAGAGAATTTAATAAAGAAAAATAGATTATTCAGCTTCAGCTTCATTAATAATATCATGTAAACGATCAACTAATTCAGGCCAACCAGCCAAAGCTTCCATTACACCATTTAACCAAGCAATATCATCTGGTTGTTTTCTTCTTGTAGTACAAATCAAACGAGCTAAACTTTCTTCAGCTTCATCCGGTTCTTCAGTACAACAAGTTTGAAATCGAGGTTCTTCAAGTTCCGTGACTGGACTCGGAGGCATAGCATCTTCCAGGATTGAATTCCGACGAATAGTAGCTGAGAAATGATGAGCAGATTCACCCAAGGACAATAACTGTTTAGCTTTACGAAAGAAAGCAGGATGTGTGTGAGCTAAATTAGCTTGGAAATTAGGATGGTCTCTTAATTTGATTAGATCCCTATCATTGTAATTACGGGTCGTACGATGAAAAGCTGAATATCCTGCACCAATATCTTTAGCTCGATTATCTGAATCATCACCATCATCATCATCATCATCACTACTATCATCTTCTTCATCCAAAAGGTCTCCAAGGTGGTCACTTTCATCTCCTCCACCCCCATCATTATTATCTTGACGTTCTTCTACTTCATCTATTTCATCTATTTTAGATTCTACAAAGGTAGGATGAGGTTCAGATTGAATAGAGTGATAGGAAGAACGGCGTCTTCTGTTATCATATTGTTGTTGTTGTTGTTGGTAAAAGTGATCTTCATTCGAAAACATGCCATCTGGTACTTTAGGTGGATCTTCTTCAAAAATAGTATCATCGTCATCACCCATGCTCATACTAGATAATCGACGCGTTCTACCACCACCATTACTATTATTACGACCTGTACTACTTGAACTTACCATCTTATAAGTAGATGGTATAATAGAAGAAACATATTCATCCTCATCCTCTTCATAGCCTACGGTCTCCTTAAAAGTAGATAAAAAGACAGTATTATGAGCAAGGTATTGAGAGATTTGATTCATCCAACTACGATCAGGTAACTTTTCACGGGGTTTGTACACAATTTCTTGAAACTTTTTCCAAGCTGCTTCACCTTGAGTTTCTGAAATATAATATCTCAAGGCTTCATAGAATTGTGAGTTACGAGCAACCAGCTGCTTCATTTCTCCTGGTCGGTCTAAGAGTGCAACAAGTATATCGGAACTTACAGGCTGTCCATGAATATCAATTGAGCATTTCCTGTTAACTTGATCTACTTCTTCTTCTTCCTCTTCTTCTTCTTCTTCTTCTGGAATAACATCTTTGTTCTTTAAAAGGTTATGTGCATTAATTGAATCGATAAAAGTAGAAGACATCTTTTTTTTTATTCCTTTTTTTTTTGCGTTGTGGGAAGGAAAAAAAAAAAAAAAAGTAAAAGAAAAAGAAAAAATCACCCAAGAAATATGTTTACCAAAATAGAAATTGGGCGTCAAATTGTTTATGCAATCCTATTGATTGGATAAATAGGGTAATTTTTTTTTTTGTTTTATTTTCTCACTTGGTTTTTAAAATATGGGTTTCTTGTTACATCTTTTTCCGGTGAAAAATTAACAAGTGATATGCGTGTGTACAAAGCGTGTAATGTAAAAAAAAGATAATTTATAAAATATATATATATTTGTGACAAATATATGTGTGAGAATTTTTATACGAGAGAATGTGTGAGATAAATTGGTGCCAAATACATATATATTGTTACATGCCAACAATAGGAATCATTTGACATTTTTAAAAATAAACAATGTAGCTTTATTGCAAGTGAGTATGTATTTCTCTGTTCCATTTGGGTATACTTTTTTTTTTTTCGGTTATAGGTAATTGTGACTGCCGACCTGTCAGTACACCCAAATGAAAAAGTTTAGGCTACCCCGGGTCTATAAGCTTTTTTTCTCTCTTTTTGTTACAGGAACCTCTTATACTAATAAAAAAAAAAAAAAATGGCAGCTAATAGATTATCAATGCTTCGTCCTCAAGTTGGACTTTTAAACAGAGCACCTCAATTAGCCACCAGAATTGTATTTAACCAGTTACCTAAAGCTGCTGTCACCTTAGGTATCCGTGGTTATGCTTCCAAGAATCAAGGCAAACAAATTTTATTACGTGACCATGGTGTCTTTGGTGAGTTAAACAGTATATCATATTCAGAAAATAGTTATTAATGTAAATCAATAGCCAACTATGTTCCACCTGTCGAATCACCTTCCATTACAGACTTCACTAACTGGCGTTTAACTAAATGGCGCAACTTGAAGAACAGTGTTCAAAATTTATTGAGGTAAAAAAAAAAACAAAAAAACGTCAAAATAGCTTGATTTTATACATATACTTAAAAGATGATTTTTTTGTGTAGTATGGGTTTGATTAAGCACAAGTCTCAATTCGATAAATGGAACTCTGGTAAGTTCCTTTCTGAAGCCGAAGAAACTTATAAAGATATGAATGATGCCTTCGCTAGGTAAGGTTTTTTTTTTTTGTATGTGTCAAGAAAGCGGATGATTAAAGTATATGTGTATTTATAGAGGTGATCGTAATATTTTAGAGGAAGTTTGTTTGGATTCTATGTATTCTGTAAGTAATTTCTCTATTAGTTAAAAAAAAAAAAAAAAAAAAAAAAAAAAAAGCACGCCAAAATTCTTATGATCAAACTATAATAGAGCTTGAAAAATCAATTAAAAACTCGTAATAATGTACGTTGGGAATGGAAATATCATGGTGAAGTTGAACAACCTAAAATTGTATGTGTTCGTTGTGTTGGTACAACTGGTTTAAGTAAACATGGTTTTGCTGTTGCTCAAGTTACTGTCAAAATGTTCACCAAACAGGTTAGTTGATTCTATATTGGAAATTTTGGATTTTTAAATTTAATTATCATCTGTATAGTCTATGGCAGTTTTCGATAAAAAGAACAAACTTATTGGTGGTGATCCCAACAAAATTCACAATATTTTAGAATATGTCGTTTTCCAAAAAACTATTTCAGATCCTGAGGATATTTGGAGAATTTATGGTAAAATCGCTGCACCCGAGAAGTTAGTCAAGTAGGATTAAGATAAAAAAAAAAACAGTAATAATAATAAAAAAGTTAGAGAGATAATTTATAATTTAAACTTGTACCGTGACAATTCTTACTCGAGAGTTACCTAATAACTCTTGGCTTTTTTTTTTATTTTTATTTTTATATTTTGGGCTTAAAATAAAAACTTTAACTTGCATAACGTCAAACTTACTATTATATTACAGAACATTTTAATCTTATGTCTCAAGTTTCTCGATTAACTACTACATACTGTATCTTATATAGGGATGACCAAAATTAAAAAAGATCCTATGATCTATTCTTTTGTTATTGTATGTATACTTATTTTGGACAAATAAACAAGCAACAAACTATTACGTAATAAATAGTTATTTGAGAAGGCTGAAAAGTACATCTTGCAAAAGGCAAGTTGTGTAATAAATGCTGGTGTAACAAGTGAAAGAAAAAGGGATCCATTTGAATATAAACCCAGAATATAGGCCCTTCTAGAACTGATAAAAGCTATTTTATATATATATATATGTACAGTTATTGAAAGGTAGCATGGATTATCCTTTGTTATTTGTAATAAAGATTTCAAGTACTATAGAGAGGATGTATGTATGAATATTTGATGGTTTTTCTATTTTTTTTCCTAAGCCCAACAAATTTTTTTTTTTTACGCTATTATTTTAATTTGTTACTAAAAATACCCTTTTTTTTTTTTCCTTTAAATTACCTTGTTCATCTTCTGCCAAGATTTTTTTTTAATTTACAGTTCTTTTCTTTCTCTTTTTAACTAAATAAAATGCCAAAGACAGCTTATGAACAAACTCCCGGGTCAGATACCAATGCACCACCTTTACCTCGTCACATAGACACAGAAAGACCTTCAACAGATCAATATGGAATGAAAGAAATCCCGGTAAATTCACCTTCGCCTTATCCTGTATATAATAATCCATCCGTGCCGACCCAATACAATAGCAATAATGTTAGCAGAAATTCAATGTCTGATATGAAGTTCATGGATCATTACGATTCAGATGATGATTTGGAAAAAATCATTCCAAAAGAAAAAAAACGTCGTTCATGTATTGATAAAACTTGTTGTGGTTGCTGTACATGTTGTCCTAAATGGATGCGTTGGTGTAGTTGTATATTCTTGATCATCATTTTAATTATTATCATTATTATTGGTGCATTAGCAGCTACCTTCAAAATGCCTACAATCGACGTTAGTGATCTTAATGGTACTCCTGTCACTACAATGGATAGTGGTGCCCTTAACATCAACTTTAGTGTAAATATTACTGTAGATAATCCTAATATTTTAGGTCTTACATTCGAGATGATTAAAGTGGAAGTAAAGTATCTAAATTATTATAAATTGTATACATATATGTATTGATTTTTTTGTTTATATAAAGGCATATTACCCTGCTCCTTATAACACATTTATTGGTGGAGGTAACGTTACAAATACCGTCATTTCTAAAAAAGCCATTACAACATTCGAGTTCCCATTCACTGTTCGTGTTGACGGAAACGACCCTGATCAACGTGGTGTTATCTTAGACTTGATGACACACTGTGGTTTAGATGGTAGTCCAGTAGAGAATATTGATTTTGATTACTATGTTCATCCAACTGTTCGTATCGCTGGTATACCAATTACACCACAAATTAAACAATCTATGAGTCTACCATGTCCTATAAAGGTAAAATGTTTTTTTTTGTTCTCCTTCTTTTTGTATACTAACCATTTATAATTAAATAGAGTGGCGATTTGTCAAGTATAGTGGGTAACTTCTTGCAATAATCATGTCTGTGAATTCACTCATATACATACAATACTATATTTTTATCTTTTTGTAAACAAATCATCTATATATAATAAACAAAATGAAACATTCTCGAATGCTTGTGTATTTTTTTTTTTAAAAAAAAAGAAAAAAACTGATCTATAAAGTCTGCTTTTGGATGTGGGTCATTCTTTTTTACACCACTTATAACACTCAATTGATTTGGGCTTAGTATGTATCTGGTTCTTGCAACAAAATTTTTTGCACTTGAAATTATTTTGGTGTTTAACTGCAGATAATGTAATTAATATATTAAGAGAAAGTTAACTCTCTTGTTTGATCAATTGATCTTGATTACTTGTACGTCATATTTATACCAAACTACTCGAGTCGTCTAGCATAACTTTGGCGAAACAACAAATAAACAAGTATTTAGGAAGTTTATTAGTGATCTATAATAATAATAATAATAATAATAAAAAGCTTGGTATTTAGTTAGTACTGGGTTTATGGAGATAAACAGGTTCCTCTGTCTTAATTTTGGGTATTTATAATTGCTTCTTTTCCAAGAAGATGGATTTAAACTGCTTGATTTATCAAAGTATGTACGCCTTAGTCATAAAATCCCGTTTAAACTTTTTGTTGGAATAGGATATTATAATTCACATAAGAATAGTACTGTAAGCGAGCTACATAACTGAGGTTGATGATGACCTGAAAAGACTACAATGAAGTAAAATTGACATAAATTTGAGCGCGGATCAAAATATACATAATATATTTGTTGCAAAAAACTGGGCTGGTACTAATTATACTTTATTCAGATACTCTTAGTTACACCGGAGGATTGATCCCAATAGTTAAAAAAAATCCATTCACTTTTTATCGGTTATCTACTACTACTACTACTACTACTACTACTATAAAATGTCCGCACTACAGTCTTCAGGTACAACTTTCTTGACTGCCTCTTCAATTCTGTCAGCAATCATTTCGTTTTTCCCAAAAGGTATATATTACGTGTCTCGCCTTTAATTTTTGACCGGCACCCTTCCATTGGATTTAAAAGAGGCGATTAAGGCAGTAAATATATTATTACTCAAAAATTAAAGGCGGGACACGTATTATACCTTTTGGGAAAAACGAAATGATTGCTGACAGAATTGAAGAGGCAGTCAAGAAAGTTGTACCTGAAGACTGTCAAGGTTGTTGGATCCGTCATTCACAAGGGTTGTTTACAAAGTGTATGAAAATATGGAAAGAATATAGTTTTTGTAGAACTACTATAAGTTCTTTGTTTTGTGATTGGTCAAACATTTCTACTGCTTGCCAAAAATTTCTATTGGGCCAAATAAAAAACTCTATTTTTATTTCCAGTTAAACTATTTGTTGCGACCTTTGATGGAACGGGAACTGTGCTGGAACTACTTGATGATCAATAATAGACGACTAAATACTTGCTAACTAACTCTTGGGAAATAACACATTTTTACTTGTAGAACAAGTAATCTTATACAAACCATCCTTTTTTTTAAAAATCTACCTTTTGACTCTCTTTTACACTTACACTCTTTTATATTCCCAAATATAAATTTTAGACTTGGTCGGAATGAGTCAAAACAAGTCACGTTTTTTCTATTTTTTTTTTCTTTTTTCTTTTATCAAGGGATTTTTTTTTTTTCAAAGTTGTTCCTTTGTTATTTTCTTTTTGTAATAAATGAGTGGTTTAAAACTTATTGTTGCTTCTAAGGCATCACCTTTTAGCTATGGTATGTAAACGAAAAAAAAAGAAGACGTGTTGAAATAGTATTAAAAACTAACACATGTTACACCAATAGGCGTTCTCGCTGTTGCTGCTCAAGTGAATGCTGTCAAGAAGGGATCTGTCGAGATTGAAATTCGCGACGGTAAGAACCTTGAAGGTGCTTCCAAGCCTGCTGCTTCCATCACATATAACGGGTAAAGTTTTATCTATAAGAAAAAAAAAAAACCAAAAAAAAAGGGTTCTAATATCATGACCTGAAATATAGTGAAATCTATGAAACCACCAATGCCATTGCTAGACTTTTGGCTAGACTCAACCCTGAAGCTGGTCTTTATAACCCCGAGGATCCCATTAGCTCTACCTTGATTGATCAATGGTTAGACTTTGCTGAATCCAAGTTATCTAGCACTGACTTCAAGGCACTTGATGCTACCTATAAGGAACTTAACAAGTACTTGACTCTTCGTTCTTACATTGTTGGTTATCAAGCTACGATTGCTGATTTCGTTATCTGGGGTACCTTAAGAGCCTCTCCTGTTTTTGCTCGTATCGTCAAGACTAAGCCCGAATCTCTCGGTGCTTATCTTGTTCGTTGGTTCGAATATATCAGCTCTCTCTCTTCTGCTGAATATGCTTTAACTGCTGTTCAAAAGGCTGAAAAGAACAACAAGGTAAAATAATTGAAAAAAAAAAAAAAAAAAAAACTTACATGTTGAATTAACACGTATAAAATAATTAAGGGTTCTAAGGTTGCTGATCAAGGTAAATTTGAAATTGGTTTGACTGATGCTATGATGGGTAAGGTCTGTACTCGTTTCCCTCCTGAGCCTTCAGGTTATCTTCACATTGGTCACGCCAAGGCAGCACTTTTAAATCAATACTTTGCTGATACCTATAAGGGTAAATTGATCATTCGTTTCGATGATACTAACCCTAGTAAGGAGAAGACAGAGTATGAGGACTCTATCAAGGAAGATCTTGCTTTAATCGGTGTTGATTCTTCTGTTGTTTCTCATACTTCCGATTTCTTTGATCAAATGTACGAACTCGCACTCAAGTTAATCAAGGATGGTAAAGCTTTCTGTGATGATACCGAACAAATGACTATGCGTGAAGAACGTACTGCTCGTATTCCCTCAAAGTGTCGTGATAACTCTGTTGAAGAGAACTTGCGTCGTTTCGCTGAAATGGCCAAGGGTTCTGAAGAAGGTTTAAAGAACTGTTTACGTGCCAAGATCGATTACAACAGTCCTAACGGTACCATGCGTGATCCCGTTATTTACCGTTGTAACTTGACTCCTCATCATTACACTGGTGATAAATGGAAGGTCTATCCTACTTACGATTTTGCTTGTCCTATTGTTGATTCACTTGAAGGTGTCTCTCATGCTTTAAGAACTAACGAATACCGTGATCGTAATGTTCAATACGATTGGATGCTTGAGGCACTCGGTCTCCGTAAGGTAACTATCTGGGATTTCGGTAGAATTAACTTTGTATATACTCTCCTCTCCAAGAGAAAGCTCCAATGGTTTGTTGACCAAGGTCTTGTTACTGGCTGGGACGATCCTCGTTTCCCTACTGTCCGTGGTATCCGTCGTCGTGGTATGACCATTGAAGCCTTAAAGCAATATATCTTGATGCAAGGTGCTTCTCAAAACACTTTACTTTTGGAATGGGATAAACTCTGGGCTTTGAACAGAAAGATCATTGATCCTATTGCCCCTAGATACGTTGCCGTTCTTAAGGAAGGTGCTGTTGTCTGTAATGTCCAAGGTGCCACTGCTGAGGTCAAGGAACACCCTGTTCACAAGAAGAATGCTGAACTTGGTACCAAGAAGACTCACTATGGTCCTAAGATCTATTTGGATCAAGAAGATGCTAAATCCCTTGAAGATGGTGAAGAAGTCACTTTAATGGATTGGGGAAATGTCTTTGTTCGTAAGATTGTCAAGGATGCTCAAGGTAATGTTACTAGCGTGGATTTGGAACTTCATCTTGCTGGTGATTTCAAGAAGACCAAGAAGAAGTTGACTTGGTTAACTGTTGATGAGGATGCTACTGACTGTGTCTTGGTTGATTATGATTATTTGATCACCAAGAAGAAGGTTGAGGAAGGTGATGAGGTCAAGGATCTTGTTACTCCCGAAAGTGAATTCAAGTATGCTGCTATTGCCGATGGTAATATCAGAGACTTGAAGAAGGGTGATATCTTCCAATTTGAGCGTAAGGGTTACTTTATTCTTGATGCCCCCGCTACTGCCACTGAGCCTGCTCACTTTATTCGTATTCCTGATGGTAAGGCTGCTACCATGGCTTCCAAGGCTGATGTTTCCAAGAAATAAGAAGTTTTAAATTGTATATCTATTTCATATTTTAAGTAAATAAAATTCATTTTTGTTATTAAATTCACATAAAAAAAAAAAAAACAAGACAGCTCATTATTTGCATTTACAAAAGTTTGTTTTATTGTTGATTTTGTTTCTTTCACTTTTTGATTTCTGGTGTGTCGGTAGACTTTTTTGTTATCATGTTATATAAGCAAAAGTAGACCATCATACAGAGGTTTTTATAAACTGATAAGAAGCTCTTGGTGTGGACCTGACTAATTATCGTCATCGAAAATAGTCAGTTTCTTGGGACAAAATACTTGAACCACTTTCTTAACTTTTGCTAAGTGGTAACTGATTTAATACTGTTGTTGTATCATTGAAAATATCAATGCAAAAAAAAAATTCTTTTCTTGGTTGTTAATTGAATAGTTGTGTTAATTAGGATGTGAGCTTGAGCAAGGCTTTTTTAGGCGCACCACCCTTATGCTACACAAAGTCATTCAACTTTTATCCGCGGACTTTGACGCGAATAAGAAATGATGTAATAAATAAATAATTAAAACGCGAAATGATGCAAAGACAAAAAAAATATATAATGTTTTGTATTTATATATACAGTAGTAAAAAGAGAAATTATGAGGGGAGAGATGTATAGGAGAAGGAAAAGAGAGGATAAAGAGATGATATCTATATTAAAGATGTGTGTGTGTATGTATGTGTATGATTTTGCTTTAACCAAGTATTTTCTTAATACCTTCCTTTTGTTCATCGGTTAAAGAAGTAGGGAATTTAACTTCATAGGTAATAATTAAATCACCTTTTCTACCAGTCTTTGAGTTTGGCATACCTTCATTAGCAACACGAGATTCTTGACCAGAATGAATAACGGATTTAGTATTGTTAACGCTCAAGGTACGATCATCCAGGGTTTTAATTGTTTTACGGAAACCAGTTAAAGCTTCAACCAGTGTAAGTTGAATCACTATACGTAAATTATCACCTTCACGTTTAAATTGAGCATGAGGCTTTTCTTCAACAATGAATTCGATATCTTGAGTTTGACCATTTTCGAGTTCATCACCTTCACCTTCAAACTTGATCTTTGTACCGGCTTTCCAACCAGGTTTTACATTAATAGTCAAAATTTTATCAGCTGACACAAGACGACCAGTAGAAGCATCACGTAATTTACGTGTTACCTTCAAGCGTTTAACAGTTCCTTTATAAAGATCTTCGAGTGAAATAGGAAGAGGACGTTTGATAGCAGGAGGTTTTTCTGGTTGAGCATATTGACGTTGTTGTTGACCGAATCCACCGCCGCGACTACTACGAGGCATACCACCACCACTAGAAAATGAAAATCCGCCCATACCATCGTCCATACCGCCCATACCACCCATACCACCCATACCACCCATACCGCCCATTCCACCTCCTCCTCCTCCACCACCAAAGGAAGCAAAGAAATGTTTAAAGATATCTTCTGCATCAGAAGGATGGAATCCTCCCGCAGCTCCACCGGGACCAGCAGATGTGAATCGGAAAGAAGTGCCACCACCACCACCTGGGAAACCACCTGGGAAACCACCCGCTCCACCTGCTTCATCTGGTACTGGACCACGTCCTTTAAGTCCTTCTTCACCATATTGATCAAAGATGGCTCGCTTATTTTTATCACTTAATACTTCATAAGCTTCACCAATTTCTTGAAATTTAGCATTAGCTACATCGGATTTATCTTTATTTCTATCGGGATGCCATTTTAATGCTATATCATAGTTTGTTAGTTTTTTTTTAAAAAAAAAAAAGATAACTAGTGCTCGTGTTTAAAAATGTTACTTTACCAAGTTTACGATAAGCTTTTTTAATTGTATCATCGTCTGCGTCTCTAGAGATACCGAGAATAGCGTAATAGTCTTTACCCATATTATGTGTGTGTGTGTGTGTTTTTTTGTGGAAGTAAAATAATAAAAAAAAAGAGAGAAAAAAAAAATAAAATAAAATTACGGCATGGGATTTTATATATGCAAAAAAGAATCATAAAGTTCCACCATATTCTATCTTGTTTAACCAATCAAAATTTATAAATCCCCATGAACTACACAAACAACTTTTAAAGCTCAGGTGATAAAATGTTCATTCTAGCAACATAGAGAATGAACCAGAAACAATGATGATAATACACTAATTTGAGAGAAAGAGAGAGAAGAGAAAGTTGTAGTTATTTCTTTATTTTGCAATTCATATCAATATGAACAAGAATAAAATGAAAATAAAAAGAAGAAGAAAAGCTTTTTATAAAAGATAATTTATGATCTAGGCTTCTCCTTCTTTTCCTTGTAAAGGGCAAGAAGAGAGACACCAGCGACCTTGACAATCTTGAAACGGACACCAGGAATATCACCAATAGCGCGACCCTTACGACCGAAACCAGCAATCAAGACTTCGTCATTTTCATCAACATAGTTTAAACAACCATCATTGGGAACGAAAGCAGTAACTTTCTTACCGTTCTTGATAAGTTGAACACGAACACACTTACGAATAGCAGAGTTAGGTTGCTTGGCTTCAACACCAATCTTTTCGAGAACGATACCCTTGGCGTGAGAAGAACCACCGAAGGGAGAAGAACGGAAAGCAGTACCAAGAGCTCTCTTCTTGTATTGCTTATCGGCCCAACGTTGATCACGACGATGAATACGGAGCTTACGAGCTGCGTTCAAACCTCTAGGTTGTCCCTTACCTATAAAATGAAGAAACTGTTTAATTCAACTTTTTTTCTTTAATAGTAATTCAATGCACTCCATAAGAAAGAAAAAACGTCAAGAGATGAGAATAAGGGTTGCTTTTGTTGGTTTAAAGTAGTTCATGTTGACCATGAGTTGAAAATATTTTTTTTTTTTTTTTTGCATGTACATGCCAAAATACAAAAAAAAAAATCCAATCTAATACATCCATTGTTTCCATCGTACATCCATATTTTTTTGTTTATTGTTGTTATCATTCCATCTCTTGATCGTTTTCCATGATTCGTTTTATTTGATATATAATCTTACCCATTATTGCTAGATATTTTTAGAAGAAGGTTGTATTCAATGTCTCTGAGCGTTTGACATATATCGAAACCCATTCCCAATACACAAAACACAGAAAAAAAAGTCCGGTTCGGACAGCAGTCACAGTCTTTTTTGATTTTATTTATTTTTAAAAAAAAGAAAAAATTACTTCTTTTCAGCAAACATCTCATCAAAGATGGTCTTAACACCTTGGTATACTTGTTCAACAGGTTGATCACAAGAAATCTAATTCAGAAAATAAATAAATTTAATATCAATGTCTAAATACCATATACTCTTTTTTTTTTTTTTCTTTTTCACTCTTTACCTTTTTCACTTTGTTTTCTTTTTCAAATGCTTCAATCACAGGCAAACTAGTTTCAATAAAGACAGTGAAACGCTTTCTAATAGAATCAATGTTATCATCAACACGTCCAGAGCTTTCACCTCTCTTCAATAATCTCTTCAACATGACTTCTTCAGGACATTCAAAGTAAAGTACGAGCTTGGAAGGGACAACAACTTCTTCAAACTTGACAGCTTGATCCATCTTACGAGGGAAACCGTCAATCAAAAATCTCTTTTCTTTACCTTGAGCAATAGCTTCATTCATGGCTTGTTCTAAAAGTGCAATAGTAACTTCCATAGGTACAATTAATCCTTCACGAATATAGTTGTTGATCAATTCTCCATATTTGGATCCTTCACGCTTTTGTTCGGCACGTAATAAATCACCAGCTATATATAAAATAAGGGGGTAAAGTGAAAGAGATCATGTTAATCATTTTTTTTTGTCTCATGGCAACGCTCTCTTTAATAATTTACCTGATAAGTGAACAAATCCATAATCCTTGGTCAAGTTCTCGCATTGAGTACCTTTACCAGCTCCAGGACCACCTAAAATAATATCACACTTTTTAATTCATATATTCCTTTTTTAATAGTGTATTCTTTCTTTTTCTTTTTTTACCTAATACAAATACAACAGTAACTTCTTCGGGTGAAAATGCAGGAACAGGCTTCATCTTTTGTTCTTTCTTTGCCTTTGCTTCAGCAATTCTCTTTTGCTTTAAAGCCTCTTCCTCTTCAAAAGTAGTTGTTTCCTTTCTTCTGGGCATAGCTAAAATATACATATATATATATATTAATTTTGTTTTTTATTCTATATAAGCGTTTTTTAACTTACTCTTTCCTTCTCTTGACTTTACAATGGTATAATAAGCAGCAAAACCCATGGAGGCAACAGCCAACATGGCAGGGAAAGTAGGACCACTGGAAGCTTTAGGAGGTGGTGGAGGAGGAGGGGTAGCAGTGGAATAAAGACGTTGAGTACGTCTAGTACTAGCAGTTGCTAAACGGTTTCCACCACGAAGAAGGTTACGAAACATTTTTTTTTTAAAAAAGAGAATAAAAAAGGAGAAAGGGTTAAAAAAAAACAGATGTTTTTTGCCCCGGCGTTTTTTTTTTTTTTATTAATTGAGTATCTGGGCTTAAACAAAAGCAGCTAATTCCTTGTTTTAATTGTTAAGCGTTAGGTACAAATTCAGCCTTGAGTTCTTTAATATTGTTGTTTTATTGACAATGATAACGTCATATTATAAATATTCATTTTTAATTTTAGTAAACGTCCTTTTATAGGAATTAATCATTTTTTGTTTAAAGCATGGTAACTATACATACAATGATGTTTTCTATTTAGAGAAAAAAACATCATACCTGATGTAAAAAGTAAATAAATACAAAAACAGGAAAAATCACCCAACTAGTTCATTATTTTTTAGTTAGTTCAGACATCTCAATAAACCTGTATTATAGATGACACATATTACCTCGTGCTAAGTGAGCTTGCATCTAAAAATTAAGTTTTTTGCCGAAATATAATATACATGTATAAAATTAGATTTGTACGGCTTAAGTGTAAGTTATATACATATCAGCTAATGCTTTGTCCTTTAATTAGAATAATAGTGATTGAATAAAACATATAAAGTATTTTAAAAAATGATGTATAATTTTTTTTTATGTGTAACGGATTATGTATCATCTTCTTGCTTGGTACTGGAGTCTTCTTTATCATTAGCTAATTGACCTACAACCTTCATTGGCTTATTAGCATCATCATCCACATTAGATAGTTTTTGTGGGCTTGACTTATTATCATCTTCATCAGTAGTACCAGGAATTGGACCATCCGTTGTAAGTATATCCTTGGTCATCGCCATTTCAGTTGAGCTCTTTTGACTATGTGAATCTTCTCCAGTACTTTCAGATTGTTCTTGAATGATATTTTGAATAGGTATTTCTCTCCAAGATGGACCAAAGGATTTTCCATCAAAAGGAACAGCACCTTTACGAAAGATTCCTTCCCAAGGAAGAGGTAAAGAGTCTTCGGGTCGATCACTTGGACCAGCTTCCCATTCAGCACCGAGACTACTGTCTTCACCACCCCAAGCTTTTGAGCCTTTTTTAACATCTATCCAAGCAACAGAATGTAACTCAGATTGTTCAATATCTTCTGGTTTCTTTACTATAGCATCGCAGTCATCGATACCTTTCAAATCAACTGGACTATTTTCTGTATTTTTCCATGAGACAGGGTATAGCTCTTCTTGCTGTATTGGAGTGCTGGTAGCAGCTTCATCCTGAGTAATATCAGTAGGCGCTGGTTGTTCTTCACTTGAATCTTGTACGTCTGGTTTATAACAGCATGCACAAAACCGTTGTAATACGCTTGAGATTATTACAGGCATCACTATTATATATATATATATATAGAGAGAGAGAGAGAAGAAAGGGTAAACAACAGAAAAGAACAATCTTTTTTCTTATCATTCTCTATTTGTATTTACTTTTTCTTTTTCTTTTTTTTTTTCTTTTTTTTTTTTTTTTTTTGCATGAAATTATCAACAATTAATCACGATATATATTAAGTAGATTTATTCACAAGTATATATATATATGTTTTTTTTATTTATTTATTCTACTAGTTAAGAATCAGCAAGAGCAATTAATTCATGAAGTATATCATAACACTCATTAAGTAAAGCAACACAAATAGCTTGACCTTCTGGTATATTTCCTTCTTCATCGCAGAATGTACCATTCACTCGCATATTGTCAATACTTGCCAACTTCATTTGGTATGGATAAAGATCACGAACTATATACAATTTTTGATTAAATTGTCAATATAACTTTAAAATATACTTTTTTTTTTTTTTTTAAATATATACCAGAATCAGGTTTTCCCCATTTAGTCACTTCCATCAAACATCTTCTGACTGTACTCAATTGATTATGGACAGGCATAAGAGCTTCAGCCACAGGTACATTCTCACTCAACATTTTAGTCATAATACGGTAACAGGCACGTAATAAAAAATTAACTACCGCTTGTCCTTCAGGAATTGTATCGGATTCAGGGTCCTTAAATTTACCATTCTGTCTTAACTTTTCAACCTCTTGTAATTGTAACTTTTTATATATATATATAAAAAAAAAAAAAATTGTCAAATTTAAACTTTAAAATATTTGTATTTACAAAACTTACATGAAAAGTATATAAATCCGTTTCTCTTAAGGTCCATCTATGAGTTAATGCTAAACGTTCAAGTTGACATTTGATTTGCTTTAATCTGTCTACAATAGGTGCTAATGATTCAGATACACTATTGGTGGATGCTTTCAAATCCTCTGCTTCTTGAAATAATTGTTCAAATAAACCTTCAATAAGTGCTTTTCCTTTTGGGTTTGATTCAAATAATTTTTGTTTAGAATTATCCAATTCGCGAAGCTATATAAATCATTAGCTCAACATTTGGCAGATATTACAATTTTTTTTTTTGTACCTTTTCTTGTAATTCATTAATATCAGATGCGGTATATCCATTTGTTTTTTGAACTAAAAGAGCCATTTGTCGTCTAATACTAATTAACTCGTCATGTAATGGTTTTAACTCAGGTGAAACCTCTTGGATAGTCAATAATAATGAAGATAAAGCATCATCTAGTAGAATATCATGTTATATTACTACTACTATTAAATCATTTTTTTTTTTTTTTTTTTTTTTTTTTTTTTTTTTTACTCACTGCATTTTTTTAACTTGTGCTTCAACACTTTAACAAAGCATGAATCAGTTTGATCCGCATAAAGAATTTCCTCAATATCTTGTAATCTTTCCTTATTCTCCAACAAAATTGTGTCAGTATAAGTTCCCATAAGTGCTAATTGATCTAAATAACGCTGTGATCATAAATTTGCATAAATACAAAGCCCCCTCTTTTTTTCAGGTGATTTTTAAAATAGTATTACCTCTACAGTGATAAGTTGAACATAAACAGCAGGACCTAATGTAATAAAAATTTTAAGTCAAATGATACCTACTTGTAAGTTTTAATAACTACATACTCTCTCTATTTCTACCAATACTCATAAAGAATAAAGACAAAAGGGCCATAATATCGTCCAATACGTCATTGAGTCGGTTTCGAGAAGAAGTACTCCAAATATCACCTGTGCGAATATGGTCCAGGTTCTCAATTTGAGTTACTGTTTCTTCATACAGAGAGACAATGAGGTTAGCATCAACATAAGTTTCTCTATCCTTCTTTAAAGCCGAAAGTTTATGTCGAATGGTAATTAGTTGTTCTAGAACAGGTATTTCTACACGCAAATATATGTTTAAGATAATGTATTTTAACGTGTACATGTAAGCATACTTGGTCTCTATATATATTTTTTACCTTGATTAGGTACACTCATCATAAAGGATATTAACTTCTTTTGTTTAAAAAAAGAAGAAGAAAAAAAAAAATAGTTAAAATAACGGTGTTTTAAATATTTTTTATTTTTACTGTTTTAAAGTATCATCAACGATCAACAATAAACGACTTAACCTTTCTGCTAATACAACATGAAATGGAATACAGCTATTATTGGATGGTATAGGGTTAATAAATGATAATGCATAAATTTTTCTAATGATATACTGTAAGGTAATATAAGCTGAATGCTGTGTATGATTGTATATAAGATGAACCTATATAGTGTTGACGCGTATAAAATTGGTTTAGCATATAAAAATGATATTTAATACAAGTTAGCTTTATAATTATAATGTACCTCTGCCACAAATGGTTCATTATTAAATTGTTCTATACATGGATTCACATTCTTATTCTGAATTGGATGATGTATAAGGTATCCTGTTGCTAAGGGTGATATCCATTTTTCTTTTTCTGTTATAGCTTCGGTTCTAAGTATACCCTTATAAGCTCGCTCTCTCTTTTGGGAATAAGATATTCTATGACTCAATAATAGAATTTGTGCTTCGTCTAATTCTGTGTCTGAGTTATTCTTGTTCACATTTTTTTCTTGGTCAAATCCTCCAATTGTATGACTTCTTCCTAATGAATTTAATAATGTAGGCGTTGATTGACTATTATCTTTCTCTGTGCTAGTATCGACTGTACTTGTGTTAAAATGAAGGTTCAGTCCGGTTTCTAGATCGATACCAATGATTGTAACCCAGTATTTATGAGAATTAGATATATATCTCATCCAATGTAATAGTTCGTCATTGAACATGAGCCCTATTTTCGTCACTACAATTGTCCAAGCAAAATCTGTTCTTTTCGCTATTTTTAATGTACGCTCCCATGCTTCTCTATATGCTGTTTTTCTCGAAAATAATGCGTATTCAAGTAATTCTCCTTGACCATCAACCCAGACCACTGACATCCATGCACGATCAAAGCTAAAACAATATGCCATATGTAAATTAGCATCTTGATCGAGCAAAACAGGAAAATCTCTGATATCATTAAGTTTATACTGAATATTTTTAGGAATAGACTTGGAAAGTGTAAAAGGTGGTGCATATAAATCGGCCATAATTTCTGGGGTTTTCTGCATGTATATATTATGTAAATATATGAAGCTCTGCATATTTGATTTTAAAAGTACAAAATTTTTTATATTTTACCTTTCGAGAAACAACTTCAAAACATTTGGTATAGACTGAAAATGCAATATCTTTCATACCCAATAAAGTATACCCACCAAACGCTGAGGAACGTAATATATGATCAATAGGAACCAATTGTAATACTATTCTGTTTTGATCATTTCGATCAGATACTTGAATGTAAGCTTCTTTTAATTTATAAAAGCAACGGCACATATCCAAGTAAGATGACATATGTGGTCCAGGGTTGATGATATAAACAACTGTATATACTAAATTTTGGTGCTGGTGATCACTGTCATAATTTGCTAACCCTCTTCCTAGATTTTCACAAGTTTCTTCATAACTTTTCAATCTATGTTTTACACTGGTCTCATTGTTCTCTAATGCTAAATGTTTTTGTGTGTGTGTGTGTGTGTGTGTTAGTATATTCTCACATGTAGATAAGTAAAGTATAAATACCTGCTAATGGAACAGGAACTAAACCATTACGATATAGGCCGATATGAGCTCCAATGTGTTTACCCAGATGGCAATTATCATATACAGTACTTAGATTTTTAAAAAATTGACAAACAGAAGCTTCAATATCTGGATTATCTGGATAAACGACCAAATATTTTACTTGTTTCTTTGATGAATAAGGCTCTAGCCCAAGCTTTTCCCAAAGGGGCAACATTTTCGGTGAGCCATTTAAAAAGTCTTCATGACGAGATACCACAATATCAGGGTATTTTAATGAATCCAGATTAGGTTCATTTGGTTTTTTCTTTTTGACCTGATATTTTCCGTACTTTGAATGTGTTTGGTTATAAGCCTCTAAATAATATCAACCGTAAATGAGTCTCGTCTTTTAACTAAAATAAAAGAATACTTACCATTCAAGTTGTAGTATTGTTGAATAGTTAATGGTCCCTTTACGTCAATAGAACCTAGTGTGGGGGTATTTGAATAAGATGTAGGACGGAGCGATATTTCTTCCTCTAACAAGCTGTTCATATCGTCTGCCTTAACGGACGTGTTCTTTAAGAAGATGTGTTTCAACATGTTTTTAAATCGAATTGTCAATTTCTGTGCGTCTACTGGTAGGGAAGGAACATGAGTTACCACCCCACGTGTCATTTGCATGATATTGGTTCTACGGGCCATCATAATTTTTGATGATTCTACTTCAAACTCTCCTCCATTTTCTGACACTTCAGCAAGACCTCCTGTAAAAGGGTATCCTCCCCATATAGCTTGTTGACATAAATACTCCATTGATTTTTCCATCGTTTTACTCTGTCTCCACTTGATTGGTTTTATATTACCATCTGCTAATACAGGTGCGAAAGGTGTATCATAATCAATATTTCGGGATCGATCTGTTGGTAAAGGAGCAGGCGTTGCTTTTAATAAACCGTATATTACACTCTTTTGAAACTTTTTAAGTGATCGGAACCGTTTGTCGATCATTTGATCTATGGTGCTAGAATCGTTACAAGAGTCTTCTATATCACTATCCTCATCTGTATATAAGTCACTACTACTCGATCTTTCGCTCAAATTTTCGTTGTTGCTGTTGCTATCATCCTTGTTACTATTATCACTACTATTGCTACTACTACTACTAACACTACTTCTACTGCCGCTATTGACACTGCTACTTGCATTACTGCTATTACATTCCGGCTGTATAATATCTGTCATTTCAATATCTATATTATTCTCCGCATTTATGTTGCCTTGAACCACTCCTATCTCTTCTCTTTTTTTAGTTGTACTGGGCATATAATCCGGGCTATAGAGTCCTTTTTTTAAATTATGGCTCTCGTTTTTGTTTATCGATGGATCATAGTTAAATTTTCCACCTGGCTCGTATTTGGCATCAATCGCTGCAGTATTGATAGGTACTGGTAGAAAATTAGGAGGTACAAAGCATGCGTTTTCCGGTGTAGACTTATAACACGGTGTTTTCTTTTGTGGCACCAATTCATTTGTTGGCATAAACTCTGCAGTGGGCTTATTACTACTATTCATACTTATATCCTCTGAAACATCATTACTCATTACGAATGGGGTGAATAAGCTGTCACGATTTGGTGTATTTACTTCCTCCATAATAACATCTTCTGGTTCTTCTATTGCAGTAACAGGTGTTTTTTCCTCGGTATCGTTTTTTATGGGTATGATATTCAAAACGTTATCGGTAAGAGCTGATGGCACTGGAGCTGGTGTTTCAAAGAAATCAAAATCTGCTTCGGTCACATCCAAATCTAATTCAGTAAAATCTTCATTCCATGAGTCTCCTACGTTGATACTATCCGTATTATACATCAGGTTATAATTATCTACAGGAGGGGATGATTGCTGCTCCGTAATTATTGCATCTTCTGATAGTTGCACTTCAGGTATAGTAATAGCATTGACATTTATATTAGCTTCAGGAAAAACAATATTATTTTGGCTCATGGGAGCTAAATATGGCCGACTGTTTGTATCTAAAGCTTGACTGGTTTGTACTGTTACATTAGGGTCGTCTAGAGAGTTGAGACCATCTACCATAGTTTCCACATGCTCATTAATTTGAAATTCAGATGTAACAAACTCGGTCAAATTCATATTTGAGTTTACTGAAGATTTAGGAGGTGTTGTATAGGAGCTATAATCTGTCGGTATACTGTTACCTAAGAGTGGTGTTGTATCGATTGGAATTACGCTCTTTGATGTCATTATGGGGCTTGATATTACAGGCTCTATAAGTGCTCGATGCAATAAAAGTTGATCTTGTTGAAAGTTTGTGCCCATCATAGATAAAGAATTGATCATAATATTACTTGTATAAATAATTGGATCCCGATAGTACCAGTAATCGATACTTGAAACTGTCTTGTTAGGCTTTAAGCTTTGATGGTAAGCTGAGCGAGACACTTTCGATCCCAAGTCTTCTGTTAATCCATGATTCAATCCCATTGTGCCATTTAGTCCAGCTACAGCAGAAGGAGACAGCTTTGTATCTGTAGGCACAAAGATAAGCATCGTAGGATATGTTATGATATCACCTGAAGAGGATTTAATAGTAACAAGAGATGGTATATGGTGATTGGGAGATGGTACTAGTTGCTTATAAGATAAATGATAAAAGTCAGCCCATTGTTCGAGTACAATATGTTGCAACTCAGGAGTAGGTAAGCTTTGAAATGATACTAAACTAGCAGTCTCTCCAGTTGGGCATAATAAAACTTAAAAAGCTCTTTCAGTTTTTTTTAGCTTAAATATCAGATTGCATAAATTAAGATTGTGAAAGTACTGACCTTTTCTATTTTTAATACGAATATCTTGATTATTCAGAGATCTAATTCTCATACGCCGGGTATTGGGTTGGAATACGAGATTTGATGAAGAAAGATATATATTATACATAAAAGCAAGCATAGTACTCTTTTCAGTGTCTGAGGATTGTTTTGATTGATCTGCAACACTATCGATAATATCTTCATCCTCTATAAAAGCAGCAGGAAATATAAAGAATTCGCCTAATGTAAATGCGCCAGATTTAGTCATTGACTTCTGAATTAAATTTCGTACAGATTTAATAAACAATCTGTGTTCATTATTGGGCATAAGTGTAGCTTGATCATTGACTGATATATTTGGCTGCGGGGAATCAGTTGGGTATAACCCACTTGACATTAACTGATCCCAATTAAAAATTCCCATTCTTTGCTCTAATGTATAATACGAGCTTTTTAAAACTACATTTAAATACAGATTTTAGAATAAATACATATCATTACCTTTTAGCTCTTTTAATTTTAAATGATCATCTATCATGCCTGTGTGTCTATCATCAAACCAAAAAACCCATAATTCAAGTGTCACAAACTCTTTCTCTTGACTCGGTGCAACTTGCCAAACACACGGAATATTTAAATCTATTAAACTTTGGAAGGCATTCATAATTGAGTTATCTTTCTTTTTATAAGAATGGTTTCTTATATTAAAGTCTTCATGTGTTAAATAAGACAGTAAAACTGATTTTTGATATGACTCTGTATATACGCGATAACGAATGTTTACTATACCACACTAAACGTAAGATAAAATGTTAAGGTTTTGGCTTTAAATAGCGAAAGAGTTTTATCATGAACAATTTTTTTATACCAAAGTTAATGTATTGGTAAGGCTGTCTGGATTCAACATGTTTCTTAAAGAAAGAAACGAGCAAGAATGTACACATATTTTATATGTTTGAGAGAAAAGCAAGACATTTTAAAATCCGCTGTTTTCCTTTTTCAAGGGATTATATTCCTCTCTTCACTTTTCTTTTTTTTTTATTTTTTTTTCTCTTTTTTCCTCTTTCTTTCCTCACATCCTTATAGAATGAGCTTTTTGTTAGTTAAAATTGTGTTTGTTTACGTTTCAATATGACAGTTATCTTATTTGTATTTTTTTTTTTTTTAGATCAGGATTTAAAAAGAATTTAAACAGAGCCGGTCAAAGCGTAATAAATTATATTTTTTGTTTTGTTACACATCCATTGATAATATTGACATATTATTCCAGATAAAACAGAGAACTGGTGGTAGTGATAGAACAAATGATAGCGAGTTTGAAGAAGAATATGACAGGTTTAAAAGGTAAGTCTCTGCCTGAGCCAAGTTACATTGACATTACTTGACGTTACAACTTGATTTAGCCTTGAAAAGAAGTCAGAAAAATTAGCGAAAGAAGCTAAAGGCTACCTAGATTCTATGAGAGGTATTATTCCAGTTATTTTTAAGGAGTAAATTTTTACTAAATTTTATTACAATTGTAGCCATGACCTCATCACAAGTACGCATCGCTCAAACTATGGAAGGATTTTATGATGAATCCGCCCCAATGGGTCCTGCGGGAATAGAATATAAAAAGGCTATTGAAAAATTAGACGAAGAAGCAAGATCAAGTTTGGTATGCATATAATATGCTGTGTCAACAATAAAAAAAATTTAAGCTTCTTACATTGTGTAATTACTAGGATGCCGCATATCGTACTACTGTGATGGAACCATTAGGAAGATATTGTTCCTACTTTCCTGAGATCAATGAAGCTATTAAACGTCGTCATAAAATGTTGTCCGAATATGATTCTGCTAAATCGAAAGTCAGAAAATTAGTTGACAGACCAAGTGAAGATCCACAACGCTTGCCTAGAGTACGTATTTTTATAATCGATCGAATACTTTGAATACAAATTTACTATTAATATGTAGGCTGAGCAGGAAGCAAATTTAGCAAGAGAAATGTACGAAAATATAAATTCTATAATTATTAATGATCTGCCGAAAATCATCGAGTTGCGAGTGCCATATATCGATCCTTCATTTGAAGCCTTAGTCAAGTCTCAATTGAGATTTAGTCAAGCGAGTTATGAGCAACTAGAAGGTCTAAGACATTATTTTCCACCTAGTCATGAAACTGCCGATAATCGTGTGGATGATGTATTGCAGCAAATGCGCGAATTAACTATCTGTGGTAACTTCTAATAAAAAATATAGTTTACATTAATCTTGTTTTAACAGTTGTAGCATTATATTATAAAATAAACTAAAGCAGCTTCCATAAGTCCATAATCACATGGCTTTACTAATTGGAAGAATATTTACCTCGTTTATCATTACTATAAAATGAGAGAGAGAATTTGTGACTCCCAAGCTCATATTGAAATTTATTTGAAGCGCTTTCATTATTTTTTACTCGAACTTCCATGGAAATGTGTGCGAGGAAGGGGCTGAGGAGGGAGTCACTATTCGTAGGAAGGGGGGAATAACACGATACACTACAGCGTAGTAATAAGACAACGTATTATTAATAGTTGAAAGTTCATACGAGGTTCTAAGTGAGATACTTTGGGAAAATATAAACAAGGATAGAATAAAAACACTCGAAGTGTTAAACAAATAACATCAGGCTGATACATTGAACGCATTATGTACATAATTTACCTATAGCTGAGGAAGTAGCTGCCTTATAGTTATTACAGAAGCACACTGAGTCTACGTACTAATAAAAATAAGACTTCAGCCACACGGTAATGAACTTTGTTCAAATATAAACTTTAGGTATACATGAGAAAAAAAGAGTGCTGGCAACAAAAAAGATATTTCACTATAAAATTACATCCTTAGTATACAAATCCTGCCTTTAGTACGAATATAAATCGTTCAATAGCAAAAAAAAAAAAAAAAAAAAAAAAAAAAAAAAAAAAAAAAAAAAAAAAAGATGTATGATTTGATTGAAAACCTTTTACTAAGGATGATAGTTTTAACTCGCACTAGATATTTGTTAAAGTCTATTCAAATTATGCAAGATCTTTCGTTCTAAAATAGGTATAGTGTGGCTTGTACTTTTGATATTAGTTATTGCATTGCATCATTTGATTTATAAAAACTTCCTTCATTTCTATTTCTTTTTCCTAATAAAAATATTTAAATATGTGTATTCTATTTTGGACTGTTGATAACCACCCTAAATACCGTTTGTGAGTTAAGAAGAAAATAAAACCTTTTTGACATTCGTAATAACTCATTATTGAATTAACTTGTTTAGCGTTTTTGCAGCAAACCGAGATGAATTTTTAAAGAGACCTACAGCAAGAGCACAGTTTTGGAATGAACCTCATGACAATGTCTTAGCTGGCACAGATCTCGAGCAAAATTTGTATGGCACTTGGCTAGGAATTACGAAACAAGGACGCTTTGCTGCTCTAACAAACTTTAGAGAAACAAATTTCAAAGGTGAAATTTCCAGAGGCGTCTTGGTCAGGGACTACCTTTGGGGCTCCGAGTCAGTTCACACAGCGCTTCAACATGTGAAAGATCAAGGATCCGCTTATGGAGGATTCAGTCTAGTTTGCTTCGATTTTGGACAGAAACCAGCTGAAATGGCATATTTCACAAATCGAGAAGACCAACCAATAATTGATTTAGAGCCTGGTGTTATTTATGGTAAGCTAATATGAAATGACATGATATTGTTTGAGAAAGAATACTAAACTAAAATTGTGTAACGAAATAAAAAGGTCTCTCTAATTCTGTCCTGACTATGCCATGGCCAAAAGTAAATGAGGGAAAAGAAATTTTGGCAGATATTTTAGATCAATATAACGGTGATGATGAAAATGAAATGGTAGAAGCATTATTTGGTTTATTAAGGTATGATTCTACTTGAATATCTATATTTTCTTATATATAAAAAAAAGAAGGATTTATGATTATTTCTGTAAATAGGACAGGCAAGCCTATGAGTGATACAGAAGATTTATCTCAGCTTTTTACTGAGCTTTCAGAACGCATTTGTATTCCAAAATTTGATTATCCAATTAAGGGAATGGAAACACCAACTTACGCAACAAAAACTAGCACTGTGGTTCTGATCGATCACGATAATCATGTAACCTTTGTCGAGCGCGATTGGCATGATGAAAATATGTCTCCAGTCAACCCTAGTGAATATAAGGATATTGTACATCATTTTGATTTAGAATAAATGTATTTTATATTGCTCTTTCTATAACTGCACAAACATATGCTATAAATACTTATATTTATTGTTAGTCCTTATTTGTAGCCAGCCACACGTAAAGACTGTCTTTGAATTTTTTTGTTTTGTTATTATTTGAACTCGTCCGGGATCTTCATTTATTTACTTTCTCGTTTCTTTTGTCTGTATTCTTGAACTTATGAAAGAAAACGCTCCCTACGGATCGTATGTTGTAGATTTTTCTTTACCACCAGCCATCATAGTATCACCAATATACCTAACAGTAGGATATATTCTTACTTTTATTCTGGACTACTTTTTAATAAAAAATGATACGAAGCTAGCATCCATTATCAGTCCTTCAAAACTTCGATACAGTATTGGCATTTACCACTTTATACTACCAATTATATTTGCTTCCAAATATGATTTTGCTAATATCAGTTTTATGTTGCACCCATGGTCAACTGCAGCACAGATTGTATTCCTTGCTAAATCCGACTTGGTTTTTAAAGATTGGATAATGATGTTCTGGAAAATAGCTTCATTTCAAGATGATAGTCCGACTACCGCAACTTCAAATGAAATAAGATTACAAGGCTTAAAAAAGTCAATGCGCGGATTATTGAAAATTGGATTTATGAAATTTTTTTTAGATGGTCTACTTCCACCAGACTTATCAGATCTTTTAGCTTTACCATTTTATAGTCCTCAAGCTTTATTTATTACTTATGTATTGGCTGTACGTATTTACTGCATGGTTGGTATTACTGACGTAATTATGGGTATTGTACAGTCTATATTTCTTATTCGATTTGGAGATTTATTTGATAAACCATTTCTAGCCAGTAGGTAAGTTCTTGTTTGTGTAACTATCTGTTTCTCTCCCTGAAAATCCACTCTATACTTACATAACAATATAACCCAATAGTCCTAAAGATTTTTGGAAGTAAGGACACTCATTTAAATGTAAAGTTTACAAATATAATAACATGCATATATCCATATGTAGCAAAAGATGGAATCGTTTTGTCAGCCATTTGTTTCAACAGTTTATATTTATAAAAATGAACGAGAGAAAAAAGACAAAAGTAGAAGACAACAAGAATTTTTCACGTATAAAATCAGGACTGTTGGTATTTTTTATCAGTGGAATGTTTCACGATTTTATGATTACAGCAGCAACAAGGACAGTAACTTTTGAATTAACAGTTTTTTTTCTCATTCATGGTGTTGTCGTTGCATTAGAAGTAATATATAGAAAAGGAAAATTCAAGAATGATCCTACTGGGTTGAATCACGTATTTTGTAATCTTCTGACAGTCTTATTCTTTACACTGACTGGAAGATTATTTTTAAATCCTATTCTTCGGCATCAGGTGTTTTTAAGAATAGCTCAACAGTTTTAATAATAAAGCATTTTCTTGATGTATCTCTTGTATATAAATTCTTTAAATACGGGACCAGCCCGAAACGTCTATTTGTTTGGTATGTGCATGTCTTGCTGAAATTAGTACGATTTTAATACTTTACCTTAAAACCTAACTTTTTGTCGACTTATTTTGTTACAAATTATAACATATACTTCAATAATAAAACTATATATTTGAACTGAGAATAGAGTAGTACATGTAGGAGGTAAATGAACGAGCGTTAGAAAAGTTTCAATGTGATATATAAAGGGAATGACTTTAGATGGAATGTGTATGGACAGTTGAAAGAAGAACCAATCGTCTATAATTCAAAAACAAATAACAATTTATTTATTTATTTTTAAAAAAAAAAAGAATATAAAAGTGAAGTTTTTTTTTCGCTTAACTACTTTTTATACTTTTCATTCTAATCATTGCTTCTTTGATATATCATTATGCGTTTAATTGAAATAATCTTTGCTTCTACTGCAATTTTAGCTGTTGTATATGCAGCCCCTACATTCAAAGAAAGGGGTGTAGTTAATGCTGAAGAGCCATTCGATTCAAAGGCATTTGTTTTCAACCCTAGAAAAATAAAACATACAGCAAACGGAAGAAGAAGAAGAGGAGGAAGAAAACATGTAAAGAGAACAGGTGATTGTGGAAGTTTCGGGTTGGATTTAAACACAAATCTTAAGTTTGGTGCTACTGGAGAACATGCTGCTCCCCCACCACCACCTGCAGCTCTTCCAGCGCCACCTGCGCCACCTGCACCTCCTTCGGTTCCTGAAGCTCCCGCTAAAATTGACCGTGATACCATTATTGTAAACGTTGACAACAAAATCAATCATTAAACTACTCTAAATACCTGTGGCCTAATTAAATATTTTTTAAAAAGCCATTTTCTTTTCGAATCAATAAAACTTTTTTAATTATATATTCATTTTAAACAAATATACATTCCGTGGCGTATAAATATGAATATGATACATATCAGTCTGTAACACATTGATGCTAGAGAAATTCTAGCGTTTGATAACCCACTTACATGTCTCCTCTTTTTACGACTTGATAAATGATATTCGCTCCGAATATGTAACTTCTTGGCCATAGCCACTAACTTTCAGGTTATTTGGTATTTATTCGGCTGATTTTTTTTTTAGGGTTATTTATTCAGTTCGTTTTCAGTTCTCTCATTGGAGCAATAGTCTATCTTAACATTGACAGCATTTGTTGTTATACACGTTTAATTTCTTGATACGATCTCTTAATGAATTTACATAATCAAAGATATTAAAATAAGACAGTAGTGTCAAGGAAAATTTAGAAAGAAGAAGGAAATAAATAAACTTGTTTGCGGATTATCATGTACAACTACTTACAAGTAGTGTATGTACACATAAAGACAAAAATTTATTATTTAAATGATTGAAACATAATTGCCTGGAAAGACGCCCACTTGGCCTCTTAATTTTCCAGTCCACCAATCATTAACATCATCCGTTCTGTTCACTAATTCAATTTTATCGTCTTGTCGAAAAGATAAGTCACCATCTGCTTGAGCATCATAATCATAAAGTGCCAGCACATATTTAATTCTTGATGGAGGTGGTGCAGGGACTGGAGGTCTGCCGGGTGAAACCAGTCCACCGCCACCAGCAGCAGATGGAGCAGAAGAACTTTGTGCGTAAGCAGGAGGAGGATGAGGTTCTTGTTCATAAGGTTGTTGATTATGATAGTTTGTGTTCTGACTATAAGTTGGTTTATCGTCGTATACATGTTGTTGAGGAGGGTATACAGGTTGTTGTGATGGAGATTGATGTTGTCTTTGATAAGAAGAAGGCTGTTCATGTTGATATCCAATTGCCAATGGTTGTTGTTGTTGTTGTTGACCATGTTCTGCTTGTTGTTTTATTGCTGCTCTTTCTTGTAATGTTAATTTAGAACTATTACCTGCACCAGAGACTAAATTGAAAAAAGAAAAAAAAGTTTTTAATATAATTATCAATTTACATAGATAAAAATCTCTTTACCACTTAACCATGCTTTTCCTCCTGCTTTCAATAAATCCATATTTTCAATTTCAGTTTGAGCATTAAATTGTTGTAATCGCCACTGAAATCCAGCATCTACAGCCATTTCATGCGTGATAAAATGACCATCATTTGCAGTCAAAAGTTCATAACAACGAGCATAAATCATACCGAAGATCTTGCATTGAAGATGAAACATGTGCTCAAAAATAGGTTGAATAAAATCAAATTGTAAACGAAAAAAGATGGGTAATTGACTCTTTAATGCATTATTCAAATAATCGTAATCTTGTGTTGCAGTATCTAATTGACTTTGAATTTTAAAAATTGATTTCTCTTCGTTTAAGGAACGTTCAGTCTTTGAGGTCAATTTTTGTAAACTAACTCGGTAACGATCATAATCAATTAGCTTATGGTTACGTTTTACTATTGTCTTTTGAATTGTCTTGACAATCTCTTGAAGTTCTTGAGCGGGACGAATAACATAATGATCAATTGAATCCTATTGATTGAATTAGTTTGATTGTTTGATATATATATATATATATTGTGGTTTTTAACTCACTAATTCAGGTAAGATTTCGTCACGACAATAAGCCATAGCAGCTTCTGCATCATTTGCTGCTTGAAGAGCAGCAGCTTGTGTAGGTTGGATTCGACGTTGAACTTCACCTTCTTCTACTTCTACTCCAATTTGAGTACTATAGATCAAAGACAAGTAACTAGCCATTTCTGATTGATGAGATAATAATGCTATATATATGTAAATATAAGTAAATCAATTTTATATATAAATCTATTTCTTATATACCAGAAACACTATCACGAAACATTTGTCCTTCGGATTTTAAGCTGGTTACTACTTTGGTACATTCATTAAATCGAGTTTCTAACTGAATAAAATCGGCGTCTCTTGTCACTTTTTTTAATGTATAAAATTAGTAAGTTATTTTATTTTATTTTCCTATTAACCTTTTTTTTTTTTTTTACCATCTGACTTTTTAGACATTATTTGATGAGGCAAACGACTCATTACTTTTTGTAATCCCTAAAACATAACTAATGTATAAGCATGAAGGGAGGAGGGGAGGCTTAAAGGAAAAAATTTACTGATATAATTTACCTTCCAACTCATTTTTTTTTATAGCTTATATATATATAAAGAAAGAAAAGAAAGAAAGAAAATGGATTTAGTTGTTAAAGCACATGGAAAGTATTCGAGTGTTTAAAGTACCGACAGGAACGTGTCTGTCTTGGCATATCTCACACACTCAAAAAGGCAGAAATGTTGGGCCGTTTTACTATTGTAGTACACACGTACTTCTATGTAATTGTATAGCTTGCTTATATAAATCATATATATTCATATCAGGTAGTTAATTTATCTGGTTTTCATGCAACACTTTTTACTGCTGCTTAATTTTTTTTTTTTTTTTTTACTGCACATGACATCATTTTATTGCATATTGTTATATCTGCATGAACATTCTTAACGTTGTGCTAAACTACAATAACGTCTTTGGTAAGTTTTATCCGCACAACGTATGTTTAGTAAGTACTCAAGTAATGTTAAAAATTTAAAAAAGTTTTTTTTTTCGACAATTAAACATACACATTATGTGCTATTAAATGCCAAAAAAAAAATCCTTATTTTACAAGAACCAGTGGAGTAACTACATACTTGTATTCTCAGACCCATTGAATATTTCTTTTTGTTGCCATTGAACGACAAAAATAATGAGAAATTATTTAAAAATATATGCACATAGTTATACATCCACTCTATAATACCATCCAGAAGTATTTACAATTTTCCATATGTAATAATTTGGTACAAGTGTACAAGCCTCAAATACAGAAAAGCTTATGCCAATTTTTTTTTTCACATGGTGTACTGGCGTTATGGTGTTATATAACATAAACTTTACGTAATAGCTATCCAACCAGAGCTTGAAATAATACGAAAAGCTGTCAATGTTTACTTTTAACATGAAAAAAAATTTTTATGCTTGTCTTCTTTTTTTTTTTTTTTTTTTTCTTCTTCTTCTTTTTTCTGTAAGCCGTACTCAAGCGAAACCTACTTTTATTGCAATCGGATAGGAAGTTGCAGATGTATCTGGCGAGTAGATCGCATTTTTGAAGCTTTGGTGTACGTAGTTTATTTCTTCATGAACCCTTTCGTACTTGCTCTGGTGATACTGGATATAGATGAAAGAATGGTGGCTCATCTCTTATATATTACCTCTTCGTCAAACGCTATGCTTGTTTTATTTCAGAGAGTTATATCAGATTAATTCTGTACTGGCTCACTTTGGTTTGCAGATCTCTGATGTGATTTTTGTACAAAGGTATTAGAAAGGATTGTTTATTACGTCTTTGGTGATCCGTGGTACTTCTTAATATGTCTAGCATAGAAGCTTGTAGTATTTTAGTAATGTGGTGGTATATGATGATTTTCGATATGCTGAAGTGCTGATAGCTTTATGTATGGAAATGGTGTATTTTCCGTCTTTGATGAATCGAAGATAAGTAGGTGTTTAGGTGTTTGGTGTAGCTTTTGGAAGTCTTGACTTCACTGGATGAACTATTTTTATTCTCCTTGCTTCTTCTTGTTCGTCTGGTGTTCTCCTACAATCTAACTTGATTGTTCTTGATAAAGAGTCTACTTGACCCGGGTTTACTTCTTACTTGGTTATCTTCTACTAGAATCTTGTCTTCTGCTTGGGGTTTCTATAATGTCAATCAACCAAAAAAAAAAATACATTATAGTTTTGCAAAAACTCTTTCTTTCGCGGTTTTTACTCTTTTTACGCGCTTTACAACAAAAATCATTTTGTTTAGACAATTTATAGACCAACCACCCCTCTCTTTAAAAAGCAGACCCAAAAATCTAAAAAAACACAAAAAAAATATAAAATTTAAAAAAATGGTTGACATTCTAGAAACACCAAGCAAAAGACATGATCCCAGTAGAAGAAAACCAAGACGGTTGTAAACCTTGATCAAGTGGACTCTTCATCAAGACCAAACAAGACTGACTGTAGGAGAAAACTAGAAGGGCAAGAAGCTGGAAGGAGAATAAATCTAAAGTTCTGAAGGTGTTGTTGAGATGGAAGAAAGCTGCAACAAACACTGACACACCTACTTACTTTCGCTTCATCATAGATAGAAAATTCACCAGTTTCATACATAAAGCTATCAGTACTTCAACATATCTGTATCATCATCATGTATCACCATAATACTATTATAGTGCAAGCTTCCATGTTAGACATATTGAGAAGTACTATGTAGATACGATTCACCCGAGACGTAGCAGGCAATCCCTAATACTTTTGTATAAAAATCACCTCAGAGATCTGCAAACCAAAGTGGTTCAGCACAGAGTTAATCTGATATAATTCTCTGAAATAAAACAAGCACTGCATTTGACGAAGAGGTAATATATAAGAGCAAGTGAGTTGTTGTTTGGAAGTCTTATTTGGTGATCTGGTTCCAGTCTTAAGGTATTAGTGGCAGGGTACGCTATTTATATCAGGTGGATAATTTTCGCTGGTCAAAAGTTCTGGGTGGTCTGGGCATGTGTCCTCCGTTTTGTGGTAATCGTAACAACCTCATTGAGTGTAAAGCAAGGGCCCTATAGTGAAGTAAATAAGCTGGTATCATACAAGTTGGGCTTTGGCTCAGGTGAGAAGGAAGCAAGGACCCTTGACCGGTGAGCCTTGTTCTATAATCAAAATTCTTTGCTTGTTGGTATTCGGTACGGATAATAAGTAGTGAGAGCGAGATGTCTTGATTGTATGTCTCGTTAGTCGAGTGGGTTTTTATGAATCTTCTACTTGTTTGACGATACAGAATAGGGTACCGTTAGTTGGTGGCGGGTAAATAGACCGCGGGACGTGATCGTACGTCTAACACAATATGCTTGCATGAGCAGATCCAGTTGATTGTATCTTGGGTTTTATTGCATCCACTAACACTTTACAAGCGGTAATATTTTTGGGACCAGATGTGTTTCCGCCTTCTCGTGGCTGTTGTCCTGTTAGTATCATTGTAGTTTTTATAATTACTTTGAGAACCAAGAGAAACACTTTTTTTTTTTTTTTTTTTTTTTTTATCTAGCTATTAATAAATAAAAAAGCACATATTTCTAATATATCATTACTTCTGTTTATAACATAAAACTATAAATTCTACTGTTTAACTGTTTTTATTCTGCCTACATTAATTGTAAGTGATAATTTATGCGAGTTGAATACGTTGGAGGGCGTTTTTTTATGCTCCCAATTTTTGTCTCCTATTTACTTTATGCTTTAAATTATATAAGCATTATAACGGGTACCAGTATAAGAAAACAAAACAAAAAATATTGAAATTATTTATTATTTATAAACACATTAAATTTTTTACTCTCTTCTTTTTTTAATATTTTCAAGCCCTGTGTATCTGCTATCTATTAAAATACTTGACAATCATAAACAGCGTTGTTTCGAGCTCTAGTTAACTGTTGAAGAAATGTTGCATCTGCTAAATTAAATATGGCAGGAGACAACAGTAGTGAGTTGTTGCAATAAATTTGTAATGATTTACCTTGATGTCATTGATTTTGTATAATATAATAAATATGTAAATAAATAACTCGAGATAGTCTATATTATGTTGCAACTGGTTTTCTTGATTTCAAATGTCAAAAATAGCTTTTATTCCATCAACTATACCTAAACCAGTCATAAATGATCCCGTATACAGTTTGTGATGATGCTTTTTGGGGATAAAAGAATGATCACTCCATTGTTGTAAATGTTGAATCTATCGTTGTATAATTTAGTTAACGGATGAGTGTTGATAATACCGTAGCTATTTTTTGGTTGAATTGACTATCAAGTATTTAGCCTTGCCGGAAATACCACCAAAAAAGGTATTAATGCCTTTCCAATAAAAGATGCCAACACCATTAGTTTTAGAGTAGTTTGATGTAATAATTTTGAGTTATACAATGTATGTCTCATATTTTGTTGGTAGATACTGTGAGGGTCATACTTTCTTTGTTGATGAGAAAACCAAGACGTTGAATTGTGGTTGAAGAAGGAGCTACTTGGGATTTCTTTTGGTTGACCAGGAAGTCTAGACCTGATAGTTTTTGTTCAATTTCATTTTCATGGTTTTTGTAAATATCACAGTAAACAATGTCGAATGAAAACCTGAATGATAGTGTTGATTTTGTATTTCGCCTATTGTTGAAATAAAAGGAAAGTGAAGTACCAAAAGCAAAAGAAAAGATGATCAGGCCTTATAATTATTAAAGATATCATTTTATTATCATATTTTCTCTCTCTCTCTCTCTCTCTCTCTCTTTGAATATTCAAACTAGCAAAGAAAGAATGATAACATGAAAAGAGTTTCCTTTAATACACAGGATAATGAAAGTTTTAATGGTAGTTATTTATTGACCTGAACCAATTATCAAACATTCAGTCAACAAACGAACAATAATTAACACTAACTGTAGAAGCACATTCAACTCATTTCACTTTATATTAAGGTATACATATGAAAAAAAAAAGATGGCAAATAATATGTACATGAAGTTCTTTATTTTTCTGTCTTTATCTACCATGTATTGAGCTGCTGGATAAAGACAGATTTTTTTTTTTTTTTTTTTGAATTATGAGCCCAGACAGCAGCATTTCGACTGGCTAACAATTTCGCGCTAAAGACTGACAGAACATTCAAACTTTTTTCAGTGTTGTAAAACACTGCCAATCGTTCTAATAAATAAACATGCCCACCAAGAAAAAAAAAACAGGGAGGGATACGCTTTACTACTGCCTCCCCATTGCATTAACTCTTTACTTCCGAGAAAAATGATTGCCAAAGTATTTTTATTATGAATATGTGATCTAATATGACTATCTGCTGGACATAGATAAATTATGGTGCAGTTTCCTAAATTTACGTTGTAGTTGACTTCGATCATAAGATCACATTCTATTCATTCAAAAATTTAAATCCAGTTTTTCAAAAATAAGTTTTTTTTTTCAATAAAAGGTGGGAAATCCAGTAGTCGTTGTCATAGTCGTTGTCGTTGTCGTTGTCGTTGTCGTTGTCGTTGTCGTAGTCGTTGTCGTAGTCGTTGTCGTCGCTTTAAATGTGTCCTTATCTTTTGGCGAGTATTTGATAAGTGTCATCTTTGTTTGGATGATATGAATAGAATACACATTGGCTAGTTTGACTGTGTTCATGCTTGCATTAGGGAATCTGCACATGATATTCTTCAAAGCATCTGTAGGATTTTTAACATTCTTAATGGAATCTTCAAGTAAATGATTTATATCAATGGTTACTTTTAATCTGTGTAAAAGAGATTAACTATTTTCTCTACTAACATCATAAGATCATTTAGTTCTCACCCTGAAGACTCAATGACCATGCAAGGAAATTTTTTGTTATTGATACCGATCCCATCTAAGATAGTTGCCGAGCTTTTTTCTTGAGTAACGAAAAAAATACTTGAAGCTGACTCTTTGTCCTTTCTTTCACACCTAAACTCGATCATTGAAGTTAATTTCAGTATTAGCTTACATTATATAATACGTACTTACCAAGTGAAAGACATTAAGGCCGTAATATGACTAAAATATTTAACTATCGAGACAATATATTCAACATATATCGTTCTTTCATCATTTGTGTTGTGAACGAGCACATTATATTCTCATATAATTACACATGCTCTAATATCCTTCACTACTTTACGATACTATAAGTTTATTCACACTACAATAATTATCTAATTGGCTAATATATAAATCACATCATTGTCTCTATGATCAACAAGTCTCTTTTATATTTATCAGGTACAGCAACCAGTTATAATACTTGGGGACCTTTTATCTTATTTTCAGCAACATGTTTATTGTAATAGATCATTGATCATAGCTATGTTTCACAATTCATGCTTCGCTTGTTTAAATTCTATTTACTATATATAACCACACACTTTTTATACCTTTTAATAAAGTTTAGTTTATTTTTGCAGTCTGATTTATTTTAACTTTGTTATATATTTTTTATTGCTTTTATTTCCGTTTGTTCTATCACTATAATAGCTCGAACATCTCATACTTCAAAATGACCTTCTTTGGTAGCATTTTGAGAAGCTGCATTAGTACTGACAAGCTTTATATGATGCGTAGGTACATCCCTAGATAAGAGATTTCCCTGTTGGTCAATTAGGATGTAAGATTTATTCTTTGTATATCCCTTAATTTGAAAAGGTCCAGAATAACTTTCCTGAAGCTTAGATGAACGATGGACGTTTAAGATCATAACACTGCTACCAATAGGGTACATGTTTTCAATGATCTTGTGTGTCTTAGCAAATCTCTCATGATCACGATCCTGTGTAGCTTTAATAAGTTTAGTTATTTCGGGAATAACAACTTGTTGAGCGAAAGCAAGACGATCTTCAATAAGCTTTACATCGGCTTTTTCAGCGCTTAAAGTATGTCTTACTTTAGAGTAATCTTCAAAACCGTTAGGTTGTCTGTTGAAAACTATTGTAAAAGAACTAGACTTATGTAACTTGGAATACTTAATATTCATGGCAGGTTGTACACTATTGAGATATAAATCCCGATCATCATGTTTACCATTAAGCATTTTAACAATACTTGCTTTGGCGATACCAACAAAACGTTCACAAACAGAATTGCCTTGTGGTGTATATGGTAAAGATAAACGTCGATTAATTCCACTTAAAAGAACGAGTTGTGAAACGATTTCATTAATAAATTCGCTACCATTATCGTGTGACAGAACACGTGGGAAAGAAAACAAACAAAAGATGTTTGATAATTCCTTAGCGATAGTCAGACTCGATTTATCAGGAAGTGCACGAAGAATTGTAAGGGCGTTCTCAAGCAAAAAAAATAATAAAACGGAGCTGAAAAATAGCGAAAGAAGTATTGACTAGAATAGTAATTGTAAACTTTAAATTTATTTTTCCACAGCCAAATTTCAAAATGTGTAACAATTTCAAAAAACATTCCCAAAAGGTCAATGTTGGCCAGTACAGTGCTTCCAGCGTCCATGTCCATCTCCATGTCAATCTCAGGTTTCCATGTCCATCTCCATGTCAATCTCAGGTTTCCGCATACATCTCCATGTCCATTTTTTTTCCGTGTTCATTTTTTCAACCGCTGGTTCTCGCTACCTTTTCCTACCAAATATGATAACCATAACTAGGGAACAAGCTATATGCATGTTATATTGTGTAGCTTTTAACGACGAAAATGTCAAAAAATTTGTACCAACTATTGATGCACTGAAGAGTTTGGAGGTCTGTTACAAGGAGGATCCCATGGAGCCAATGCTAATTTCTTTTAAAAGTCTTGAAGCCCACACAGTCAAATATTGTAGATATCCTACCACCCAAAGCTTGGAAGAAAAGTAGCAAAGTTTAACTTTTCTAGTCGAAGTCTTGACATTTAAGTCTTTCATTAGACTGATTTTTATTTTTTTTGTTCCTGCACTCAAATGCCTTCAGTGTTTGCTGTTCATCCAGTAGTTTATGGCGTTCATATATTTTTACTTTATTGTTGAAGGGCAATGTATCTACGATTATCTTTTGTAAGCTCTCATTGTCACTAATTCTAAATGTTAGAGTGTTTATACTTCGTTGTTTTATTTTATATTATATTTTACCTAACAAGCTGCTCCAAATCCTCACGATTAGTAGAAAGACCTGCATGATCAAGAACCACCAGACACACCTTATTGTTATTTTTTATGTGACGAAGCATACCTAATAAGAAGTTCATCCTTCAAGACATACAGATTTCTTACTTGTACTTTTTCTCCCGTACTGCAATATATTCTTTTGATCGAAGAATCTGTTAGGTTCACTTTTGCTGACTTTAACCATTTTCCAAGGCTGCTGACATTTGTTTTGTTAAAAAAACATGAATATTTCTGTATAAAAGATAGTATTTCCTCCATTTCTACTTGTTTGCAGTTATACACCTCTTTGTTGAATGGGTCAACAGGCAAAAATACAATATTAAGAAGGTGCTGGGTAAAAGAGTAGTAAAAAAGGAGGTGTTAAAATCACGGATCAATTTTATCCAACTAGCCACCAAATACTTACCAGTTTTTTCTTAAGAAAAGACTAGTATAATACTTGTTTTTTTTAAAGAAAAAACATGTACAATACTTGTTCTTTTTTCACTTTGGACAAAAAAGAAAAAAGGATTATTTTCTATTTGAGATTTATTAAACAAAATGAATCATTTATTTTTTGATAAAATTATTAGACTTACCATTGATAACAACATGTTTTATGCACAGGTTTTTTTTTTCTTGGAACAATCTCTTCTCTAGATAAGGAATGTGGCAAAAGAAGAGATTAAAAATGGAGCGGTAAGGAAGGTTCATTTTGAAATATATATAAAAAGAAGAAAGTGAAAGAAAAGAACAAAATAAAAAAAAAGGATGATTTATAATGAAAAAAAAACCCCTGTTTGTCTGGCGTATAAGAAAAAAAACCTGCCTGTATGCCATGTGAAAAAAAAATTGTTGTAATGGTGTATTTCATGCAAAAGTTATAAAAAACCTTATTCACGTGACAATGTGCCTTGTTATACTTTTTATAAATCCGGATAAAAGTCATCCGTGATTTTACTACTACTCTTTTCCCCGGCTTCCTTTTATACAGTATGTTGTAACTAGTACTTGAGACGAACAATACACAGGTTGCCGAAGCGAAGGATGAAGAAGTGGTACAAGCTCTCTGAGCCACGCTTTATTTTCAGTTATATAATAATAATAAAAACTAATATTCCCCTTTTCTCCAGATCTTTCAAGTTAGCTATATGATATTCATTTTTTTTTTTTTTTTTCTGGGTGGGAATTGATCAGGTTAACTAAATTAAACTAAACTAATTGAAGAATCTTCGATACCAGGGCTGGGTGTGTACCACTTCTTCATCCTTCGCTTCGGCAACCTGTGTATTGTATGTCGTTCCTAACACAATACTTGTTGCCTCCGCTTCGGATTCCGAAGTGGTATAGTTTTCCGTTGAAAAAATTGAATTCTGTATCTTGGTACTGTCATGACGTTGTCTTGTAGGTTTATAATAATATTTTTCAAACGTGTTGGAATTCAGACTCCAATTAGCATGAGACTTGACTTTATCCACAGAATTTCCTAATTCAATCGCCTTGGTGCTTGAAGCTGCCCTTATAGAGTGTGCTGAATATGATTCTTTAACGCCTGCTTTAACCATATGATATTTAACCCAATTAGCTAAGGTACTTGGTTTGATACTTGTAGGTATCTTCTTTTTGGCTTGGTTATTTAAATAAGTCAGGAAAAGTGAATGATCTTCTGGAAGAGATGATCGATAAGTAATAGTGTTTGATAAAAACAGAGCTAAAGCTCTTACTACACAAAGTTCTTGACAGTCTTGTTCCTGTAGCAACCCCAGTTGAATCGTTTTTTGTTGTGCTTCTTTAGGTTCACGTACATGAATAGTAACACCTTCTAAATTACCCTCCTTGTATTTTAACAATACATCACGGTACTGTATCCGACCTATGTCACTTCTAGGACGCCACATGGTATGCATACATAATAATAGGATAACTTTTTGTTGTAGATCATATAGATTTAATTGATTTGTTGATGATAAAGTTTTTAGAATATGTCTAGTTAAGATATCAAGATCCCATGTTTCGATTTGAGTTTCTTTTGGAATAGAGATCACCAATCTTCTTTTGGCATTAAAAAATCTTTTAACATCAGATACTTCTGCTATAGGACGTTTCTTGGGATGAATCACATTTAAGACTGAAGCTAAAGCTGAACGATACCCATTTAATGTAGATAGTTGTAAATCCTTATATGACATCAAAAATTGTAACACTTGTTGTGAGTCGTATGCTTGTGGTTGATATCCATGTTGTAAACACCAATCTACATATTTATTCCATGCTGTATCATACATTTTATTTGTCTTCGATCGTATTGATTTGTTCAAATGATCAATCAAATCATCCTTCATACCATTGGCTTGCCTGTAGTTGTTGATAAGCGCCAAGCGATCAAACTCCATTTGTTGTTCATTTTCCATATTATCGGACACGATATGTGTTTCATTTGTAGAATCGTTGGAAACCAAAATTGACTCGTCCATAGTGGTGTCACCAATACTGCTTCCTTGGTTCGATCTATCTTCAACTTCCTGAGTACCTTCGGGATCAATTTCCATGGTGGAAAGAGGTAAAGGCCCTTCCTTTTCCAATTCTGATTGAATGCATCGATCTTTGTTGCAAACGGATCCTCCTGGTAACTCCAATAAACTGGTAATTGATGATTGTGGTGAGCTGCGAACGCATCTACTGTCATTATTTTCCCCCACGTTTTCGTAAGTAGCTGAAACATTTTCTTTGGAATTGAAGATTCGTATATTGGTTTGTTCGATCGACTCAACTGATCGGCTTTCACATTCTGAATCCCTGGAATATGTTGGTATTGAACTACTAATTGGTTCTTGTTGCAAATATTTTGTATCTTGACTGCTAAATCCTGTAACGCAAATGATGCTGTTCCTCCTGCCTTGGTCACGTATTTCAATGCTGTCATGTTGTCGCTGTAAATCTTCATTGGAACGTTGTTTACCTTTTTTGCGTGAATTAACAGTGCGTAATATATTGTTTTCAATTCTCGAACATTTATAGAGTCCTCTTTTTCTTCTTTTGTCCAAAACCCTGCTGTTTGGGTAATGTTTGATGTCACCCCCCAACCGATGTCGGAAGCGTCGACGTACACTTTCAATGCTGGTTCTGGCACAATTAATTTGTGAATGGGTAGGCCGTTCCGTTGTAAAAGAAAAGTTTTCCACCATTGAATTTCTTTCTTGGCTTCTTGAGATAGCTGACATGATTTGTCCCATTGATTGTGATTCATATATAAATTTTTTGCTAGATCCCGTTGCATGTGACGGACATGTAATAGGGCCTCTCCTATCGCTGGGATTACTGCAGTCATCTTCCCCAATAAACTTGCTATCCATCGGCATGAACGAATTGTTGTTAATTCCGCTTGTCTTAGACGTTGTAACAGTTTGTTTATCTTTACAGTTGGTAATGAGATTTGCATTGTTCTTGTATTGAATTGGAATCCTAAAAATTCTTGAGTTGTTTTCGGTTCGAGTACACTCTTGGACCGATTGATTAGGAAACCCAGATGCTCTAGGTGTTGAGTTAGGACTTGTACTGATCTCTTAATTTGAGCTTTCGACTTGTCTAAGATACATATGTCATCTAGGTAATAAATAATTCTCATCCCTTTTGCTCGTAGATGTTCTATAGCATATCTCATTAGTTTTGAAAAAACTCTTGGAGCTACGCTTAAGCCGAATGCTAATGAAGTATATTGGTATACTATACCTTTGTTTTCGAATGTAAGGTACTGTTGAGATTCTTGGTGAATAGGGACTACCACATAGGCATCCTTCAGATCGACTTTGCAGATATAATCGTCTTTCTCTATTATATCCCGTAACGCCGGAACACCTTCCATCTTGAAATGTTGTACTTGTAGAAACTGGTTCAACTTGGTACAGTTCAGAATTGGTCTGCGTTTCGTTGCTTCTTGTATGGTGAAGAACGTCGATAAAAAATCCTTGTTCTGTGTTGGTGATGGTTTGATTATTCCCGCTTGCAAAAATTTCTGTACTGCTTGATCTGCTGCAAGTTGGTCTGCTGCATCCATATTTAAAGGTTTCACTCTCCATGGTAAAGGGTACCGTTCGAATTGTAATCGGTAACCTGACTCCACAATTGAAATTGGCCAATTTTGAGACGTCATTTTTTTCCAATTGTTTAAGAAGTGATGGAGGCGACCACCCGGTAAAATACCATCTTGTGGTATCGAATAGTTGGTTTGTTGATTTGTTGTAATTGATTGATGTTGAATCGACTGTTGATTGATTGAAGTTTGGTGATGTTGGATCGAAGCTGGACGGGAAGGATGTTGAAGATCCTTTTTTGTTGGTTGTTGGTGTTGGGATTGTTGTTGGTGATATTGTTGGGATTGGTTGATTGTTGATAACTTGATTGGCCACTTCGTTGCGGTGTCCACGTTCCACGACCTCTCCCTCTTTGGGATAAAAAAGGTCTTCCTCCACGATATCCATTGCTTCCAGTTCCTCTTCCGCCTCTGTTAAAGTTTGATCTGTTACTATTGTTTCGGTTGGCATCACTGGTAACTTTTTGCTTAAATGTTTCTTCATAGTACTGTTCAATAAAGTGTTGATCGAACGCGTATTTTTTGTCACTACTTTCTGGAGTCTCCAAGTGTTTGAGACTGTATGGTAATCTAAGAGCTTTTGTGCTGGCTTCTTTTGCTTCAAATTCTTGTTGTTTTGCAGTCCCGAATCCAAATACTGCAACTCTTCTTGCTTTTTCCATTGTGTCAAGGAAGACTTCTTCGTCTTCACTTTGCATTCCTCGTTCAGTAATGTATTGCATTTGTTCATAGATTTCTGTAGCTGCTTTTGCTTGAGTTCTCGTACTTTCTGTAAGCTTATAGATGGTAGATACGAGTTGTAAAGAATCGACTTTCCACTGTTTAAGTTGGTGGATGAAATTTGGGTTGACTGTTTCAGGTGTGTTCCATTCCTCATTGTGGTACTTTGGAATGGCTCGTTTAAACCTTTGAAGTGCTTTTTGTAACTCTGAGTAGCTGTAACTGTCGAGTTCTTCATGAATGTCTGCTGGGATTGCAACCCCTCGGTGCTTTTGTTCCGTTTCTGTTGCTTGGGCTTCTCGGACGCGTCTGGTGACGGTTTCGATGATAGCATCCACTTGTTCTTTGGTAAATACTGTTTGGTCCACATTTTTACTTGTAGACTGATCACTTATAGTATATCCACGGTGCGCGGCTTAGAAAGATCTGGAGAAAAGGGGAATATTAGTTTTTATTATTATTATATAACTGAAAATAAAGCGTGGCTCAGAGAGCTTGTACCACTTCGGAATCCGAAGCGGAGGCAACAAGTATTGTGTTAGGAACGACATACAATCAAATATCTAAAATATTGAACACAAAAGTGAAGATATAGGTTTATTTGAGTCTTACAAAAGTGAAAAATGGGTACATGAGATAACAAACACATTTGAATAATTATACTATAATTTTACTGGGGATTTAATCATTCCCGTGGGAGAGCACACAAGCAAACTAATGGTTATATGCAAGGCTTCAAGAAATTAAAAAAAAAAAAAAAAATGCAACGTCATGAATTTTGAAAATGTCGTGCTGCGCCAAGTCTCAAAAAATATTTTTTATTTAGGTGCCGCAAACGTTATCCTTCTTATTTTCCTTCGTTGCCAGTTGTTTCTTATTAGTTGTAGTCATGCTTAAACCTGTGGGCTATGGGATCGCCAAGTAGTGGTAATGCACCCTACATTATATTTGGCAGTAGTGGTAATGCACCCTACACTTTTTGGTTTTTTATTGATTGTAGTAATGCACTCGATTGATATCAAACTTGCGGGCTATGGGATCGCCAAGTAGTGGTAATGCACCCTACATTATATTTGGCAGTAGTGGTAATGCACCCTACACTTTTTGGTTTTTTATTGATTGTAGTAATGCACTCGATTAATATCAAACTTGTGGGCTATGGGATCGCCAAGTAGTGGTAATGCACCCTACATTATATTTGGCAGTAGTGGTAATGCACCCTACACTTTTTGGTTTTTTATTGATTGTAGTAATGCACTCGATTGATATTAAACTTGTGGGCTATGGGAACGCCAAGTAGTGGTAATGCACCCTACATTATATTTGGCAGTAGTGGTAATGCACCCTACACTTTATGGTTTTTTTATTAGTTGTAGTAATGCACTCGATTAATATCAGACTTGTGGGCTATGGGATCGCCAAGTAGTGGTAATGCACCCTACATTATATTTGGCAGTAGTGGTAATGCACCCTACACTTTTTGGTTTTTTATTGATTGTAGTAATGCACTCGATTGATATTAAACTTGTGGGCTATGGGAACGCCAAGTAGTGGTAATGCACCCTACATTATATTTGGCAGTAGTGGTAATGCACCCTACACTTTTTGGTTTTTTATTGATTGTAGTAATGCACTCGATTAATATCAGACTTGTGGGCTATGGGATCGCCAAGTAGTGGTAATGCACCCTACATTATATTTGGCAGTAGTGGTAATGCACCCTACACTTTTTGGTTTTTTATTGATTGTAGTAATGCACTCGATTGATATTAAACTTGTGGGCTATGGGAACGCCAAGTAGTGGTAATGCACCCTACATTATATTTGGCAGTAGTGGTAATGCACCCTACACTTTTTGGTTTTTTATTGATTGTAGTAATGCACTCGATTAATATCAAACTTGTGGGCTATGGGAACGCCAAGTAGTGGTAATGCACCCTACATTATATTTGGCAGTAGTGGTAATGCACCCTACACTTTTTGGTTTTTTATTGATTGTAGTAATGCACTCGATTGATATTAAACTTGTGGGCTATGGGAACGCCAAGTAGTGGTAATGCACCCTACATTATATTTGGCAGTAGTGGTAATGCACCCTACACTTTATGGTTTTTTTATTAGTTGTAGTAATGCACTCGATTAATATCAGACTTGTGGGCTATGGGATCGCCAAGTAGTGGTAATGCACCCTACATTATATTTGGCAGTAGTGGTAATGCACCCTACACTTTTTGGTTTTTTATTGATTGTAGTAATGCACTCGATTGATATTAAACTTGTGGGCTATGGGAACGCCAAGTAGTGGTAATGCACCCTACATTATATTTGGCAGTAGTGGTAATGCACCCTACACTTTTTGGTTTTTTATTGATTGTAGTAATGCACTCGATTGATATTAAACTTGTGGGCTATGGGAACGCCAAGTAGTGGTAATGCACCCTACATTATATTTGGCAGTAGTGGTAATGCACCCTACACTTTATGGTTTTTTTATTAGTTGTAGTAATGCACTCGATTAATATCAGACTTGTGGGCTATGGGATCGCCAAGTAGTGGTAATGCACCCTACATTATATTTGGCAGTAGTGGTAATGCACCCTACACTTTTTGGTTTTTTATTGATTGTAGTAATGCACTCGATTGATATTAAACTTGTGGGCTATGGGAACGCCAAGTAGTGGTAATGCACCCTACATTATATTTGGCAGTAGTGGTAATGCACCCTACACTTTTTGGTTTTTTATTGATTGTAGTAATGCACTCGATTAATATCAAACTTGTGGGCTATGGGAACGCCAAGTAGTGGTAATGCACCCTACATTATATTTGGCAGTAGTGGTAATGCACCCTACACTTTTTGGTTTTTTATTGATTGTAGTAATGCACTCGATTAATATCAAACTTGTGGGCTATGGGATCGCCAAGTAGTGGTAATGCACCCTACATTATATTTGGCAGTAGTGGTAATGCACCCTACACTTTTTGGTTTTTTATTGATTGTAGTAATGCACTCGATTGATATCAAACTTGTGGGCTTTTGGAAACGGCAAGGTGGTATTACGCCCTATACGCGTTGGATTGGTTGGGATTAGTCGTTGTAATTTTAGCAGGTAGTTTCAAATTGATGATAACGAGGAGTATTATACACATTTAACATGCCATTTTTCGATTATTAGATTTGGAGACATAAACTTTTACTGCAACTGCTTTTCAAGCGAAGAATGAATCAATTGCAAGTCATTAGAATTATACTTTTTATTGGATATCTTCAAAAACTCTTCAAGACAAAATCAATGCTATCTGATGTGACAAACTCGAAGCTTTATGGGACTCAAGTCTATAGAAACAATATCTATTAAATATGCACTATCAATGCTAATAATAAAAATCATCTGTCAACTGACTATACATGTTGTTCAGATAGCAGATTATATCAAAAATAAATGGTAAGACATATCATAGCTCCGGTAAATTTATTACCAACAAGTATACCATTGTTTAACATATCTCAATAACAAATGCTCTTTCTGAACAGATTAGAAAAAAAAAAAAAAACTCAGTGGAGCGCATAGGGATGATGAACTACAAATGATCAACTTGGATACAAAATATTGAAATATTCATTAATCAATTGCTCACGTCTTTGATATGCTTCCCGACATGTATTCTACCCCTATGATTCTTGGATGACGCTTTTACACATGCAAAAGACTTGAGCCGTTATCCAAGACCGAAGATAACTTTGTCCTTCCATTTAATATTTTAATCAGAGTCATATTCAAAAAGCTTCATATTAAAAAATCAGTTTTTATATTATTGTTATTATTATTGTTATTATTATTCTTATTTTTTTTTTTGCGAGGTTTTAGATTATTTTCCTTTTTTTTTAGCATTACTTTTATCTTACAGGTTTTAATGCTATTATCTGTGTATATAAAAATTTGCTCGCTTTGAATCTTCAGCAGGTGCAATTTCATGCCCTGCCACTGTCTTGTTATAGAGGTGTACTAAGAAATTGGTTTTAAAGTAAGGCAATAAATATCACTTGTGATTTATGCAAATGATACATGCATCTTGAAAGTATCAAGGTTACGCGCTATACAAACAGGTCTTTTTTAATTTCATTATAAATCGCTCTTTTTTCTTTCTTTTTTTTTATACTCTAAAATGAATCTTCCTCGCCGTTACCCTCTTAGTCTCATCTTTGATCATGTACGTTATCCCGACCAGATATTGTATCAAGAAGTAAATAACTTTGAAACCTGCATAAAACATGTTGTCAGTGTTAAGTTATATCGAAACCATAATAATTTTATCAGAAATAAGCGATTCGTTGTCTAATAAATCCCAATAGCAGTGTCCGTGAAAAAAATATGTTGCGCGCGTATTTCCCCTCCCCACCCCCTTTTTTTTAAAACGCCAAAAAATTGCCATATATAGAACCTAAATGCGGAAGAAGTGAAGCTCCATTTTTTTTTTTCTTTTTTATCTTTAACCTTTAACCTGCTTTATCCTCAATTATATCTTTATTGTTTAAGTAAGATGGACGTAATAGAAGAGTTCCTCAACAAAGCTTCAACTTCAAACAAAATTAAGGCCTCTGACTTCTTCAAATCTGAAGAGCATACCGTTACTTGCATGCTTTACAATGAATTGCCTGAAATTACACCGTTGAATTTAAAGAAATTTTGGGTCGATGTACTCAAAGAATACGGAGACTATTTCATACTTGATTTTAATTTAGTCGATTGGCGACATTTAGCTCTTCGTGTGTTGAGGGTATTTTTTTTTTTTTTTTTTTTTTTTTTTTTTTTTTTTTTTTTTGTTCTTACGCGCTTTAAAATGATTAGAAAAACAGCAGTGATAAGGAATACGCAAAAATTAACCAGGAAGCGAATGAGAAAATTGCCGAAAGAGACGAGGTAAACACTAGCAGGGTGATATTCTGCTATAAATACTCATTTATTTTTTAGATTGATGAATTTTTTAACTCTGGCTTAACTCAAATACCATTTAATATCGATATTTTATCCTTACAAAACCAGTTCAATAATGAAAGGAAGAAGCTTGAAAGATGTAATAATATTCATGAGCAAGATTACGTGTATTACGGAATACTTGATTTTGTCAGTAAAATGAATAATAAAAAAACGATGATACTTCTTTCAAATGACTATGACAAGTGGAATGAAGAGTTAACTGGACTTTCCTCTCAATACACCAATGAATTTGATCCTATGAAAGCACACAAGTATGTAAAGGAGATTGTGTCTGGTACACTCTTGGCCAAATCGAAGCTAAACGAAAAGAAAGCAAAAAGAAATTTAGATAAATCAGATTTGGATTATGTTTGGAAGAAGAAGGCGTTACGAATAATCAAGCTACAAAGACACCGAATAAATGATGATCTGACCTTGGAGAATGAATATTCCTTTATGATTGATTATTTCAGCAAGCTCTTAACTTCTATTTTTTATTTAAAGAAAGAACTTTGGAAATTCAAATGGGGGGAGGCAAAGCTTAACGCAAGCAAAGAAGAGGAGAACTTGGCTAAGTTTGATAACGAGAATAGATCTGTCGGGCCGTCTATCGATGCCATCTTGGCTTCAAAAATAATTGGATTGGATTTTTTAGTAGTAGAAATTTCTGGCCCAATGTTGAAGGAAGATTATGTACATTATTTAAAAGATCGTCTTAAAATTGCCAAAAGTCTTAAACATGTTTTCAAAAGTATTTTGAGACAAAAGCTCATAGTTTCATCTGTCAAGAACTTGAGACTTTACGGGATTCAAGTTTACAAAAATATTATTTATCTTTACTCATTATCTATGCCTATAATGAATTTATTTTGTTTCGTTAAAGTTATGGAGTTCAAGATACCTCTTCAAGCATCATTATTTTCAAAAGAGCTTCCTCATTATTTTAAAGAACTTATCAAAATGCTGGGATATGTCTTACATGGATATCGTGAACTTGAAGAATACATGACATCACACGAAGACTATGATTCAGACGAAAGCCATAACTCGAGTAATACTTTATCCCCACCATATGTTTCACCAGTTAAAGCTGGCATGAAAAGAAAAAAATAATATCGTATACATATGTACATACACCCCTTATAATAATAGTTTTTTTTAATAAAGGTTTTTTTTTTCACATAATTTGAACCAGACTTGCTTTAGTCTATATATTTATTTATTAGGTAAAGAAAATAAACAAAAATACTTTCTAGTAACTTGGAGTAACACAATTCCGTACTCATATTACTTCTATGTACATTGTGATAGTTATACTAAAAAAAAACAAATTTATACAAAGTTCGTTTAATTATTATGTTATCAGAATTGTGAGAAGATATTTTTTATAATAAAAAAAGCAAGTGATGTTATTTTTAAATTTACTTGAAACATAGGGTATAGGTCGAACTCTCTTTGGCTTCCTGATGTTAATGGTTTCACAAAGAGATCGTTGTTTTTATGACTTAACATAATTTGTTTGAGTAGATTTAGATTCATCACGAACATTGATAGCTCCGAAATGCATTTTGGCACATTAAACGAGAATAACTCTATCATAAGTATAGCCTAGTTAATTCCAAAGAAACACATGTATTAAAACATAAAGCCCTAAATCACAAAAAATAAAGTATTAGAAATGTACAAAGTTTTGTTTTGTTCAACTAAGTATCTGTATTGTTATCATTGCTCTTACATCCTGTAAAAAGGTAAACCAGGTTAACAAATAGATTAATCTAGTATTACGGTGGGGATAAAGTATTACTCCAGTCATAGCTTTCTTCCGAATCATAGCCTTCGTGTGATGTCATGTATTCTTCAAGTTCACGATATTTATGTAAACACATACGAGCATTTTGATAAGTTCTTTAAAATAATAAGGAAGCTCTTTTGAAAATAATGATGCTTGAAGAGGTATCTTGAACTCCATGGCTTAACGAAACAGAATAAATTCATTATCGGCATAGATATAATGAGTAGAGATAAATAATATTTTTGTAAACCTTGAATTCCGTAAAGTCTCAAGTTCTTGACAGACGACACTTGTTACGCGGGAAAATGGGAAATAAAAAAAAAAAGAAAATAAAAAAAAAGAAAGAGTTTACTTCCTTTCTGAATTACGTACTAAAATAAAATTGGGAAGAAAAGTGGTTGTTTATTCAAAATACAAAATATGTGGGGATATTTATAAAAAAAAAATATTTAAAAGTGA